>BMAV01018560.1:0-152496 GCA_019973955.1 Trichonephila inaurata madagascariensis | reverse complement strand
CAAAAACTGGCAAAATTTTTTTTTGAATTTCTTAATGAAAGCACGATTGGCTGTTACCTAACATATTTGCATACTTCCATCTACCTCTGCAGCGAATTGCATCTTCAATTCTGAATGGCTTCCGGAAATTAGCATTTTCCTCTCCGTGCTTAACTTTTGAAAGTGAGTGTATGTGCATTCTTTCTTAATCTGTAGTTGCACTTTTGTTCCAAAATAAGCAGTATCACCACAACTATGTTTTATACTTCGTCATTAAAATATTTTCATTTAAAATACCTGGTATATTTGCTTCAAATATATGCACAGTAATACAGCACCAGATTAGACATTTGAGATTCAGTCCTTTTCACCAGGATCCATTAAAAACCCTATTAATTTAAATAGCATTATTTTTGTGTCTTGTGACGTTTGCTGAACCGAAGGCAAAAGCAATTTACCATTTATACTTCCAAAGTCGAATGAATCTAATCCCAAGTCATGGAAATGAAAAAAGGAGTTGTTTCAATGGATCATGGTTGTGGAACTTTGCAATGGGTGAAGAAAAACCTCAGGAGAAAGTGTGAAACAGCCCCTAAGGTTACCGTTTCTTTGATTATCCGCGTGAGCTAGAGGTGTAGTATTTACAAAAGGAACAGACATTTTTGTATTCTTAATATGACTTTATTAAGAGTATTATTTAAACCTCTAACAAATTAGATATTAATATTTATGAGAGAGTCTACGATGAATACACAATAATAATTATACCGAATCGCGTAACTTGGACCACTATTAATATCTAACCCACCTAATCTCACTTCTAATAATATTGCAAGTCGTAATATCAAATAGTCAATCCTACCTTAATTTGATCATAGCTTCAATACTAAGAAGAGGCGTCTGGGTGCACGTGCAATGGTATGCACCTTGACCTAATGGCTTAATCTTCAAGGTAACTTCTACTGGCTGTCAATTCACGCTTGCATCAATCTCTCACATAACATTCCCCAAATTGCCATACGACTTACTGAAACTTCTGTTATTCAAAAGCTATCTCATTTGCATTTCATCTTCACGTTTCACTTCTTGGGTTTTGGTTGGGAAAGAGTTGCCATTAATCTTGGCCACAAAAGAACCCAGAGGACATGTTAAAGAAAAAGACGCGTGAGCCCGTCATAAAAGCTACCGAAAAACAGATTCGATTATAACTGGAAGAAGCAAAGTTTCAGGAGGTTATTACAGTGCTTCTCAAACTTGCAATATTGGCGACCCAATACTCAATCCTAATTTCTGTCTCCCCCCTCCCTTCCATATAATAACAATGTTTTGAATTGAATAACACAAAATTTTGACGTTAAGGCTACTATACGACTTAAGTGCCACCGACGTACTTAAACGTCAGTACGATCTTTTCTGTGCACGGCCATCTATAAAATTATTCCGAAGGCTTTGAAATGCAATAAAATGACCTTGAGCGTGTTTATGAAGAATTCCTTTATTTCTCAGAGGGGATTTACTTATTTATTTCTTTTCTTTCCACCCCACATACTCGAGGCTACTTGGCAAATGGTGGGATCAGGGAGTGAATCGCGCAACTTTTAATTGATTGTTGAGAGATTAGTTATATTCCGTACAAATTATCAAGATAAGAGTTAATTTTTGTGTATTTTTTATGTATTACAAGCCCATGGGTCACTGGTAATTATTAAACTTGTTTTGAACTCAGTAATGTTAAATTAATTATCAAATACTTTTGGAGTAGACACGAGAGAAAGAGAAAAAATCCTTGATACATATATATTAAAAAATGTTAAAAAAGGTAACTGATAATAATGTTTGAATTAAAACACTATTTTAATTCAAACATTCTAATTTATATCTGTAAAAGTATATAAAGATGGAAACTTGAAGCACTTTTGGTTCATCAATGCGTTCAGTGAGTCCCTCAGTTGTACGTTTTGATTAAAAAGAAGCGTTGGTGGTAATTACTTCTCCTGCTTGAAAAAGAGAGCTCGGTCTTGACATTCTGGACGTCCCCAGAGGACCCGAGTGTGAAAGCAATTAAGTCTCTTGACCGGACAACATTCGAGGCATTTTTGAAACATCTTTTTCCTTTCACCGAAAGCTAGTGCCGTGGGATAGGAATTTGGGCAATTTCTTTTAGATAATGCGTATCTTCTTTTGATAAATTGAATATCGTGTTTTGTTTTGATAATTCAACTATGTATAATTATTTATAAACGAACAATAAATAAATTATTTAAGAGAAATTAGCATTTTTTGAATTAATCTTTTAAAAATAGAAAGTATTAAAAGAAATTAACTGACACAGCTTCCGGGATTAATATAATTAGCTTTTAATGCATTAGTTTGAAAAGTGTGGAAACGGTGATTTAATGATTATGGAGACGAATTTGTGACCGGCGTGACGCGAATTTTTCTCCGGATGCCATGAAGACCCGACGGGTAGAGGGAGGGGGGATGCCAGTTCAGCTGTCGTCCTCGTCACTTGACTGAACCGATCGAGGAAACAGTACTAGATGAGGCATTTCTGAAAATGCATATTCCCGTGATTTCTCTCTTTGAAGTTTTTTTTTACGTGAAAATAAATGAAATCATTAGTTACCGACAATAAAGAGCTAGATTTCATAATGAACGATTTTTTCAGTATTTCTGATTGACCTAATTCATTTCAGCTTTGGTTGAGACTTTCTGCTATTTCAGGAGCTTTCATTACAGGATATTTCTAAAAGAAGCTAAATTTATGACAGAAGTCTTCAACGTGGAACCCAAATGGTCGCTAGAACTTTGACTGGCAAGTGATCACTATTTCAGCTTTGGTTTGATTCATTTCAGCTTTGGTTGAGACTTTCTGCTATTTCAGGAGCTTTCATTACAGGATATTTCTAAAGGAAGCGAAATTTATGGCAGAAGTCTTCAACGTGGAACCCAAATGGTCGCTAGAACTTTGACTGGCTATTTACTTATACAAAGAATCAAAATTAAAAAAAAAAAATGTTTCTAAAAGGCCTGTAAAAATAAATATTTTATGGATAAAATAAAACCTCAAATCTCGTAGAAATCACATACTTCAAACATATGAGGATAAATCAAAAGGCCTGCCAATGGAGAAGGAACGACTGCTAGCTTCAACGTAACAAGACTTCGATAGTTTTTTTTTATAAAATATGCACACAGCGTAACGTCTTCGTTTCGCAGCTGTGTTCGGCGTCTTTGTGGAAATAATCACCACATGTGCAACTTTGAATTATTGCGTAGTACCATCTTGGATCGCCCTCCGACCTTTGACATCACGACGGACCCTTTCCCGTCGCTGGCAGGATGTAACGAAATGCTAAAGGGCGCCGCCCCTGCTCTCCGAGCAGAGAGAGGGAGTGCCAAAGGCCAGGTTTGAACTTTCCAGTGAGTCGTCGCCGAAGGGAACCCTCCTCTCACAAATCACTGATTTGAACTCTAATAATCTTTCAATAAGATAATATCTTCTTTGTATAATTCTGTAAATAATAGCTGTGACGTAAATGAACTAAATATTTAAGGAGTAGTTGGTACCCCCTATACCGACAATGCTAAATTGAGCTTTTTTTTAGGTTCCTGTTTCTCAGAAGCTGTTCAATATAAAAACTTCAAATTCTGTCTGTATATTAATTAATTTTTTTTATTTATATTCTGGTTAAAATGTTTCAAATATATTGTTTACTTTCGTTTTTACTATTGTTTACTTTTGTTTTTTTCAAATATATTGTTTACTTTTGTTTTTACTATTGTTTACTTTTGTTTTTTTTCAAATATATTGTTTCATTTTTTTACGACAACTGCTTTTCAGCAAAATATTTTGGGAAAATCTCCAAAAAAGTAGTTCCAGTATATATATATATACATATAAATTATGTGCAGTAAAAATTGCATGTACATTCTAGAATTGTTGATTCTGAGAAAAAGGTACACGCAGTTTGAAAACAATCATTTTGAGAAAGTTGCATTTTTAATGTAAAAAGGCACTTCATCACAAAAATAATGAATTACAGCATATTTTTTCTCTATTTTATTAAACATTAGTATCTTCTTAATTTTTTTAGCATAAAATAGGAAACAAAAAATTTCTTAAAATATTCAGAAAATACATATATAGTATTTTTGAGGCTTTGCTTAACGAGATTTTTTTTTTTTTACCATTTGCATCAATGTTCTCAAATTCTGTATCAATCTGTGAAGAATTGTTAGCTTTGCTGCATTATAAATATCAAATCTGACCATGTGAAATATCATAAATATAATGTAAACATATATCAATATGTAAAAGTAATGATTTGGGAATACGTGATTTTACGACATTGCGGAAGGTTTCATTATGGATTTGTATATGTTCCCATGCAAACACAATTTCTTAAAGTTTCAAAATTCGAAATTTTCTCTAAACTGTACAAAAGATTTCTAAACAAGTCAAAAATAAAACTGTTTCTATGTTTTTAAATATGAAATTTGTGTATTTTTATGCATGTAACAAGCTTATTGCAATGACAAAAAGCATTACACATCTGAGCTAAAATTAGTTACCTATTATTGAAAAACCTTTGAATATTAAAGCTTAAAAACTTGTCTGAACAATAAATAAACATTAATATTTGCAATGAAGTGAAATATTTAAAATGTATTGTTTACTTTTCTCAAAAACATTTAACATAAAAATATCACTATGAATTTTTTAAAAAATTGACATTTTTTGTCACGATATATGGACTCCAGTCAAATATTTTGGAAAAATCCCCAAAAAACTCACATGAATATATACAATTACATATCAGTAACATGAGGAAAGAAATTTCATGTGGATTCATGCATTATATTCTGAGAAAAAGACACATGCAGTTTTAAAAACATCATTTTTGAGAAAATTGAATTTTCTCTATAAAGTGCCACTTTATCACAAAAACATGTATTTGTCCCATTTTATTAAACATTAGCATTTTTGCAATTTATTTTGCATAAAATAGTAAACAAAATTCTTAAATTGCCCAGAACAGCATTTTTCAGGTTTTTTTAACGAGAATACGTCAATTATCTCAAATTCTGTATCAATTTTTGAAGAATTTGTATAGCTTTCATGCATTACAGATATAAAATTTGAACAGAAAGCATCATAAATATAATGTGAAAATGTATCAATATGGTTTTGGTATGAATTTGAGATGGTATTTTAAAATACCTGATTATACGACGTTTCGCAAGTTTTCGTTAGGCTTTCGTAACATTATCATTAGGTTTTGTTGTTGCAGACAGTTTCTAAGTTTTAAACTTCAAAAGTTACTCTAAACTGGACGAATGATCTCTAAAATAGACAAAATAAAACTGTTTTTATGTTTTTAAACAAGAAATTTATGTATTTTTATGTATGTAACAAGCTTCTCGCAAAGACAACAAACATCACATTTGATGTATCATCTCATATCTTTTCCTCAGAAACTATTAAACATAAAGACTCAAATTTTTATTTATATTAATTAGATATTATATTTATACTGAAGTGAAATTTTTTAAATAAATTAATTAGTTTTTTCAAAGACAAACTTTTAGTTTACCGAACAATTATTATGAATTTATTGAAAATTGTCATTTTATTGTTATGATAATTGCTTTATATTTAAATGTTTTAAGAATATTTCAAAAATGTCACTTCAGTATACACAATTGCATATAAGAAACATAGAGTACATGCATACAGTAAATTTCACAATTTTAAAAATATAAATTTTACAAAACAGAAATTTTTATAAAAAAATCTTACCTTGTGATAATAAGTATTTGTAATATTTTTTAATCCAATTTTTGAATCCATACTTTTTATGCAGAATTCTTAAATTAGTACATAGTTTTAACTTTAAATATTTTTAACTCTTTACTAAGCCTAAGCGAGTTCAAATAATCAGTGTAATAACTAATTAAAACTAAATTTAAAGTGAAGAACAGACTTAAATTTAGGTAAAATCACTAAATATTAAATATAACATTCAAATTACTAATTCCAAATCAGGCTCCAAAATTTTTTAGTATATCTAACACAGTTAAACTTGCAGTTATTATACAATGATCTAATGCGTATGAATAAAAATGGAGGCAGATTTAAAAAAGACAATGTTTACATGTCTATCTGTCAAAATGGGCATGGTTCATCAGTTAATTATCATATAATGTCTTGTATGTTATATCATTGGAAAGGTCCCGATTTGGAGATTTTAGGAAAACAAAATTGATTTTCAAAAGGTTATTACCCTACTGACTGGCCTTAAATTAATCAATATCACGCTGTCTCAAACGTCACAGCACACATACGAGTATCCGACGACAATATACGAGTATCCAAGTTTTAGTAATTCACTAAAAATAATCCAACGGTAGATGGCATCTGGAGCACGAATCAATGCGTAAATTACATTAATATTGCGTTAAAAATTAATAAAAATGCACAATTTTTTGGCTTTAGTTAAAGTACCATATTAATCTACTTTAAATACTATTTTAGGATATTTTTTACTAAGGGGCTAATTTTTTGGATGAGGTTCCTCGGAATCGCCTTATGTATAGTTCCATGAGTGTGTGTGGTGCGTTTTGTGCTTAGTTTTTTTAAAGAGTATTTTAAAACAGTTATATAATATTTTATAAGTCTCAAATTTCTTAACATTCATTTCTTACGATAATGAAACAAATGTCGAGAAATATTTCTCAAGTACTACAAGAATTTTATGTCGCATTTCTCAGTTATTTCTGGCGTTATACATGTGATACGCGCATTACACTATTTTCAAATTAAATTAATTTAAGATACTTGAACTAAATGTTTTATTTAGTGTGATTGAATTGATTCTTATTTTAAACATAAAAAATGAAATGCAATATAATTGAGGTAAAAAAAATATTAATAATTAAATCTTAACATTTCATTTATTTACGAAATAAATTATATCCAATATTTTCAATAAATTAATGTAATATTTTTTTAAAGAATATTTTAAGGTAAAAAGTCATTTATATAAAATTTTATACATATAAAGTTTCTTAATTTTATTACTACGGTTAGAAAACGTAATTTAATTTAGGTAAAATTAACTATTAACATTTTACGTATTTACGAAATAAATTATATTCAAAAGCAAACACTCTCTTTTCAAATTTTTTTAAATAAAATATTTCATATTTTGCAGTTTGTTTTAGTTAAATACTATGAAGTGCATTCTCTCTCTCTCTCTCTAATAAAATCCGTGTCCTATTTTGTTCCCCCACTCTTAACTGATATCATTAATAGATTCAAGAGTACGTATTCCCTTTGACCGAAAAGAAAGCCTTAGACGATTCGAAATATATCGATGACCGGAATATCCCTTACGAAACAGATTAAGAAATAATCGTTAATTTTCTTCCATTTTATTTCTTAATTTCAGATTTCGCATACAGAGGTTATATGATCATATGCTTTTAATATTTGTAATTTTTATTTTCACCTGCGTATAGTGTTTCTTAATTCATTAAAATGCCGTTTTACCATTTATTTATTTTTTTTATTCCAAGGAAATTTTGGTTTCGTTTACAATGCGAGAATTTAGCTTAATTCTGAAAGATATTGATTATCTCTTCCACATTCCGCAATTACTACCGGTTTATCAGTTTTAATACAAGCACAAATTTTTATGTATATTAAATATAATTTGTATTCCTTTTATCAAACATTAAAATTCCTTTTAAAAATATTAAATAGTTCATCAATTTTTACACACATTTAAAGTTTTCAAAATAAAAATTTTTTCATTATAAAGAATGGCCAGAACGTATATTTGTACTTTAAAAAATAAACAATGATATCCATTTATGGATTTTAATGTTCCACAAAAGGAATGTCAATACATTTATTTTGCATGAGTTTATTAAAAAGATTAAAATTTAATCGAGAACTTAAATATTTTCTTTACAAAACGTGTATTCTTTCAAATTCCTGGGGAACCAATAACTGTGTTTCAAAATAAATTAATTTCAGTTTGCTACATTGCTAGATTTCTGTATTAAAACTGTAAAAAGTATATGTGTAAAAATTCATAGACAAAAAAAGTCCTTAAAATTTTATTTCCAGTAAATTTTTTTTAAATCTTTTAAAACTCAAATTTTAAGCAAAGTGTTTCGGTTATTTTTTTACCGTTTAAATTACAGAAATTCGGCTAAAGAAAAGGAATAAAAGAATTTTAGTGCTACTTTTTTTCTATAACTAATCAATAATGAAATTTTAAAAACGAATAACAAAATCGAATGGGTATCAAACAAAAAGAAATTATTTTTAGACGGTATTACGTACAGTATTTCGGAACAGAATCCAAATTCTATGTAATGCTAAAATTCAGTTTATAAAAAGAAAATTGTAGTTAAAATTAAGTTTTTTTTGTTGGTTGACATAAGCACTTATTAACTGTTAGCATTGAATTTATAACATTTTAAGAAAAGTCTCCAAATACGCAATATTTAGAGAAGCCTTAAATAAGTTTTTTGAAGCGTTAAGAACTAATTTTTTTAATCTCCCATTATTTCAAAAGTTTGAAGGAAATTCTAAAAGATTCTTTTCATTGAACATTTTTCAATTGCATTGTAAAAAGGTATTTTAAAATCATTTATATACAATTAATATTTCTTGATTCTTTAATTTAAATAGGGAGTGTGACTATATGTAGTGAAAAACTCAGTCCGTAAAAATGCAATCTCTTTTTCTTCGGTTGG
Organism: Trichonephila inaurata madagascariensis; assembly: GCA_019973955.1. Lineage (NCBI taxonomy): Eukaryota > Metazoa > Arthropoda > Arachnida > Araneae > Nephilidae > Trichonephila > Trichonephila inaurata. The sequence continues at coordinate 143,745 of BMAV01018560.1, read as the reverse complement.
GGTGTAGAAATTGAATTTAAAAACATCTATTTTAAAGAGTTGTTTGATTCTAGACCAATGTTTGATGTTAAAGCATCTTCTCACTAAAGACGGAAACGTTGCCATCCTATTTTTCAGAAATGCAGCTTCATCTCAAAAACTTTGTTACGACGGGAAAGCTTCCATCTTAATTTCAAAAAGAAATATCTCCCAAACTTTTTCTTCCTTACAAAAAGAAAGTAAACACTCTTTTTCGATTCTTCCTTGAGATATATCATTCGTGGCAGTAAATATTAAGAACAACAAAAAGAACGTTATTCGGATTGCGAGGACATCTTTTTAATTTTTAAAAAGCATTTCAATGTGAAATATTCCAAAGATATTCATGGCATTTTTGTCGCTTTTGCACCGTCTGTCGCAGATTCCATAAAAGAAAAACTGTCCTTTATATTTTAGGAGTCGTTTTCAGTCGATGTACTTCTCTTATATTAACAGTTAAGAGTAATTTCTTATTATGGACAACTAATTCAAAACATTTCATAGTTATTGGTTTTAAAATGAAATAAATTATTTAATTATGGTTCCTTATAATATTTATTTAATAAATGTTAATGAATAACGTAAAACTATTAATTAATATATAACCAAATCCTTTGACGAGAATGAAATGTTCAGTGGTGACTTACTTTATCACTGTGTTTTAAATCGTGTTTATAATTCAAGACACAAAATGCCTGTCCGTAAATAACTTCCCATTCAAAGCAATAACATTTACAGTTAATGTTCCTGAACGCTGACCTCGAGAAGTTGCCTGGAAGTTACGATTCTTGGATAATGTTGAGAAAAGAGTCTGAGAGTTGGCACTGGACTCGACTTTTCCAATGCCAGTTTCCGATTCTAAAACTTGAAATATCAGTACCAATCGAATCCTTATTGAAGCGGGTCACAGAAATTGGTTGGCCGAGAACCTGATGGATAGAGGGTTCAGGTATCACGAGGTTATGTAAGGTAGTGTGAAGACGGTGATATTAGCTCCTCTTTATAATTTGACCTTAGCAAAAGCACGAGATCCGCCGTCATCCAGTTGTATCTATTGCGATAAGTATATTTTGATATATTTGGTATCTTTTTTGATAATTGAAACATAAAATGAGTTTTATATATAAAACATTATAAAATGTGTTTATTATTTTTGATTTTATTTATTAAAGAAAACCGAATAGAAAAATTTATGTATGTGAATTTTTCAAACCTATATATTTGATATTTCCCTCACTTCGTCTTGGTTTTTTTCTTTAGTTTGCTACGAGATATGAATCAAGTAATAAACATTCTTAATTCATAAGCATTATACATTAAAACAAGTAATTAATCCCACTTTTTTGTAAATTAATATCTGTTTATTTTATGTATCTTAACCAAAAAAAATAAAATAAAGGAAGAAAGAAAGACTACAAGCAAAACAAGAAAAAGAATGTTGTGGAATGCACTGTATTTGCAACATTAAAAAATAATTTTATGTTAAAATTAATGAATTTTAAGGAATTTTCTTAAAGCATACAAGAGTAATTTTAAACATACATTATTTTACATACATCTTTGCAATGCACCGAATATCCCTTCAGGCGTATTTTCTTCACAATCACGTGGAATTGTTTCAAATGAGTTTATCATTTCATCATTCGAATGTTTATTGATTTCTGCATGATCATCGGTTTCCTGCTCATATTCATTGTAATCCATTGCTGCATTATTTTTATTTTTCACACTGTTCAAAATATCCGATTCAGTTAGTTATCCAGAGGTTTCAGTTTCAGAATCAAGGCAAGGAAACTCATCAAACAGCACACCATCTGTAATTTCATGTTTTTCCTTTAGCTGTATTCATATTTTTCATTTCTTCGTCCTCCGTACTTGCCAAACTTTCACTGCTCACAAAAAAATCCAGCTTTGGCAAAACTGTTATGAATGGTATGATCATAACATCACATTTACTCATTTTTGAAATTTCTGAAATACTTTCCCGCAAGTTGAAATTTGGTAGGAATTGACTGTGTTCACAGCATCATCTTGCAATAGTGTACTTTAAAATTTTTTATCACCCCTTGATCCTTTGGCAATAGTTTTGATGTCAAGTAAAAACCTGTAACATTTTTCGATTTTTGGTTGTTTTCCTTCGGATTGGTGGGGAATTATCTAAAAGGAGAGTAATTTTGTGACGCTCTTTAACCATCCAAACTTTGAATCCAGTTTTCACAAATTTCTGACGCCTTCCAAGACTTTTTGTCGTAATCAACTTCTAAAAACTTTGCGCCATTGAAACATCTCTTTCCTGTAACTACTGGTCTTAATTTCTGTCACATTTGCTCCTAACATAACAGTTATTTTTGCATTGTTATGTTTTCCTCCAAAGTTTTTAAATGTTAATGTTTTCTGAGGTAAACACTGAAAACATAAAGCAGTCTCAACTGCATTAAGGTATCCGAGTAAGTTCTTTCGTTGCAAAAGTGTATAAATGGATAATATTCATGATATTTAGTGTCACTTAGATTAGAAAACTATATAAAATTGTTTTAAGAATATTATTACAATAAAAAATTATTTAAGTAAAATATTTTGACTAAAAATGGACATAGAATGACCCATTTTCAAAATAGTTTCCTTTTGTAAAAAATGCTTCTATTATAATAATATTTTGCCTGTAGATAGCTCAGACCTCTATACAGAGGCTCAACTAGAATTTTTGAAATATATAACTTAGAAGTGGGTTTATCCATGTCTTAAGACAACAAAGGGGGGAAATTTTAAGAAAAAAAACGCTGATAATTATTTCAATTGGTTGTAACTCTGAAAGTAATGGAAATTTTTCAAAAGTCATAGTTGAGCCTCTGTACAGAGGTCTGAGCTATATACAGGCAAAATATTATTATGATAGAAGCATTTTTCACAAAAGGAGAACATTTTGAAAAAAGGTTATTCTAAGTTAATTTTTTGCCGAAATATTGTATTTAAATAAAAAAATTTTGTCAAAATGTCTTTAAAACAATTTTATTCATGTATTCTAATCTAAGTGACACTAAATATCATGAAAATTATCCATTTATGAGCTTTTTTTAAAATCACGCTTCCGAACGTAGTCGGATATTTTAAAGATTTTAATCGGGCACTAGTATTAAACGATCTCTCTGCAGTTAACGAATTTCTTTATTTGATAGAAATTTTAATTATAAGGTATAAATAATTGGGAATCCAGAATAGAATACCCAGTAATTTTTTTTATTTTAGTATAATACTTGGATGAGTTGGTGTAGTTGTAGGAGTATTTTCGTCATATCACTCATTTAATCGTTAATTTATTTTCTATGTTGCGTTAAATATGCTCTCAAACAAATGTTTTAAGTAAAGAAATGTTTTGGGTCTCGCAGCTGCTTCTAGTGTTTTTAACTCTCTTAGTATATAAAGACCTCTAATTTAGCAAATCAATGGGTGTGAATATATTAAGGTGAATGAGTCTCGATAAAATGTAAAAGAAATCATTTTGCGTTTTCCATATCACTAGATACTAATAGATGTGACTTTGGACGTGACTCACTAGTTAGTCGGAGCTTAAGAAATCAATTAATTTCCGAGGTGCCTGTTGAGTGGGTCATGCGAAGTCATCATCTTATGTTACATCGAACGTGCGCTTCGCTGCAGCCGAACTTTGATTTTGATTTCTTAAATTTCGACATACTTTTTAGAGGATCTTGAACATCTTTACCCAATGATCAAATTTGAAATTTCATTTCACTAGTAGAATGCTTTTTTAAATTCATTTGACCGCAATGAATGCTCTAATGACGATTATTTTCTATTCACCTTCACATTATTTACATCGAACGAAATTTCTATAAACTGCTTTATTAAGATAAGAAATTATACAGGGTGTATCTAAACTTCTGGGCAAAACTTTAAAAAGTGATAGTACACATCAAGACAAACAATACTAAATAGGAAACCAAAGGAGATAGGTGCCATTAAAGTTTAGGGTCTGAAATTTAAAATGATTATAAGAAACGGACAATGGGTCGATTCGTTAGCGGGTTTCGCTAAAATTATTCTTTTTGTCAGTATTTTCTTGAAAAATTTTTTTAAAGGTAAAGCTCAAAAAATGTCGATAGAGGGTGCTTTAGACTTTGGAGTAACGAACAACTATTTTTTAACGTTATTTTTTGTATCATATTAAATGCTTTCAAAAGCTTAGACTTAAACTTAAATTTTGAGCTCAAAATTTGAATCGTTGGAGGTGTTTAAGTAGCGCAAACTTAACTGTGATCAGGAGGTGAAATTTGAACTCATTTCCTCCCCTGGACAAAGTTCAGTTTTACAATCTTTGATGTTCGGTCGTAGACTAGGCAGCAACTACTATACCCACTAAACGTCTCAGAGAGCCCGGTTCGTTTGTCAGTGGGACTCACGACATAGGGTGTACCAGGAGGGTGAGTACACTGGAACATGAAGAGCATGTGTTGCGTGAATTTGAGGAGACCAGAGACGAGCACGTGGACTGTATCCGTTGCCGCAAATTTGAGCCATATGGCGGTTTGACGAGAGTTGCGAGCCGAAGGCCTTTGACCCTATCATGCGCAGCGTGTGTACGCCTTGAAAGCAACCAACCATCAGCCACGTGTTGATTTTTCACGATGGTTCCTCTAACGATTGGCTGTGCAAAGAGACTGCCGCACACGTACTATTCACCGATGAATGCAGTTTCAGTCAGGAAGGCATTTTCAATGCGCACAATGCACACAACTGGGTGTACATTAACCCACACACTATCCATCCTCATTCATATCAACGGTGTGCGCCGGAATTATCCACAATAATTTAATCGGGCCATATCTTCTGCCAAGGCGTATTGATGGCGGAGCGTATCTGGTATTCCTACAAGAGGTGTTTCCAGTTCTGCTGCAAAGTGTTCCAGCCAACATAAAGGCTCGTATGTGGTTCCAACATGACGGAGCGCCTGCATGTTTCAGCGCAGATGTGCAAAGAGCATTGGATACAGTATGCCCAGAGTGATGGATTGGACGGGGTGGTGCGGCAAATTGGCCTGCATGCTCGCCTGACCTCTCATACCTAGATTTCTTCCTTTGGGGATATATGAAGTCTTGTTCACGCAAGTCCCGTCGTCTCCAACGAGACCCTGGTAACAAGGATTGCTGTCGTAGCAGGCGATATCTGGGAGATGTGCGGGGTATTTGATAATGTTCGACAGTCCCTCCGCCGGCGGTGTGAGGTCTGCATCCTTGCTGGTGGGAGCTCTTGTGATTCCGCAACAAAACCATGCGTGTACCATTTTTCTATGTGTCATCGTTCATCCTACCTTCACTCATGCTCACTAAGTGCGTACATCAAATTGTTTCTTTTTTTTTGAGCGGAGAAATCGCTCACGTCTATTATGAATATATTTTTTAATTTTGTCATCCTTCTCTTTACATGTAGGAGAGGTAGTAATTGCTGTCTGGTCTACGACATCCAGTCCAGGAGGGGAGGAGTTTCAAATTTCACCTCCTCAACAGAATTCCGTTTACTCTACTTAGCCACCCTCAACGAATCAGATTTTGAGCTCAAAAGTTAAGTTTAAGCCTAAGCTTTTGAAAGCATTTAATGTGGTACAAAAAATAACGTTAAAAAATTGTTGTTCGTTACTCCAAAGTCTAAAGTCCGTCTATCGATATTTTTTAAACTTTATCTTTAAATTTATTTTTCAAGAAAATACTGAAAAAAGAACAATTTTAACCAAAACCGCTAACCATTTTCCCGTTTCTTATAATCATTTAAAATTTCGGACCCTAAAATGACACCTATCTCCTTCGGACCCTATTTAATATTGCTTGTCTTACTGTGCACTATCACTCCTTAAAGTTTCCCCCAAGAGTTTAGATGTATGGAGAAGGAATTGTATATGTACGTTCACATTAATATTTTAGTTTATTTTAATTTTGACAATAGATTCTACTTGTTGCTGTGTACACATTCCATATACCTCATTATTCTTTTAAATTCAAATCATTATAGAATAATAAAAGCGGGATTGGTGTACAATGACATTTTAACTTATTGTTTATCCGCCTTTCGCAGATTGCTTTTGTATGATCAACTTTTGTTTTATGAAACAAAGGGAGGTACACATTTCTATTTCATCTCATTATCAGTTTTATTCAATGCAAGTAGAGAGAAAAAATGAAGCAACTATTCGCTAGTATGTTACAATTAATAAACTAAAATATGGGAAATTCGTAGTGGTACAGAATAAAATTGCTTTTAGGACCTAAAGAGTTTGTCTCTACCCATTCCACTCAACTAAAATACATTGTCTTATAATGAAAGTTCCTGATGTGAAATTAGCTTTTAGAATTCAAAATGACTTGAATAAAATATTCCCCATAGAGTCGTTTGAATTATACCATTTTTTCATATCACAAAGATTTCGGAAGGGAGTTTTTTCTAATATGGGACAGAGGAGATCCAAAAAAATAATGTTTCCTGATCCTCTAATACCAGAAGGGGAGGAAAAATAATAAGTAATTTGAAAGAGATGTTGAAATAAGAATGAATTTGTTTTGTCGTTGCTATTACAAATGTTATTTTTGTTACGAAATTACTTTCATGTATTAGTTACGCACTTATCTAAGGCTTCTTTAAAATGGTATTTTTGAAAAGATTTTTAATAGACAAGCTTATTCTATTATTTGGAAGTTGAATATAAATTTACAGTCTTCTCGTTTTAAAAGGGCTTCCAACCGGAACTGAACCGAAAAAAAATATTGCTTCATTTTAGTTCGATATACCTTTAGCCATTTTGTTACTGTAACCAACTTATCAATCTTTTCTAATTTAACGCCAACCATATAATTATCATCATTACATGTCAATCATATAATTCCTTTTTTGTTTATGATAGAATTATATTTTTAATACAAATAAGAATATACATAAGCAAAATATATATATATATTCATTCGGAATTGAACCAAAAAATGTCATTTCTGGCGGAACTAAACTGATATACATATATTTTAGCTGAACCGAAACGAAAAAAATTATGGTTCGAAGCTCTGTTTAAACTGAGTTCCGTTTCGACTTATAGGTAAAATGAAAAGATATCAGAATTTTTCCGAGTTTGATTCCGTTGTTTATTGTTGCCACGGTAGGGCAGCGATTATGGTCATGAACTCGTAGACGGCGTGTCTTGTTTTCGAATTACTGGGGTCAGTGAAGACCGCGTAGAGCCTAGAGTGGCAACGGGAGGATCCATGTCGTCCCGTTCATGGGGTCAGCTGAGGATGATGGAGGTTAAAAATAACGTTGCCAGTAGCTTAGAGTGCGACGAGTCTCCATTATTTATTAACGTTGCATTTGGACTCCTCTCCCATTATTTCCCGCCTACATGAGACCTCCAACCTGCACACCCAACTCGTGACCACTCAGCTACAGTGGCCAATGGATCTCTCTGAGGTTAATCCTTGCGTTGCTAAAAGTACATTTTAGAATGGAATGTTTCTTATAGTTGCTTTCGATGTATAATAAATGTAGTTTACTCAAACACACCATTTCATATCCGTTTATTTTGATGATAGATGAGATGTATGAAACAGGTTCAATTGTTGGAGAGTCAATCAATTCACAATCAGCTCATGTGTGGAATATCTGGTCGCCTGCTCGCGATCCAGTCATTAGCAGTTTCTTACAACTTCCTCGAGAGCCTCCTTTCTTTGCGGTTGCGGGGGAAGGAAGGTGCTACTTAATAATGGAGGAATCAGTTCCCCCATGAATAAAAATCGTAAGACAACAACGAGTAGGGGTTTTGATAAATGTGTAATACTGAAATCAGGCATTGTCGTTTCTTGTTAAAATTGTCTCCCAAACACACATTTTGGGAGGACAATTTCAAATTGTTTTTTAAAATGTATAAAGTTCTTGATTCATCAATTAATCCTAATACGGAAGCCGAAAGACACCATTACAGTAAAACATCTCCAGGCTTCAGAGGAGTTGGAAGCCTAGCTCTTTTTCTATGCTAGCAATGTTAAATTGGTTGTTTTCGATGGATCTTTTCACAAAATCTGTTATATGCACATGCTTGAAATTTTTTAAACAATTAAAGTATACCTTTCTCATTATACTGAAATGAGATTTGAGCTAATTTTCAATTTTTTAATAATTTATGAAAAAATTTATCAAACATTGCGATATTTGACCAATTTTTCTCATAGAAAATTTATAAAAAATACATTTTTGAGTCTTTCACAAAAAGATAATTTCACTATATTGTTACGAATTTTGTGTAAATAATTTGTATTTGAATGTTTAATGCATTTATATTACTCTATGTTATGTTTATTTCATGTTAAAATTGTACCATTCACAAGCAATGCCGACCCTTACGTTATAATGGCGATCCAATGAGAACTTGGCGAAATCTTGGCGGTAGAGCCAAGTTGGCATCATTTTGGCCACCAAAGCGGCCAATTTGGCGACTTTGGCGACCAATTTGGCGATTTTGGCGTCATTGGCGACCATGTTGGCGAGTTCGGAACCCTCGGGAATCTTCTAGAAAGTAGTAGATCTCTCCACTAGTGTCACGTTCAATGACACGAGCTGTTATATTTCTGGAAGTTTCTGTCGCGCCTATAAAGGAGATGCTCGCCGGAACGGCGAGGAGTCTGGATTAAACCAGCGAGTAGTGAGGATTGTTTTGATTAGCTCGGCTGTGCTTGTGAATAATCTTTACTTACGTGTATTTTTTTTAAACACTGTTATTGTGTTTAATTGCTGTTGAAAGTGTGAAGACCTTTGGATATTTACTCTGTGAATATAGCTGCTGAATCCTGTATTTAAAGGATTGGATTTTTGATAATAAATTCGCATCGCTCTTAAAGAACTGTTTATTTTCTTTGTGATTGTTTTGCATAAAATCCCCGAACCCTTGGATCTACGTAACAGTTTGGTGTCAGAAGTGGGATTTTATGCCAATAACAAGAGCGATGGATGATCAACTGAAGGCTCTGTTGGAAGGTATCAATGCCTTGAAAAACAGCCAAGAAGAGACTAGGCAAGAAATGCAGAAAGGCCAAGAAGAGACTAAGAAAAGTCTGGATGGTACTAAGAATGAGTTGAAGGAAGAGACTAGAAGAGGCCAACAAGAAATGCAGAAAGGTCTGGATGATACTAAGAATGAGTTAAAGGTGAGAATGGAGAAAGGCCAAGCAGAGACTAAGCAAGAAATGCAGAAAGGTCTGGAAAATGTGCAGAAGAGCCAAGAAGAGCTGAAGAATTCTTAGAAAATAAAATCGACAATGTTGAAGAGAAAATCAATAGTGTGGAAGAGAAAATAGCCGTAAAAATGGAAGAAAAAATAGCAGTAGTTGAAGAGAAGATAGAGAAGAAAGTAGGGGAAGAAATAGAAAAGATTAAAGAGCAAGTTGAGGAAAGAATTGAAGGAGTGGCTGAAAGTTTTAGCCTTATATCACAGCGTATGGAAGATCTTGAGAAGAAACTTCTAGCTGGTGGAAATGATAACAAAAACAATAATGTGTCTGTGTCTGTCTTTCCAGAGCCGGTGCTTGCTTCTCAAGTGCCTGTGACTGCCTCACCAGTGTCAGTGAAACTGTCAACCTATGACGGAAAAACCAACTGGGAGGTATACAAGACTCAATTCTCAATAATTTCTGAAGCCAATGGATGGACTGAAGGTGTGAAAACATGTCAGCTAGCAGCATCCCTTAGAGGAGAAGCTACTGAAATACTGCAGACTCTTCCCGACACAGAGCGACTGAATTTGAACTCCCTATATAATGCTCTGGATTCGGTTCGGCCAAAAATACTCCAAGGACTACGCACATCTGCAGATGAAAACAAGACTCCAGAAAACCGGAGAAAGCTTGCAGGAGTATGCCTCCGAAATAGAAAGGCTCGCCAACTTGGCTTTCTCTGAACACCCAGCAACTGTGCGCGAAGTAATCTCTTTGCAATATTTCGTGGATGGATTGAAAGATGGGGAAATCCAGAAGGCTGTAAGAATGGCAGATGTGCAAGATCTTAAATCTGCCCTGTTATATGCCCTGAAATTGGAGGCCGCCACTCAAGCCAGTCGCAGAGATCGCCATTCTATCCGAGGAGCTAGAGTGACTGCAGATGAGCCATGTGAATCTCGATTGATAAAAGATGTGGAGAAATTGAAAGAGGAAATGCAAACCATAAAGGCCGGAATTTCGAAACAAGAGAAACGAAACTTCAAGTGCTGGGAATGCGGTGGAACGGGACACCTGAGAAGAAACTGTCCTAGAGCAAGGAAGGAAGAGAACACCGTCTCTTCTTCCAAACAGGAAAACTAATACATGGCCATCTCACGGGGCGGAGGTTGCCAGATAATGAAAAGCCCATCACAAAATTCTCCAGATTACGGCAGTGAATGGCGGAGACAAGGGACTTTACGTTATAGAACAAATTAATAACATCTCGTGCCGTATGGTTGTTGATACTGGAGCCAATGTGTCCATAATCAGAAAGGATTTGGCTCAAAACTCAAAAGTTAGCATTATCTGGACGCCGCCTTGCGTTTCCTTGAAAACAGTGACGGGTGACAAGATTCAGGTTCATGGAAAAGCTAACGTCACTCTAAGGTTTGGAAATATAGACTATCACCATACGGCATATATAGCAGATATCACCGATCCCTGTATTCTTGGACTGGATTTTCTGAAGAACAATAACTTTAAATTGGACTTTGAAAATAGCAATATGCATTCAAAATTTGAAGACATCACTCTTTTTGGCTTACAAACTCAATTTGAATCCAACCAGAAAATTATTGCAAAAACCAACATCTCATTATCGCCAAGAACTGAATGTATAATACCCGGTTTAGTAGCAGAAAACAGAAAATTCCGATTCGGCCTAATTGATTATCCGGACCCAGACAACTCAAAAGGAGGAGTACTGATAGCTTCGTCAGTTGTAGACCTCTCGAAGTCAGTCATCCCAGTGAGGGTGGCTAACATTAGTGATAAGACGAGGACTATTCAGGAAGGAGAGATAGTAGCAGCTTGTGCTCCTGTCACTTGTGTAGACCGAAAATTCAATAGCCAAGACCATTCTTCAGACGATCTAGTCAAGGATTTACTAAAAAGCACTGACTTAGACAAGAAACAGAGATGTGCTGCAGGAAAGCTGATTACAGAATTCCAAAGCCTATTTTCAAGAACATCTGAGGACTTTGGAAGAACTAGACTAACGCAACACCGAATTGATACGGGAGAGCATCCTCCTATTAAGCAGCACCCCCGACGACTACCGTTTGCTAAACAGGAAGAAGTCCAAAAACTCATTAAGAACATGAAAGATCATGACGTCATTGAGCCATCGTCAAGTCCTTGGGCATCTCCCATCGTCTTAGTCAAGAAGAAAGATGGCTCTACGAGATTCTGTGTGGATTATCGTCGGTTGAATGACGTCACCAAAAAAGACAGCTATCCTCTGCCAAGAATAGATGACACGCTGGACACACTTGCCGGCAATACCTGGTTTTCTACCCTAGATCTCAAGAGTGGGTATTGGCAGGTAGAACTGCACCCTGACGATAAAGAGAAAACTGCCTTCACCACGGGACAAGGACTGTGGCAATTTTAGGTTATGCCTTTCGGCTTGTGCAATGCACTTGCAACATTCGAGCGTCTTATGGAAACAGTCCTTGGAGGACTTTCGTACGAGGCCTGCCTGGTCTATCTTGATGACATCATTGTGGGGCCCTCCTTCGAAGAACATCTGAAAAATATCAGACGTGTGCTACAAAAGCTGAAAGAAGCTAATCTGAAATTAAGTCCATCCAAGTGCCACCTATTCCGGCGTGAAGTCACGTATCTCGGACACATCATTTCGGCAGAGGGTGTACGAACGGACCCGGATAAGATCTCGGCTGTGAAAGATTGGAACTGCCCGACGGATGTTCACCAGCTCCGGAGTTTCTTGGGCTTATGCACGTATTACCGGAAATTCGTGAAAAATTTCTCAACGATCGCCAGACCACTCCATAAGCTAACCGAGGCAAAACAGAAATTCATCTGGACGGTTGATTGTAACAACGCCTTTAACAAGCTTAAGGACGCACTAACATCTGCTCCAATCCTGGCATATCCTGAAATTGGGAAACAATTTATTCTGGATACAGATGCAAGTCATGAGAGTATTGGGGCTGTATTGTCTCAAGAGATAGATGGTCAAAAGCATGCCATCGCCTATTTTAGTAAGTGCTTGTCTAAACCAGAAATAAATTATTGTGTGACCAGGAAGGAACTGCTTGCTATAGTAAAAGCCGTAGAACACTTCCATCCTTACCTCTGTGATCGAAAGTTCCTGCTGCGAACAGATCATGCCTCATTGACCTGGCTACTGAATTTTAAAAATCCAGAAGGCCAAATAGCTAGGTGGATACAGAGACTACAGGAGTATGACGTGGAAATTCGCCACAGAAAAGGATCAGCACATGGAAATGCGGACGCCCTTTCGAGAAGACCCTGCCCTGAGAGTTGCAAATACTGCTCGAGAATCGAAAAGAAATTTGGCGTAATAGATCCAATAGTCCGCCAAGTTACATCGCCATCAACATCGGCATTGGACCCGTGGAGTGATGAGAACGTCCGAAAAGATCAACTGGCTGATCCTGAAATAAAACCCATCATAGAATTCAAAGAGTCGTCTGACGAAAAGCCCAGCTGGCAAGACATCGCCCCTTTCCATCCTACAACGAAGCGTTACTGGGCTCTTTGGGACTCTCTCCATCTGAGAAATGGTGTTTATATCGAAAAATGGGAGTCTGACGACGGAAAAACATTCAGGTGGCAATTGATACTCCCAAAGCCAAGAGTTTCAATGGTCCTTAAGGAACTCCATGGCAGTCCAACTGGAGGTCATTTTGGTGTTATGAAGACCTTACAAAAAGTTCGTGAGCGCTTCTACTGGAACAATGTGCGGAGTGACGTGGAAAAGTGTTGTCGCACATGTGATCCCTGTGCTGCACGCAAAGGTCCTAGAAAACGCACTAGAGGAAGACTGCAGCTGTATAATGTGGGAGCGCCTTTCGAACGAATAGCTTTTGACATACTAGGCCCACTTCCTAGATCATCAGATGGCAACAACAACATCCTTATTGTCATGGACTACTTCACTAAGTGGCCTGAAGCCTATCCTATTCCCGACAAAGAGGCCTCGACTGTTGCAGAGGTTCTAGTTCAACACTGGATCTCACGATTCGGAGTCCCTCTACAGCTGCACTCCGATCAAGGGAGAAATTTCGATTCTGCAGTTTGCAAGAGACTGTGTGAAATACTCGCCATCGACAAAACCAGGACAACAGCTTTGCATCCTCAGTCTGACGGCATGGTAGAGAGGTTCAATCGACCATCCTGAACAGCCTCTCTCTCCTTGTATCTAGTAATCAACAGGACTGGGACAAGAAATTGCCCTTTTTCCTGCTTGCCTACAGGAGTGCCGTTCACGAGACCACCGGCTATTCCCCATCCCAGATGCTCTTCGGACGAGATCTGCGTCTGCCTGCGGATCTTCTTTTCAGCCAACCACCAGATGCTCCCTTGGCGCCTGAGGAGTATGTCGAGAAACTCCAGGCACGGATGGAGGAAATACATCATCTGGCCAGGAAAAGAATCGGCTTGGCTTCCGAGAATATGAAGACCCGATACGACGCAAGAGCAACCGGACACGACTTCCACGAGGGCGACAAAGTGTGGTTATGGAATTTGAAACGTCGCAAAGGACTCTCTCCAAAGCTGCAGACAAACTGGGAAGGTCCTTATACAGTCCTAAAAAGACTGAATGACGTTGTGGTGCGGATACAGAAATCGCCACACTCAAAACCGAAGGTAATACATTACAATAGGCTAGCCCCTTATCTTGGCCAAGATGAATAAGATCCTTAAGTTCAGACCATGGTCATTAATTATTTTGTAAATAATGTAATTATTTCTCTTTTCTTATTCCTTAGTTTTACTTTAATATTGGAATTTATGTTTACATCTCTTCATGTGCTTTGAATTTATTTGTATTGTATATGCTCTGGAATACATTGGTTACTTTATATGTGATTATTATGTGAGTAATTTGCCTGTAAATAGATGCCTCTTACTCAAGGATTGTACTGCCCGGGACGTGCAGTCTTTGAGGAGGGGGCAGTGTTACGAATTTTGTGTAAATAATTTGTATATTTGAGTGTTTAATGCATTTATATTACTCTATGTTATGTTTATTTCATGTTAAAATTGTACCATTCACAAGCAATGCCGACCCTTACGTTATAATGGCGATCCAATGAGAACTTGGCGAAATCTTGGCGGTAGAGCCAAGTTGGCATCATTTTTGGCGACCAAGTTGGCGGCCAATTTGGCGATTTTGGCGTCATTGGCGACCATGTTGGCGAGTTCGGAACCCTCGGGAATCTTCTAGAAAGTAGTAGATCTCTCCACTAGTGTCACGTTCAATGACACGAGCTGTTATATTTCTGGAAGTTTCTGTCGCGCCTATAAAGGAGATGCTCGCCGGAACGGCGAAGAGTCTGGATTAAACCAGCGAGTAGTGAGGATTGTTTTGATTAACTCGGCTGTGCTTGTGAATAATCTTTACCTACGTGTATTTTTTTTAAACACTGTTATTGTGTGTTTGATTGCTGTTGAAGGTGTGAAGACATTTGGATATTTACTCTGTGAATATAGCTGCTGAATCCTGTATTTAAAGGATTGGATTTTTGATAATAAATTCGCATCGCTCTTAAAGAACTGTTTATTTTCTTTGTGATTGTTTTGCATAAAATCCCCGAACCCTCGGATCTACGTAACAATATGTTAGACATTATTATAAATATATCATAAAAATTTACATACCTGTGAACAGTAATTTCTCAGAAAAGGTACATCGCGCATCAAAATTTACATTTTGAGATAAATTGATTTTAATGTATACAGTGAGACTTCTAATCGGGTAGGAAATAAAAAAAAATGAAAGGTTCAATTTACAATAAAAGATACATGTTTTGGTTTATATCAGAAGTTCAACTTTTAAGCAAAAACGAAGTACTTTGTTTACATTTTTCGCCGTTCAAATGGGCGTGGTCCAGTTTCAACAATTATATAAAAATAGGTTTTAAGGATTTCTAATTACCCTAGAGGTTAGAGTAAGGTATTTTTGGAAAAGTTAAAATCCATGCAATTTAAAAATGTAAAAATCTCAAATTGTCAAAAAAAAACAAAAAAAACAAAAAAAAAAAGATTTTAGTTTTCTAACACTCCTTCATTGTTCCAGCTAAATTCTTGGGATTAAGTTTCAGCAAATTCAGTATTGACAACATATTCAACATATTTCTTTCTAACAGGTGTATAATAGTTTAGATAAGTAAATACGAGCAACTTAAAATTACAATTACAAAAAAAAAGTTTTAGTTCTAAAATATTAATTTTTATTAGCCAACAGCATTAAACTTTACAGAAATAGCAAGTGTACAAACACTTTGTGTGTACTTCTGCGATCAACCTGAAAAAAAGAAGAAACTATGTCGTGTCGAAACTTGTCGAAGAAAACTATGATGTATTTAGTGTTAAACAATTAATAATGAAAAACGATTTACTGACAGAAAATCTTAGAATTGTGTTGTAAAACACCTTTATTGCATAATAAGTAGTAAATCTTACAAATATGAATAAAAAAAAGGCGTAGTCCAATACCTAGATTTAAAAAACAATATAGAATAGCAAAATTTGTCTCACTTTCGTTACCAACAAAAATAACACTTAAGAATGCACCATCCTACTAAACTGAACAAAAAAAAAATCATCAGATGACTTTTCCATAAATAAAATCGTTTGCAAATAATTACTCAAGCAACGCAATTTTAAATGCAAGTGATAAAACGTATCTGGGAAAGTTTTCTTCTATATTAAAACGATTTCATTTTTGTTTTTATTCTACCATAATGTGCAATAATAGCTTTTCGCGCGCTCTCTCTCTCTCTTCTCTTTTTTCTCTAAGTATAAAAACTAATTTCTTTTGGAACAAGTAAAACTCTTCCTTCGAAATACTTTTTCTTTCTTTCGGAGTCTTTTTACGTTTTGAGAACCGTAATATCGTTCCCATTCCGAGATTCCGGAATGCAGCTGGTGACTCTTGGGAGTAATGCTTTCCTTTTGTTTTTGTTTCTTTGAAGGGGGGAGGACATTTTATTATTTTTTCTGCATACCGTACTTGCATCATCACCTCAAAATTATTTCTCTCTTTCTCTTCTCGGGATATTTAACAAATACTTTTTCTTTTTAAAGTATTAAAGAGAGTTTACCATACCAATAGTTATTTGTAAATATTATATATTTCTAGTGATTAGCAACTATCTCTATCACATTACTATAAAATGATTTTCATGAGCACTCCCTGCAAACAATATTTATTTCTCGAAAACTGAGATTTAAAAAGAAAAATAGTGTATTTCATTATTGCTGATGTCCGAATTCACTTTATGAATGCTCATAGAAATAAGGTTTGTTACTGATTGTATTGTGCAGCTATTATTTCGATTAAAATTAAAGATTTAGGAAAACACTTTAATTTTAATATGACACATTATATTTTTTCTTATTATAAAAATAATTTTACCAATGCACAAACTTCTTTTTCTCCTCTAAAAACGTGACCTAGTGCTCTAGGTAAGGGGTGTCATGAGCCACGGATGACGTAAAGAGGATGATGCACATTCAATCAAAGTCCTGACCAACCTTCGAGTTCCTTTGCCAAAGCCCTTATTTAGAGTGCGCCGTTATTAGACACTCAAAACTGCTGTTGCATTCGATTGAAAAAAAGAGAATAAAAAGGTTTAATCAAATTTTATCTGTTTCGGAAAAGATTTTCTTCATTTCTCAGACGTGTGCAAATGGTTCTATATTTTATTGAAAATTTTTTTTAAGTTTAATACGAACTTGTACAATCTTTATTTAAAACATTGCCATAAAAGGTTGGACTTGAACCTGTTGGTCCTTTGAAAGTATTTTATTTCCCTTCTACCACCCACTAGAAAACCAGTGGAGACCTTCCCCTTGAACGTGCTCTCTAGGGCTCCCCCGAGAGGAGTTTCATCTTGACCACTTTGTCACCACTACCATCAGCAGAATGCGAACGGGGCAAAGGAGAGGCAAGAATATCCTGCCCGACGGCTCTAGAACCTACACAGAATGCAGGCATCCGGGGCATCTCTGTTGCCTCGACCCTCTTCAACATAGACCCCAACTGCTGCAAGGCCCTTTATACCGATAAAGTCGATGATGTGGCCAGAACTATGCTGCCTGCCTTTGGACCCATTGGACTTGACATCTTCCGAAAAACACAAACAATCTTTATTTTCCTGTAAAGTTTCAATTCTATGAGTGCTTGTTCTCAAAATACATTTCATTGGTGTGCAGATAAAACTAATAAAATATTATAATTATCCCTTAACATTTTTGTATCTTTAATGAGCTGAGTTCTGGAATACATGCAATGAGAAGCATTTCTTTCGAAATCGAAATTCGTGCAAGGGAATTTATTTTTTAGATTTTTGTTCTTTAAGGTTTAGAAATCGTATTTAAAGGATCCTTTTGCGTATTTATGAATAGTTGGAAATTATGAAATCAAGTATGATTTATGTACAAAAATAATACAATGGCATAGAAGTACTTGAGCTCTTTTTTAAATTCTAAATTAGAAAATTTTTAAGAGGATTATTAATTTTCGTATCTCTAATTAAAACACTGCATCCACAGCTCTCTCGTGACATGAAGGATTTCGGTCATAGAATGAGTAATTTTATTCCGGTGTTCAAAAATTAAATTTTATATATGACTATATATTAAATTTCCTTTTCAAAATCTTGATTTTTTTAGTGGTTACTAAAAAATGAGTCTGTTAAGCTCACGATTGGATTTTTCAACATATTTGTTTTATCAGAAAAGTTCATTTTTTATTGTTAATTTCTGACTCAATTTTCTCATTTTCTTAATCTCTCTTAGCTTTATAAGAAACGAATTTTTCATATTATAAATTCTCATTTCTATCAATTTGCATGTGTTTTATTTTTTTGTACTTTAAAATTATCTTGATAACCATTAAAAAAATGCCTAACATTACGAACCTATATTTGATGTATTTCATGCAATATCATTTGATGTAATAGAATATTTAGAAAATACTCCGTAGTTGGAAGCTTTTTATCACGAACAGTAAAATTTAGATTTAAAGTTATAGTAAACCCTCTACCAGGTCTCCAGTTTGTTCATTTCGTACTTTGATATGGATTCCACCAGCGGCTGACAACTCCGATGGCGAACCAGCTATCAGTTGCTTCACGACTGGACAAAAACAATGCCCGCCACGTGTTCGAGATCTCGCTATTTCACTGCAGTGCGGTTATCCTTCATTTATCTCTTTGAAGCAGTTGGTACTGTCAAATCTTACAGAATATTCTTAATGCAAAATTTCTTCATTGTTTCGGTCACGGAAAGGAATGAAAATTTTTTGTAAATCTTTGAATGATTCCCGAGAAAGTGCATGTGTTTTCTAAATGCGAATGCATTCTGTAGATTAGAAGGAACGATTAAGCTCAAATTTCGTGTGCATGCGCGTACGCATCCAATATTATTATAGCCATAAGTTAAATTGTTTATTTTATGCTTAATTATGATAAGTAGAAATTTTACATAAGCATTTTTTTTAAAAAAAATGATATTGTTTTAAAAGGAAAAATTCACGGCTAAAAAAGTATGCCCACAGTACTGGTGAACAATATGCAGAAAAAATCTGAATAACTAACAAAAAGAGGAAAATATTTTAAGAGTACCCTTGATTCCAAAGGGGTCTCGAATTTCACCTCGTTCGTCGTTCAGACCACGATTTGGAGTAAATACAGTTAAGTATCAATTGATCACGTGTCACCGTTTCGGTGCTAGAACGCTAGAAGTATGTACTGCACAAAATTGCAATTATACACTCTAGCATGATGACTGTGTTGTATTCTTCCTTGTCAATTATTTACCGGTTCAAAGGTAGGGTTCCTTTCAGCACGTTTCCGATAATAAACCAGTTATGGTCCCCTAGCGAGCTAATAGAGAGTAAACCGCATAAACTTTTCACCAGATTTTCTTGCGCCGGAAGTTAAGTGTGTGGACTCATCTGTAAAAATAATTGGGTGAGTAAAATGTTTGAAACAGGTTGTAAAGTTAAATGTACCACACACAATCAACAATAGAAAACGGTTTTGAAAAATTGCTGAAAAATTCGTACTTATAAAAATAATATTAATAAAGAAATTGTTGCTGGAAATGAATCAAATTAATTCATAAAAAATTTCTTGTTTGTCAAAAATCACTGCAAATTTTTATATTAAGGTAGAACAAATACACTTATCTGTTCTGCATTTTATACTCTCTTTAATGTTTAGGAAAGCAAAAAGTCACTCTAAATTTCTTATAATATTTAGATAAACTTATATTCCGTATTTCTATTACACGTCACAGTAAATTTTTCTAGATACTTATTTTACTTAACTAACTTCTGTTTATAGAATCAGTATTTTATTAAAATGTGAATTCCTTTGAAATGATCTAAGATTTCATTTTGATGAATTCAATTTATACTTCATAGATTTATCTCTTTAGCAAATAATATATATATAATCCTTGTTGTATCAAATCTTATCCATCAATAGATACTGCTTCTGTGAACAATCAACATCAATTAGAAACAAGTAATTTTGATTTATTCTAATGATATTAAAAATGTGTGGGAATGAGGGCAAAATTATCTGTTACAGTTATAATTTAATTTTCATTTTATTCTTCTCTATTTTATGCTCTTTTATAACATTTAACAAATAAAAGGTATTTATTTCTTGATTTCATATTTTTATTTAAATCAATTCACGATCAGTTTCCCTCTTAAGGAAGCACAGTCTGAGTATCTTGGGATCTTGCAATATGTATCAGACCTATGTATCGCATCAAATGATGTAATATCACAGATTATTACATCATTTGTACGGTTTATTAAGTAAAAAACATTACATAGTATGTGATACAAGGAAAAATATAATAAATTTGAAATTATAATAAAATTCTTCTCTTTCCATATTTTTAATCGGTATAAAGTACAAGTTTCGATAGAGTGATTCACACAGAAATCATCTTCGTCACTTGGTCTCATATAAATCCGAAAGTTCATTGAACATAATTATTTATTTGAAATCCGCCACTACAAATTATCAGAAAGCATCGATTTCAAAGCGGTAACGCCCCTAGAAGTTTCTGCAGTCATTGAAATGAAAGACATTTTGAAAGATTATGAAAACATTTCGATTGAGATGTGTTCCCTTTGATGTGACGTCAAAGGTGGAGCGAGTGAAACTAATTGAAACTCCGGTGCAGGAGAGAAGAATGACTGTTGTTCTCTGGAAACAGAATTTCAAATTAATTTTCAAGAAAGGTTTTTGGAAATATTGGTTTGACATGAGATTTGTATAATTTCTGAACTTGCTTTTTTGAATTATTATTTTGTTGTTGCTTTTTATTGATTAACAGACACGTCACGTCTTTTTAGAAATGATTCATGTTTCAAAAAGAAAGAAATAATCATTTTTATTAATTAAAATGACAGTGATTTAGATAGGCAAGTGTTTAAGGAAAACGTACGCAAAGCTGGTGGCGAGCATTAAAAATGTCAGAGGAAAAAAACACATGAAAAATGCAAATTCAAATATTTCGTACTTAAATTACACTAGCATGCCGGCTGAGTGGCGTTAGGTGTTGACCGTCCAAGTTACGGATTCGACTCCGTCCCAAATCGGTAGATTTTCATGATGCAAAAAATTGACAGCGTTCCTGTAGTGTCATGCGGCATATTAAAAATCTCTAGTGTGCGTTTGGCAAAATTTTTTTTCTGGTACAGTTTCGCATTGTCAGAGCTCAAATTCCTCCCTCTGCTGTCATATTTTCATTGTGGCAATTGGTATTACTATGCCTGCAATCCGCAGCCTCAATTAAAAAATTTTTAAAAAAATAATAAAACTAACATATCAATCCGAATTTGAAGAATAATTAAGTAACAACGTATGCAAAAAATAGCTGAATATCTAATCCTTTAATTGTTTTGATTATTTTTTTAATCATGGAAATTTACGAAACAGCCTTTCCAAAGTGGAACACGCAAAAGAAGTGAACTCATGATGCATATATTTAATGGTGTGATTATTATAATTATTTTCGTTATAGGAGTACACAAAAAAGTTTGTAGATCATTGATCTAGACCAGAGGTGTGGAAACCATGGGTCGACGAATTCAAAGAAATTTTATTTGACAAAAGTCAAGCTTAAGGCTTTTGTTCTACCAATAATAAGTATAATTAAAATATGAATAATATTATTTGAAAAAATTGAATATGCTCGAACATGAAATCAATCAGCAGTTCCTTTAATTGAATTCTAATGACGGAAAGCTTTTTAAAGGCATTTTTTGAAAAACATTCGTACTCCTATGCATACATAAAACCTTTAAGTTCCAAAATTACTTGTTTCATTCAAACCTATAATACTATACTGTTCGAATTAATTGTGCTGAACCACCTCAAACCCGCTATATATGCCTTTAGGTAGTGTGACAGATCGACTTTGACTATAATTTATTTATTTTAACGTATCAGGAGCTCAGTTGTGAGCCTATCAGTGGAGCAGCTAGCAATTTTAATTTTGCGTTCTGTATAAGACATGTTAATTTACTTGTTCAAACTTGGATATTACTCCGAGGAACCATTCTAAAATAAATAGCTTTCAATGAACACACTTCTACTATTGTGAGAGATATAACTATGGCAGTTGTTGTGATCAAATTAAGTGTTTTAAACATTTCAAAATTCTGGATCATCGTCTCCAAAAAGAAAAGAAAATGTGCGTGCAAGTGGAATTGATAAAATTTTAATAAGAAGTAGCAAAATAAATCCAATAAAGGCAAGCATAGACCTTTGAAGAGCTTTGGATAATGTTTTTGAAGTGAGTACCACACGAAAAGGCTTCTGGAAGGTGGCCTTAAGGCAACAAGTCTGAGGAAAAAAACTATTTCTAATTCAGAAAACGATGAAAAAACATTTAGCTTGGTTCAAAAAATACCGATCATGAACTGTTAACAACTGGAAGAATGTGATTTTGAGTGATGAAACATTTATTTGTGGATGGATACAAATCAAGTGTAGTTAGATGAAGTGAAGTTGAAATTTCGTTACCAGATCATATCCAACAGATTATAAAACATCCTTCTAAACAGATGTTTGGGGTTTTTTCCACAACAAATGGGCTTGGAAGCTTAATTCACTTTAAATGCATGATGAATTCTGTCGAATATATAGAAATATTATGTAGTTAGATTGCTCCATTCAAGTCAGTATGACTTAGCCCTTTGTTATAAATCGAAATTGGTCCATACTTTTATGCGGAAAGTAAAATAAAAGTGCTCAATTGGCTTGAAAATTCCCCCAGACTTAAATCCTAGTCAAAATTGGTGGCATATTCTGAAGAATAGCTTCGCTAAAATGAATCGCACGCGCACGACCACAGAGCAAATGATGAAAATGGGCTATACTAGTGTGTTTCCAAGATGATGAAATCAAGAAGATAGTGGAATCGATGCCAAGACGGTTTGAAAAGGTCATTTCTACTAAAGAAAGACATACTTCATACTGATTTTTCAGTCTATTTAAGGTATGTAATGATAAAAAACTAAGGTTTTTGAAAAAATCGCTTATTTCTCATTTGTCCCAATTAATTGGAATAGTATAGCTGAAACAAAAAGAACTGTACATAAAATGGGAGTTTTAAATGAAAATAATTAGACCACCATTTCTCCATACAACCAAATATTTGAATGATCGTTTAAATTTCTAAATGGTTTTTATATTAAATATATGAAATTTTCTTAATGGGGTCACTTCACGCAGCATTTTCCCGTAATGACTAAGCATAAGAAACATTTTTTAAAAATTGGCAGGTTGTAGAGTCATGAACTTTTTTTGTATTGCTTTTATTATTTTAATGGGAACATTATTCAAAATTTTGATTAGTTTTTTTTTTTTTAAATAAAATTCATATGTGGAGTAACACGTCAAAATTTTTAAAACAATGAAAGTTCTTGCACATTTTAATCTATAAATATTTTTTGAATCTCTCATTAAAATATTTATTTGTATAGTGTTAACACATGTGCAAAGTTTCGAAGCTATAAAATAAGTAGAGTTAATTAAAAATGTTCCTTTTGTGTTGAAATTTACACTTTTGAGAAATAGTGATTTAAAGTAAAACCTTACTATTAATTAATGCATACCACAACAATAACTTGGATTGCTTGTGTCATCTTCTTGTCTACATTTTAATTGTCTGTTTTTACTTCTAGCTTCTTTGGTTCATTGTAAAACTGCCTATTCTGCTTTCCTAATACACGCTTGATCTACTTCTTGCAACGCTCGACATTTGTAAAATTCAGGGGTTGTATGTTTAATACATCTAAAACTTTTAATTTGGTATTGAAGCCTTGATTATATAAAGATATAACTTTTTACACTCCAGTTTTTAATGTTCCCAATAGCACAAATACATTATCGAAATTATATACCCAATACTATGAACGATTTCATTGAAATTTTGAGTTTTATCATGCACAAGCATCTAGATAAAAATTCAAGACTATAGAGACCTCTAAATACTTTCTTATGCAATTCCCAATTTCAATAGGTAAGTTGTGTTTATGCTTATATGTGTCACCTTTCAGTATGGACATATTATATCTACATCATAAGTCATCTCCCATGGGGCATAATAAACCATGCCGTAGACTCAAATCTGTGGAGATTTTATCAAAAAATGTAGCCCAAATACTTTGCATCATGGCTGACAAGTTTCCCGAGTTGTTTTGAATAGCCAAAACATAGTATCTTTGCAATTTGTCCATTTCTGCATCTGTCAATCTATTACGCCATCCTAGAGATTTTTTGTCCTCGAGCTTTTTGCATTTTAATTTTAATTTTAATGCCCTAAGTCGTGTCCCCATCCTTTTCTCAACATGATCAACGCATTCTATTTTTTCAATGTTGATATCTCTTTAAGGTTTAGATTCTAAAACTACTTTTTATGCTTTAGAGTCCCCATAGAGTCCAAGTATTGTGTATATCGTAAATTGTGATATGCCTTTGAGCGATGGAAGATACGAAGTGCACCTTCAACTTTCATTTCCAACGTAACTCATCGCTATGTACATTGCCGTTAAAATTATATCGATAACATTTCAGCATCAACAACCGTCCATTTAGGCCCTTTTTGTCCAGGTACCACCGGTACATTTGGGCCTCTTTTATTAAATGATTTTGTTTCGGCAGCAGCTAATGCCATAGACACTTTGGCTACTTTCTCTGTCACGTTATTTAATACATGCACGGACTCGTAAAACCACTTGGGTGGAGATGACAAATTCATAACTCTACAAAATATTTTCGCAGCTGCTTCTTTTTTAATAAACCTCATAGCATATGAAAGTCTAGTGTTCACTTGATATAATTTTGTATCTTTTTTGATTAACTACTGTTTTAGTAAACTTGGTATTAAGAAATGTTTGAATAAGACCACAAAGGTCACAACATATTAATAACTTTGTAGCCAAACCCTGGATTTGACGACCCAAATTGATGTGCATGTTATTTATGTAATTCAGTATGTTTGAAAGCACAAGAAAACAGTGGAGTGACAATAATTTCCCAAAACATTCTAAAAAAGAAACATACTCTTTATTCAACATACCTAACTTAGTTATTCATGATTAAATTCTCTCTGACTGTTGTGCGACATTGAATTCCTCGAAAGTTTGGCTTTTTGTGCCTTGTTTTCCTAACTTCCGTTTTTCAAACGTTTTATTATCATATTTATAAAAATATTCCACAAGGGCAGAAGTTCGTTATATTTAAAGAGGTAAGAAACAGCATGTGAGTTACCAAAAAACAGCTACGACTCTTCACTTCACTTCTTTCCGGAACAAGTTGCTGATCAAAATAAATTTTTTTAATCAATTTAAAGTATTTGATGAGGTTGAAAAGTAGCACGTATCTTTTGTTTGAGTTTCAAAGGGGTGTGGCAATCAGCGGTTTTGGGGTTTGACAGATGTAAACAACTTTTTAAAAAAAATATTAAAAATACTTCTTATTCAGCTAGAACAAAAATTTAAATAGCATTAGAAAGAAAAAGAGTGTTATTTTATTTTTCAATCAAAATTGAAAAATCGATTTTTCACCAATTTTCGAGAACACATTGTCAGGAACTCTAAGCTTTATTCTTAATTATTTTTTAATAAATGTGATTAAGGCACACACACAAGAATTTATCTGTTTCTTAAATTTAGATTCTAATAAAAGTTATACATGCCGGTTATAACTGCTACTGTAAGTTTGCAATACATTGGGTTCAAAAATCTAAGAAATAAATTACTTTTAACCAATGCTTACAGGAGGGGTGTGGGAGTCAAAGTCCTACAACTGAACAAACTGAAATTGAAAATATATTGTTAGTAAATCATATTAAAAATGAGCTATAGTTTCCATATAATTCAATTTGAAGGAGAAGATATGCATTAAAACAAAAGACAAGGAACATCGCTTAATATAGAATGTGTGTCACGTTTAATACATTTCAAACTAATCTACGTATTTTACACATTACAGAATAGTTTTTTTCAATTTGTGCGAGGGATAATGCATCCTTAGTAGACTCTTTTATGGGTCGGGTGGGTGCTCTTAAGTATATTTTATAAGGCAAAATTCATGAAAAACAAAATATGAATCGATACACATAAAAGATGTTGCTATATTATAAAGAAATATTATATATAGGTGCCTATTTATACAACATTCTTCTCTCTCATTCAAATTAATAGATACATGAAAATTATAATTTAATTCGTCTTAGAAATGCGATTCGTTTTTCGAAAGTAATGAAATAAGTTTTTTTGTAACATTCATCCTATTCTGTAGCCATCATTGTTAAAATGCATATATATTGGAAAGAGTTTCAAGTAGGAAAAAAGTCATCCTACTGGACAGTTTCATAATCTAAAGTATTATATTGTATTTGCCCCTTTCCAAAAATTTCGAATATTTGTACAGCTTTATCCAAGAATTTCTTTGAAGAAGTTGATTTAACACGGCGGAATTATAATAATTTATTTTGATTGCATGAAAGTAACTCGTTTCTTTACAAGTAAAAAATAAAATGCAAAACATATTTGTACTACTTAACGAAACGTTTTGGTTCTCCCGTTTAGTCGTGATAGCCATGGTCAGGAACTCGTGACCAGCGTGTCATGCACTTGCCAGTGAAACCCACAGTGTAAGTTAAATCTGTTCGCGGCCCATAGCCCTCCCGTTGGTGTGGTGTGGAAGTTAGGGGAAGAGACTCACGTGTCGTCCTCGTCACTTGACCGGGGTTCAAAATGAAGAGTTCCGTCACAAATAACCGTATTGCTCTTCCTCAATCATTAAATTGTAGTCTAAATTGGATTTCCCGCCAAAAAAGGATAAATTACTTTCGGCTGTGCCGGTACTCTTTTCTCATCAAAGATTTAAACATTTAATTTAAGGTTGGTGACCATATCTTTGATTGTCAGCGTGAGCTAGAGGTGCGAGATTCTCAGAATAAACAGACATTTTAAATTCTTAATATGACTTTATTAAGAATATAACTTAAACGTCTAACAATTTAGATAAATTTATATAAATGAGAATCTAGAATGAACGAACACACAAAAATAGTTAAACCGAATCGTGTAACTTAGACCACTTTCTCTAAATAATTATATTATTCGCCTACTCACACTTCTAATAATATTACAAGCTCCCACATCAAAATAATCAGTCCTACCTTAATTCAAACTTCTAACTTCAATCTTTTAATGGAAACGTCTAGGCGTGTGCGTGTGTGCAATGGTGGTGCACCTTGTATTAATGTCTGGGTTTCTAGGTAATCCTAACGATAGGCTTCAATTCCGCTGTATCTCTCCAAACATAACATCTGCATCAAATTGCCATTTTGCTTACTGAAACTTTGTTCTTTAAAAGCTATCTTATTTGTTTCTTAAAAGCTATCTTCTTGGGTTTTGATGGGAGAAGAGTTGCCATTAATCTTGGCCATCAAAGAACCCAGAAGTTATGTTAAAGAAAAGACGCGTGAGCCCGTCACAATCCCCTCCAAGAAGCAAAGCGTGATTTATTCGAGGGTCTTAATGGCACTTAAGAAATTACGTGCCTAATTTTTTTTTTAATCTCCTCATTTTCCAAGTTTTATTTAAATTTTAACCTTGAATCCTCATTTTAACCCTTAATTTTCAATATTCTACTTACTTAAGCATTAGTTTTCATTATTCATCTTAAATTTAATTTTTAGTACTCCTCTTTAATTTGAACTCTTGACAGCCACAATAAATTTTACTCAATTAATCAGACCAACATTAACAGTTATGCATTTTAATCATGGTAGATTCTCACTTTTACAACAGATATGGGCATGCCCGGGCTACGGGACCGGGAAAAACCATCTTTGATTTAGATGAAAAAACGAAGGGTCCACACACATGCCCCTTAACTAACTTAAATCTACTTAAATGCTACTTAATGTTACTTAAAAACTATTACAATCTTCTTCACACTTCTTTTCCATCCAGCTGAAGTTACAGAAATTGATGATTCTAGTCCTGATTGATATTTGACTTTCAACTTGGAATCCAGGGTCTGCCACCCTGAAATAAAAACTCCTTAAGTTACTTGGCAAAATCTATATTCTCACATAATACCAGTATATTTCACAATTTTATGCATTATATATCAATTTTAAATTACAACTAATTTTTATATATACATCTCATCTGGTTCTTTCAAATAAACTTTCCATCAGTCACGCAGCGCCGTTAATGTTACTGTTAGAATCCTATCTACGCCGCGTTTCCCTGAACCAGATGTACATTAATATGAAACAATACAACAATATATATATATATATATATATATACACAATATACAATTACAAACATTTTTCAATGAATCATTAAAACAAATAACCAGCGCTGAATCTCAGCGAAGTCATACATCGAAGTAAGCAATGCATAATTACAATTGTTTTCTCCATCAATTGAGTAGTGTAAATTTTACGTCACAAAAGTTCAGAAAAAATATGCCTATTGTAGTGTCAACTTTTGCTTGGATTATAACTTTTAAATACCTCACCCGAGACTCTTCCCTTCTCTGCAATAATTCTTCCGGACCACTTGTTGAAAGAATATAAAATGAAACGATAAAACCTTGATTTTATGGCTTGGCATCTCCTACTAGAACCTCCAAGGATAGGGTACTATTAGTCTTCGCTCCTCTTCTCATTTCCTTGGCTGCTCTGTTGAGGGTTAACTTTTTGTTGGTTTTCCTGCTCCCTGATCTCTTGCCTCGTTCCCGATGTATCTGGGTGTAGTGTTCTCCCTCGGCTGTTCCTGGCTTGATCTGACTTCAATTTTACCGGTCGGTGGTCGGGTCTCTTGATCTTGTTTCTTTCATGGTCTGAGGGTTATACCTCTCATCTTGAACTGCCGCTCCTTCCGTTCATTTCATCTTCCTACATATATAAATGTTATTATTATCTGATGACAATAGTCTTTATTTATTATTTTTATGGTCTACACGTTTCTGCAACTTTCTTTTTGTAGTCTACTTGATCAAGATCCATGCGATCGCGTTTATATCCTAATCTTCTTACATGTTTTTTTAATCTTCTTTATTATTTGAAAAAAAGAGCTAGGTAGTGATCTGATAAGTGGGACCGCGCTTTATCGGCCCTACCTGCCTGTGTGTCTCTATGTTGATTTGATTTTAAGATTTATCCCCTTTTCCCTCTAACTCACGCTTTACATCTGACCCCTTCTTCCTACCATATATTGCGACTCATTCGATCTTCGTTGTACGCTTTCCCAACTACTCGTTTCTTGAAGTGAACTAATGCTATCCGAGCTACCTGTTCCTATCTTAATCTCGTTACATTTCTTATGACGATATATTCTCATTTGATCAACATTGACGGTTAAACTTTTCTTGACCGCCATATTGTAACATTATTATTATTTCTTACTTCTAACGCCATATACGGACCTTCAAATTTTTGTATAAACTTGGCAATAAATTTTGTTGGCTGCTGAATTTAAAGGGTGTGTTTCTAACAAGACCAAGTCATTCACCTTAACTTGTACATCACGCATGCGTCTATTATAATACTTCTCCCATTTTTCATGTTTTGCTTTTCTGTTTCGTCTAGCTTCAACAAACAATTTTTTCAATATCTCCTACTGCAAACTCAGTTCCGTCCGAAACCATGATTAATTGTTGAAATGGGGTAATAAACTTTCGACCCAAAAATAATTCCACAGGGGTTTTTCCCGTCGTTTCATTCACTGCTGCAATGAATAGCATGCTGCTAAAACTCCTCACGTAAGAATTGGTCCCATGTACCGTGTTGATCATTTTACATAATTTGCAATCATTTGCTCAAGATCGCGATTCACGCGTTCGGTTCTATTTGCCTGAGGACTATCTACAACAGTCTTCACATGCCTTATGCCTAATCTGTCACTTAAATGTCAAAAAATTTCGGATATAAATTGGGGACCATTATTACTTATTAATTTTATTGAGCCCAAAACGCGATATAAATTATCAAAAAAAAGTATCCATATTACACGAGCCGAGACCTTTAAGAGGTAATATGATTTCAGCCCATTTCCTGAAATGCATCGGTAATTAATAATATATATCGATTACGTCTCACTCTCGATGTAGGGTACAGACCTAACAAATCTAACGTAACTATCTCATTTGGATAATTTGATACAATCGGATTTAATCGACCAGCGCTGGTAACGCGTTTTATAATTATTGCGCACACATATGGCATGTAGAGACATATTAATCAATAAATTCTTCTCATATACGGGAAATAACAAACGTCCCTATTTTATGATGTCTTTAAAACAACCAAATGACCTGCTATGGGCTTGTCGTGAAATTCTCTCATTAATTCATTCCTTAAAGACTTTGGAATTTATACACGCATTTCACCTAACGACGTTGCATATTTCGCATAAAACAACAAGCCCTCGATTAAACGGAAATCACGGGACCAATTCTCATATATCGTCGCATTAATTGAGCTACTTCATGTTTTCTAAATAATATCTATAGATATGACCTTACCCCAGTCATTCTTTTACCCTGGTTATTAACTGTTCTCAAGCATGTAAGTACTAAATCTCTGATTATTGCATAATTAACTTTCTCTCCCATTATACTCCTTCAAACTTGGTTTCTGGATAAAACATCCACCACCGCATTTTTGAGTTTCAGGCCTATGTTCCCATTCCATATTAAATTCTGCTAATTTCTATGCCCATCTGATCATCCCATCGACAAATTTTTCCCATGAGTTAAACGTGTTAAAGTGGTGCCTGGATCATCAATAACTTTAATCGGCAGATCCTAAATATGTTCCCCTGAATTTATTCAGCACCCAGCCACCACTGCTAAACATTCTCTTGGTTACCGTGTATACCTCCTCAGCGTTGCTTTGAAAAGTTGTAGTTAAATACAACTGGTCTCTTGCCCTTGATTTTAGAACCGCCCCACACCTATTGAACTTGCGTCTGTAAATAACTCCAAAAGGCTTTTAAATCCGGAAATTTTACAACTGGCGACTTTGTTATGGCCGCCTTGGACCGCGTCGAATGCCCTCTTCTGCGACTCAATGGATCAGAAGAATTTTTAATTTTCGTTTAAGATTATGAAGGGGTTCACAAAGATCAGCATAAGTTTTAATAAATTTCGCGTACCACTGGGACATCCCAAAACTTGGATACCTCCTGAATTACGCGGTGATTTCTACCCCAAGTTTGGCCTCGAACCTTGTCTCATCTGTTTTGATTCCTTCCTACTAATAATCAATCCTAAATACTCAATTCATCACAAACCAAATCTACACTTTCTTTATTTTAATGTGAATCCTGCATCTTGAAATACCCAAAACCCTTCTTAAATGTTCAACATGTTGAGTGAATGATGGAGAGATGATCACGTCATCCATATAAAACATTCACAAACTTCCCTAATACCGGTTTCCCCAATATAATTTCTATCGCTTTCTCTGAAAAATTGGGAGCCTCCCCTGATAAGCCAAATGGCATACGCCGAAATGCGTAGGTGCCACTTTTTACTACGAACACGGTCTTAACAATATTTCATTGGTTTTTACTGCCATTTGAAAGTACCCACTTCTTAGGATCACAGGATGAGATATTGTCGTATAGGGGATAGTCGTTGGCTAAATCATCTATTAACGGTAAGGATAGCGGTGATGTACTACGTGACCGAATTCAAGTTTCCTATGAAGCCAACCGCAAATCTTTATATGCGTTTGGATTAACCGGTGGTAACCCATTATTTTTTTACATAACACAACAGGTGACGCATACGGGGATTGAATTGAACTATGGTTCCTTCTTGCAACATTTTCTATATAGAAACTCGATTATCGGGGTTGCTTTGGCCGATCATATCTGTACGGTCTTTGAAACAACCGGTGGTCTATCCCCCGTATCTTTCATGGTATAAAAACATGAGTAAAGACCTATTTTAATCTGAGAGAGAACAATCCCTAAAACTACTAAATAAATTCGTAACTTCTGTTTTAGTTTATCCTCCAATTTTGTCTTAGACAGAACGGTTTCTTTGTACTTTTTTCTTACAATTGTTTTAACCACCTTTATCTTCTTGCGGACGATTTTCGATCAAAGACTAAAACAATCTTTTGATCCCCTTTATGAATCTAACACCTCAAGAATACATGGGTATTCCAAATCTGTCAACACATGAAACAACCAAGGTTTTTCAAACTCCCCTAATTCGAATATTCAATTCTACAATCCCTATATTTTGACATTTCGCTCCCTGTGCCGTGACGATCACTCGAGCACGCGATTTTTTTACTTGCTTATAAAAAAATATATTTTATGTACATCTCCTCCGATATAAATGATTTCTCCGCTCCAGTGTCCCATAAAGCTTTCAAAAATGTTTCATTTAATAAAATAGGAACACATGGAAGTTCCACTGGAGACATACATATCGCAGAAAGTTTAATCGGTATATCCACTGCCGAGTTCTTTTGATTACTTTGAACATCATTAACTTTCAAAACATTCAATCGTCCCCTTTGTATCCTATCGCCTCGACTGAAGTTCTCACTCGAACCCCTATTTCTGCAGTCCCCTCTATTAAAATCATCATTTCGATCTCCCTTTCTAAATTGGTATCCCCTATCGTTGAATCTGCAGTCATCGTTCTGAAATCTATTCTTACTATCTAACCATTGTTTTCCTTGACGGCCATTCTCGTAGTTACACCTATAATCATTTCTGCCATTATTTGGTCTACGCCCAACTTCCAAATTTCTCCAATTTCTGCGATTATCACCAACATAAGACATCCTATGCTCATTCCGACCTTGTATTTCCACATTATTTTCCATTCTGCGAATCCCGCGTTGATTTGCAAGAATACCTCTCTTCAAATTTACCTAATATCTCCAAAAGTTGAATCGTGTTTTGTGGATTTCGGAACTCCACGTAGTCCTGAATTTGTTGTTCGAGTCTAACAAGAATGTGATCTATCAAGTTCACCTTCTACATCCCTAGTTCCAGTTTTTGGTGCAATTTTAATAAATCAATAGCAAAACTGTTGGCCTCCTGATCTTCCCCTTCTGTTGAGAGGCATAAAAACCTCGTCTCCAACCTTTCATTCCTTATGGCGGGGAATGCTTTTGATAATTCTGCTTTTAGCTGAGGGAAATCCGTGGCGGTATCCTACACTAACACTGATCCTAATATCTGATACCAATCTCGAGCTCTTCCCCGGAGATGACCTTTCAAATAAGCACATGCTAAATTGCTGGGTATTTCTAGTAATTTTATTTGATTGTCTATGGCTTCCAAAATGTCGGTCATATTTTCCGACCCGGAAAAGCACACTACTGGTAAAATACCAAACCAACTCAAGCTTCCTACTTCGGAGTCATATAAATTAAATTTCGTTGGGCGCCAATGTGATATGGCCCTCCTTTGGTGACCATATCTGTGATTGTCAGCGTGAGCTAGAGGTGTGTGATTCTCAGAATAAACAGACATTTTAAATTCTTAATATGACTTTATTAAGAATATAACTTAAACGTCTAACAATTTAGATAAATTTATATAAATGAGAATCTAGTATGAACGAACACACAAAATAGTTAAACCGAATCGCGCAACTTAGACCACTTTCTCTAAATATTTATATTATCCGCCAACTCTCTCTTCTCTAATAATATTAAAGTCTTAATATCAAATAATCAGTCCTACCTTAATTCAAACTTAACTTGAATCTTTAAATGGAAAACGTCTGGGTGCGTGTGCAATGGTATGCACCTTTGGTAATAATGGCTGGGTTTCTAGGTAACTTTACGATAGGTCAATTTACGCTTGTATCTCCTCCAAACATACCATTCATCAAATTGCGATTTTGGTTACTGAAACTTGTGTTCTTTAAAAGCTATTTTGGGTATTTTATTCGCATTTTCGCTTCTGTTGAAAAGAGTTGCCTTTAATCTTGGCCATATCAAAGAACCCAGAGGTTATGTTAAAGAAAAGACGCGCAAGCCCTCGTCACAATGTATAAAAAAATTATTTTAAAATGGAATTGCGAGGTGTTATTTTTAATTATATATAATTACTGCGGTGGGATATTGCAAAAATAATTTCTCATTTTCAGTTCGAAAAAAGTTGAATCCGTACCTTTTTCCCCTTTCATCGAAAGTACTCTTTCTTTTATTCCGGTAGTTCAAAAATTAAATTTTATATATGACTATATATTAAATTTCCTTTTCAAAAATCTTGATTTTTTTTAGTGGTTACTAAAAAAATGAGTCTGTTAAGCCACGATTGATTTTTCGGCAACATATTTGTTTTATCAGAAAAAAGTCTATTTTTATTGTTAATTTCTGACTCAATTTTCTATTTTCTTAATCTCTCTTAGCTTTATAAGAAAACGAATTTTTCATATTATAAATTCTCATTTCTATCAATTTGCATGTGTTTTATTTTTGTACTTTAAAAATTATCTTGATAACCATTAAAAAATGCCTAACATTACGAACCTTATATTTGATGTATTTTCATGCAATATCATTTGATGTAATAGAATATTTAGAAAATAATTCGTGAAGTTGGAAGCTTTTATCACGAACAGTAAAATTTAGATTTTAAAAGTTATAGTGTAAACCCCTCTACCAGGTTCCAGTTTGTTCATTTCTGTACTTTATTATGGGATTCCACCAGCGGCCGACAACTCCGATGGCGAACCAGCTATCAGTTGCTTCACGACTGACAAAAACAATGCCCGCCACGTTCGCCGAGATCTCGCTATTTCACCGTGCGCGGTTATCCTTCATTTATCTCTTTGAAGCAGTTGGTACTCGTCAAATCTACAGAATATTCTTAAATGCAAAATTTCTTCATTGTTTCGGTCACGGAAAGGAATGAAAATTTTTTGTAAATCTTTGAATGATTCCCGAGAAAGTGCATGTGTTTTCTAAATGCGAATGCATTCTGTAGATTAGAAGGAACGATTAAGCTCAAATTTCGTGTGCATGCGCGTACGCATCCAATATTATTATAGCCATAAGTTAAATTGTTTATTTTATGCTTAATTATGATAAGTAGAAATTTTACATAAGCATTTTTTTTAAAAAAAATGATATTGTTTTAAAAGGAAAAATTCACGGCTAAAAAAGTATGCCCACAGTACTGGTGAACAATATGCAGAAAAATTCAAATAACTAACAAAAGAGGAAAATATTTTAAGAGTACCCTTGATTCCAAAGGGGTCTCGAATTTCACCTCGTTCGTCGTTCAGACCACGATTTGGAGTAAATACAGTTAAGTATCAATTGATCACGTGTCACCGTTTTCGTTGTATAGAACGCTAGAAGTATGTACTGCACAAAATTGCAATTACATACACTCTAGCATGATGACTGTGTTGTATTCTTCTTTTCCTTGTCAATTATTTTACCGGTTCAAAGGTAGGGTTCCCTTTTCAGCACGTTTCCGATAATAAAACCAGTTATGGTCCCCTTAGCTACTAATAGAGAGTAAAACCGCATAAACCTTTCACCAGATTTTCTTGCGCCGGAAGTTAAGTGTGTGGACTCATCTGTAAAAATAATTGGGTGAGTAAAATGTTTGAAACAGGTTGTAAAGTTAAATGTACCACACACAATCAACAATAGAAAACGGTTTTGAAAAATTGCTGAAAAATTCGTACTTATAAAAAAATAATATTAATAAAGAAATTATTGCTGGAAATGAATCAAATTAATTCATAAAAAAATTTCTTTTGTTTGTCAAAAAAATCACTGCAAATTTTATATTAAGGTAGAACAAATACACTTATCTGTTCTGCATTTTATAAATTTCTTTTAATGTTTAGGAAAGCAAAAGTCACTCTTAAATTTCTTATAATATTTAGATAAAACTTATATTCCGTATTTCTATTACACGTCACAGTAAATTTTTCTAGGTACTTATTTTACTTAACAAACTTCTATTTATAGAATTAGTATTTTATTAAAATGTGTGAATTCCCTTTTGAAATGATCTAGTACATTTCATTTTGATGAATTCAATTCTTATACTTCATAGATTTATCTCTTTAGCAAATAATATATATATATAATCCTTGTTGTGGTCAAATCTATCCATCACTTGATACTGCTTCTGTAAACAATCAACATCAATTAGAAACAAGTAATTTTGATTTATTCTAAAGATATTAAAATTGTGTGGAAACTATGGGCAAAAATTATCTGTTACAGTTATAATTTTTCTAATTTTCATTTTATTCTTTCTCTATTTTATGCTCCTTTATAACATTTAACAAATAAAAAGGTATTTATTTCTGATTTCATATTTTATTTAAATCAATCTCACGATCAGCTTCTATGGTGCTACAGTCTGAGTATCTGGGATCTTGCAATATGTATCAGACCTATGTATCGCAGAAAGAGCTATCAAATGATGTATTATCACAGACATATCATTTGTACGGTTTATTAAGTAAAAAAAAACATTACATATAGTATATGTGATACAAGGAAAATATAATAAATTTGAAATTATAATAAAATTCTTTTCCATATATTTCACCGGTATAAAAGTACAAGTTTCGATAGAGTGATCTTCACACAGAAATCATCTTCGTCACTTGGTCTCATATAAACTGAAAGTTCATTGAACATAATTATTTATTTGAAATCCGCCACTACAAATTATCAGAAAAGCATCGATTTCAAAGCGGTAACGCCCCCTAGAAGTTTCTGCAGTCATTGAAAATGAAAGACATTTTGAAAGATTATGAAAAGACATTTCGATTGAGATGTGTTCCCTCTTTGATGCGACGTCAAAGGTGGAGCGAGTGAAACTAATTGAAACCCGGCAGGAGAGAAGAATGACTGTTGTTCTCTGGAAACAGAATTTCAAATTACTTTCAAGAAAGGTTTTGGAAATATTGGTTTGGACATGATTTGTATAATTTCTGAACTTCTGTTTTTTGAATTATTATTTGTTGTTGCTTTTATTGATTAACAGACACGTCACGTTCCTTTTTAGAAATGATTCATGTTTCAAAAGAAAGAAAATAATCATTTTTATTAATTAAAATGACAGTGATTTAGATAGGTGCAAGTGTTTAAGGAAAAACGTACGCAAAGCTGGTGGCGAGCATTAAAAATGTCAGAGGAAAAAAAAACACATGAAAAAAATGCAAAATTCAAATATTTCGTACTTAAATTACCCAGCATGCCGGCTGAGTGGCGTTAGGTGCTGACCGTCCGTTACGGATTCGACTCGTCCCAAATCGGTAGATTTTCATGGATGCAAAAAAATTGACAGCGTTCCTGTAGTGTCATGCGGCATATTAAAAAATCTCTAGTGTGCGTTTGGCAAAATTTTTTTTCTGGTAATAGTTTCGCATCATTGTCAGAGCCTCAAATTCCTCCCCTCTGCTGTCATATTTTCATTGTGGCAATTGGTATTACTATGCCTGCAATCCGCAGCCTCAATTAAAAAATTTTTAAAAAAAATAATAAAACTAACATATCAACTGGAATTTGAAGAATAATTAAGTAACAACGTATGCGAAAAAAATAGCTGAACATTCTAATCCTTTAATTGTTTTGATTATTTTTTAATCATGAAATTTACGAAACAGCCTTCCAAAGTGGAACAAATTTTTTTGAAGTGGAACTCATGATGCATATATTTAATGGTGTGATTATTATAATATTTTCGTTACAGTACACACAAAAGTTTGTAGATCATTGATCTAGACCAGAGGTGTGGAAACCATGGGTCGACGAATCTCAAAGAAATTTTATTTGACAAAAGTCAAGCTTAAGGCTTTTGTTCTACCAATAATATATAATTAAAATATGAATAATATTATTTTGAAAAATTGAATATGTTTCGAACATGAAATCAATCAGCAGTTCCTTTAATTGAATTCCCTAATGACGGAAAAGCTTTTAAAGGCATTTTTTGAAAACATTCGTAATTCGCATATATGCATACATAAAACCTTTAAGTTCCAAAATTACTTGTTTATCTAAACCTATAATACTATACTGTTCGAATTGAATTGTGCTGAAAACTTCACCTCAAACCCAAGGCTATATATATATGCCTTTAGGTAGTGCGGGACAGATCGACTTTGACTATAATTTATTTATTTTAACGCATCATACTTCCAGCTGTGAGCCTATCAGTGGAGCAGCTAGCAATTTTAATTTTGCGTTCTGTATAGCATATGTTAATTTACTTGTTCAAACTTATACACTCCGAGGAACCATTCTAAAAATAAATAGCTTTCAATGAACACACTTCTACTATTGTGAGAGATATAACTATGGCAGTTGTTGTGATCAAATTAAGTGTTTTAAAACATTTCAAAATTCTGATCATCGTCTCCAAAAAGAAAAAGAAAATGTGCGTGCAAGGAATTGATAAAATTTTTAATAAGAAGTAGCAAAATAAATCCAATAAAGGCAAAGTATTGTAGACCTTTGAAGAGCTTTTGATAATGGGGTTTTTGAAGTGAGTACCACACGAAAAGGCTTCTGGAAGGTGGCCTTAAGGCAACAAGTCTGGAGGAAAACTATTTCTAATTCAGAAAAACGATGAAAAAACATTTAGCTTGGTTCAAAAAAATGTTCGATCATGAACTGTTAACAACTGGAAGAATGTGATTTTGAGTGATGAAACATTTATTTGCATGGATACAAATCAAGTGTAGTTAGATGAAGTGAAGTTGAAATTTCGTTACCAGATCATATCCAACAGATTATAAAACATCCTTCTAAAACAGATGTTTGGGGGTTTTTCCACAACAAATGGGCTTGGAAGCTTAATTCAATTTTAAATGCATGATGAATTTGGTCGAATATATAGGAAATATTATGTAGTTAGATTTGCTCCATTCAAGTCAGTATACCCTAGCCCTTGTTATAAATCGAAATTGGTCCATACTTTATGCGGAAAGTAAAATAAAAGTGCTCAATTGGCTGAAAATTCCCCAGACTTAAACTTAGTCAAATTGGTGCAGATTCTGAAGAATGCTTCGCTAAAATGAATCGCACGCGCACGACCACAGAGAGCAAAATTTACGAAAAATGGGCTATAACCTAGTGTGTTTCAAGATGATGAAATCAAGAAGATAGTGGAATCGTGCCAAGATTTGGTTTGAAAGCGTCATTTCTACCAAAGAAAGACATACTTCATACTGATTTTCAGTCTATTTAAGGTATGTAATGATAAAAACTAAGGTTTTGAAAAATCGCTTATT
The DNA here is from genome assembly GCA_019973955.1 of Trichonephila inaurata madagascariensis. Taxonomy (NCBI): domain Eukaryota; kingdom Metazoa; phylum Arthropoda; class Arachnida; order Araneae; family Nephilidae; genus Trichonephila; species Trichonephila inaurata. The sequence continues at coordinate 104,669 of BMAV01018560.1, read as the reverse complement.
TCTCATTTGTCCCAATTAATTGGAATAGTATAGCTGAAACAAAAAAGAACTGTACATAAAATGGGAGTTTTAAATGAAAAATAATTAGGACCACCATTTCTCCATACAAACTTCAAATATTTGAATGATCGTTTAAATTTCTAAATGGTTTTATATTAAAATATATGAAATTTTCTTAATGGGGTCACTTCACGCAGCATTTTCCCCCGTAATGACTAAAGCATAAGAAACATTTTTTAAAAATTGGCAGGTTGTAGAGTCATGAACTTTTTGTATTGCTTTTTATTATTTTAATGGGAACATTATTCAAAAATTTTGATTAGTTTTTTTTAAATAAAAATTCATATGTGAGTAACACGCCCGTACCCTTTTAAAACAATGAAAGTTCTTCCTTAATATTTTTAATCTATAAATATTTTTGAATCTCTCTATTAAAATAGGTTTATTTGTATGTTAACACATGTGCAAAGTTTCGAAGCTATAAAAACAAGTAGAGAGTTAATTAAAAATGTTCCTTTTGTGTTGAAATTTACACTTTTGAGAAATAGTGATTTAAAGTAAAACCTTACTATTAATTAATGCATACCACAACAATAACTTGGATTGCTTGTGTCATCTTCTTGTCTACATTTTAATTGTCTGTTTTTACTTCTAGCTTCTTTTGGTTCATTGTAAAACCGCTCATATTCTGCTTTCCTAATACACGCTTGATCTACTTCTTGCAACGCTCGACATTTGTAAAATTCAGGGGTTGTATGTTTAATACATCTAAAACTTTTTAATTTGGTATTATTGAAGCCTTGATTATATAAAAGATATAACTTTTTAACTCCAGTTTTTAATAATGTTCCTCCCTAATAGCACAAATACATTATCGAAATTATATACCCAATACTATGAACGATTTCATTGAAATTTTGAGTTTTATCATGCACAAGCATCTAGATGTACCAAGACTATAGAGACCTCCTAAATACTTTCTTATGCACCCCAATTTCAATAGGTAAGTTGTGTTTATGCTTATATGTGTCACCCTTTCAGTATGGACATATTATATCTACATCATAAGTCATTCCCATGGGGCATAATAAACCATGCTGTAGACCTCGCTAAATCTGTGAGATTTTATCAAAAATGTAGCCCAAATACTTTGCAGGTAATCATGGCGACAAGTTTTCCCGAGTTGTTTTGAATAGCCAAAACATAGTACTTTGCAATTTGTCCATTTCGCATCTGTCAATCTATTACGCCATCCTAGATTTTGTCCTCGAGCTTTTTGCATTTTAATTTTAATTTTAATGCCCCAAGTCGTGTCCTCCCATCCTTTTCAACATGATCAACGCATTCTATTTTTTCAATGTTGATATCTCTTTAAGGTTTAGATTCTAAAACTACTTTTATGCTTTAGAGTCCCTATAGAGTCCAAGTATTGTGTATAATGTAAATTGTGATATGCCTTTTGAGCGATGGGTGGAAGATACGAAGTGCACCTTCAACTTTCATTTCCAACGTAACCTCTCATCGCTATGTACATTGCCGTTAAAATTATATCGATAACATTTCAGCATCAACAACAACCGTCCATTTAGGCCCTTTTGTCCAGGTACCACCGGTACATTTGGGCCTCTTTTTATTAAATGATTTTGTTTCGGCAGCAGCTAATGCCATAGACACTTTGTATACTTTCTCTGTCACGTTATTTAATACATGCACGGACTCGTAAAACCACTTGGGTGGAGATGACAAATTCATAACTCTACAAAATATTTTCGCAGCTGCTTTTTAATAAACCCTGCTAGCATATGAAAGTCTAGTGTTCACTCTTGATATAATTTTTGTATCTTTTTTGATTAACTACTGTTTTAGTAAACTTGGTATTAAGAAATGTTTGAATAAGACCCTCACAAAGGTCACAACATATTAATAACTTTGTAGCCAAACCCCGATTTGACGACCCAAATTCTGATGCATGTTATTTATGTAATTCAGTATGTTTGAAAGCACAAGAAAACAGGGAGGACAATAATTTCCCCAAAAACATTCTAAAAAGAAACATACTTTTATTCAACATACCTAACTTCTAGTTATTCATGATTAAATTCCTCTCTGGACTGCTGTGCGACATTGAATTCCCTCGAAAGTTTGGCCTTTTTGTGCCTTGTTTTCCTTAACTTCCTGTTTTTCAAACGTTTTATTATCATATTTATAAAATATTCCACAAGGGCAGAAGTTCGTTATATTTAAAGGAGTGTGTAAGAAACAGCATGTGAGTTACCAAAAAACAGCTACGACTCTTCACTTCACTTCTTTCCGGAACAAGTTGCTGATCAAAAAATAAATTTTTTTAATCAATTTAAAGTATTTGATGAGGTTGAAAAAGTAGCACGTATCTTTTGTTTGAGTTTCAAAGGGGTGTGGCAATCAGCGGTTTTGGGGTTTGACAGATGTAAACAACTTTAAAAAAAAATATTAAAAATACTTATTCAGTTGAAATCGTAAAAATTTAAATAGCATTAGAAAGAAAAAGAGGTTATTTTATTTTTCAATCAAAATTGAAAAATCGATTTTCACCAATTTTCGAGAACACATTGTCAGGAACTCTAAGCTTTTATTCTTAATTATTTTTAATAAATGTGATTAAGCAAGTAATAATACTGGACAAGAATTTATCTGTTTCTTAAATTTAGATTCTAATAAAAGTTATACATGCCGGTTATAACTGCTACTGTAAGTTTGCAATACATTGGGTTCAAAATCCAAGAAAATAAATTACTTTTAACCAATGCTTACAGGAGGGGTGTGGGAGTCAAAGTCCTACAACTGAACAAACTGAAATTAAAAATATATTGTTAGTAAATCATATTAAAAAATGAGCTATAGCTTCCATATAATTCAATTTGAAGGAGAAGATATGCATTAAAAACAAAAAGACAAGGAACATCGCTTAATATAGAATGTGTGTCACGTTTAATACATTTCCGCAACTAATCTACGCATTTTACACATTACAGAATAGTTTTTTCAATTTGTGCGAGGGATAATGCATCCTAGTAGACTCTTTTTATGGGTCGGGTGGGTGCTCTTAAGCATATTTTAGAGTAAGGCAAAATTCATGAAAAACAAAAATATGAATCGATACACATAAAAGATGTTGCTATATTATAAAGAAATATTATATATAGGTGCCTATTTATACAACATTCTTCTCTCTCATTCAAATTAATAGATACATGAAAATTATAATTTAATTCGTCTTAGAAATGCGATTCGTTTTTCGAAAGTAATGAAATAAGTTTTTTTGTAACATTCATCCTATTCTGTAGCCATCATTGTTAAAATGCATATATATTGGAAAGAGTTTCAAGTAGGAAAAAAGTCATCCTACTGGACAGTTTCATAATCTAAAGTATTATATTGTATTTGCCCCTTTCCAAAAATTTCGAATATTTGTACAGCTTTATCCAAGAATTTCTTTGAAGAAGTTGATTTAACACGGCGGAATTATAATAATTTATTTTGATTGCATGAAAGTAACTCGTTTCTTTACAAGTAAAAAATAAAATGCAAAACATATTTGTACTACTTAACGAAACGTTTTGGTTCTCCCGTTTAGTCGTGATAGCCATGGTCAGGAACTCGTGACCAGCGTGTCATGCACTTGCCAGTGAAAACCCACAGTGTAAGTTAAATCTGTTCGCGGCCCATAGCCCTCCCGTTGGTGTGGTGTGGAAGTTAGGGGAAGAGACTCACGTGTCGTCCTCGTCACTTGACCGGGGTTCAAAATGAAGAGTTCCGTCACAAATAACCGTATTGCTCTTCCTCAATCATTAAATTGTAGTCTAAATTGGATTTCCCGCCAAAAAAGGATAAATTACTTTCGGCTGTGCCGGTACTCTTTTCTCATCAAAGATTTAAACATTTAATTTAAGGTTGGTGACCATATCTTTGATTGTCAGCGTGAGCTAGAGGTGCGAGATTCTCAGAATAAACAGACATTTTAAATTCTTAATATGACTTTATTAAGAATATAACTTAAACGTCTAACAATTTAGATAAATTTATATAAATGAGAATCTAGAATGAACGAACACACAAAAATAGTTAAACCGAATCGTGTAACTTAGACCACTTTCTCTAAATAATTATATTATTCGCCTCCTCACCCTTCTAATAATATTACAAGCTCCCACATCAAAATAATCAGTCCTACCTTAATTCAAACTTCTAACTTCAATCTTTTAATGGAAACGTCTAGGCGTGTGCGTGTGTGCAATGGTGGTGCACCTTGTATTAATGTCTGGGTTTCTAGGTAATCCTAACGATAGGCTTCAATTCCGCTGTATCTCTCCAAACATAACATTCATCAAATTGCCATTTTGCTTACTGAAACTTTTGTTCTTTTAAAAGCTATCTTATTTGCTTTAAAGCTATCTTCTTGGGTTTTGGATGGAGAAGAGTTGCCATTAATCTTGGCCATCAAAGAACCCAGAAGTTATGTTAAAGAAAAGACGCGTGAGCCCGTCACAATCCCCTCCAAGAAGCAAAGCGTGATTTATTCGAGGGTCTTAATGGCACTTAAGAAATTACGTGCCTAATTTTTTATTTTTTAATCTCCTCATTTTCCAAGTTTTATTTAAATTTTAACCTTGAATCCTCATTTTAACCCTTAATTTTCAATATTCTACTTACTTAAGCATTAGTTTTCATTATTCATCTTAAATTTAATTTTTAGTACTCCTCTTTAATTTGAACTCTTGACAGCCACAATAAATTTTACTCAATTAATCAGACCAACATTAACAGTTATGCATTTTAATCATGGTAGATTCTCACTTTTACAACAGATATGGGCATGCCCCATCCGGGCTACGGGACCGGGAAAAACCATCTTTGATTTAGATGAAAAAACGAAGGGTCCACACACATGCCCCTTAACTAACTTAAATCTACTTAAATGCTACTTAATGTTACTTAAAAACTATTACAATCTTCTTCACACTTCTTTTCCATCCAGCTGAAGTTACAGAAATTGATGATTCTAGTCCTGATTGATATTTGACTTTCAACTTGGAATCCAGGGTCTGCCACCCTGAAATAAAAACTCCTTAAGTTACTTGGCAAAATCTATATTCACATAATACCAGTATATTTCACAATTTTTATGCATTATATATATCACTTTTAAATTACAACTAATTTTTATATATACATCTCATCTGGTTCTTTCAAATAAACTTTCCATCAGTCACGCAGCGCCGTTAATGTTACTGTTAGAATCCTATCTACGCCGCGTTTCCCTGAACCAGATGTACATTAATATGAAACAATACAACAATATATATATATATATATATATAGTCAATATACAATTACAAACATTTTTCAATGAATCATTAAAACAAATAACCAGCGCTGAATCTCAGCGAAGTCATACATCGAAGTAAGCAATGCATAATTACAATTGTTTTCTCCATCAATTGAGTAGTGTAAATTTTACGTCACAAAAGTTCAGAAAAAATATGCCTATTGTAGTGTCAACTTTTGCTTGGATTATAACTTTTAAATACCTCACCCGAGACTCTTCCCTTCTCTGCAATAATTCTTCCGGACCACTTGTTGAAAGAATATAAAATGAAACGATAAAACCTTGATTTTATGGCTTGGCATCTCCTACTAGAACCTCCAAGGATAGGGTACTATTAGTCTTCGCTCCTCTTCTCATTTCCTTGGCTGCTCTGTTGAGGGTTAACTTTTTGTTGGTTTTCCTGCTCCCTGATCTCTTGCCTCGTTCCCGATGTATCTGGGTGTAGTGTTCTCCCTCGGCTGTTCCTGGCTTGATCTGACTTCAATTTTACCGGTCGGTGGTCGGGTCTCTTGATCTTGTTTCTTTCATGGTCTGAGGGTTATACCTCTCATCTTGAACTGCCGCTCCTTCCGTTCATTTCATCTTCCTACATATATAAATGTTATTATTATCTGATGACAATAGTCTTTATTTATTATTTTTATGGTCTACACGTTTCTGCAACTTTCTTTTTGTAGTCTACTTGATCAAGATCCATGCGATCGCGTTTATATCCTAATCTTCTTACATGTTTTTTTAATCTTCTTTATTATTTGAAAAAAAGAGCTAGGTAGTGATCTGATAAGTGGGACCGCGCTTTATCGGCCCTACCTGCCTGTGTGTCTCTATGTTGATTTGATTTAAGATTTATCCCTTTTTCCTCTAACTCACGCTTTACATCTGACCCCTTCTTCCTACCATATTGCGACTCATTCGATCTTCGTTGTACGCTTTCCCAACTACTCGTTTCTTGAAGTGAACTAATGCTATCCGAGCTACCTGTTCCTATCTTAATCTCGTTACATTTCTTATGACGATATATTCTCATTTGATCAACATTGACGGTTAAACTTTTCTTGACCGCCATATTGTAACATTATTATTATTTCTTACTTCTAACGCCATATACGGACCTTCAAATTTTTGTATAAACTTGGCACAAATTTTGTTGGCTGCTGAATTTAAAGGGTGTGTTTCTAACAAGACCAAGTCATTCACCTTAACTTGTACATCACGCATGCGTCTATTATAATACTTCTCCCATTTTTCATGTTTTGCTTTTCTGTTTCGTCTAGCTTCAACAAACAATTTTTTCAATATCTCCTACTGCAAACTCAGTTCCGTCCGAAACCATGATTAATTGTTGAAATGGGGTAATAAACTTTCGACCCAAAAATAATTCCACAGGGTTTTTCCCGTCGCTTCATTCACTGCTGCAATGAATAGCATGCTGCTAAAACTCCTCACGTAAGAATTGGTCCCATGTACCGTGTTGATCATTTACATAATTTGCAATCATTTGCTCAAGATCGCGATTCACGCGTTCGGTTCTATTTGCCTGAGGACTATCTACAACAGTCTTCACATGCCTTATGCCTAATCTGTCACTTAAATGTCAAAAAATTTCGGATATAAATTGGGGACCATTATTACTTATTAATTTTATTGGAGCTCCAAAACGCGATATAAAATTATCAAAAAAAGTATCCACTATTACACGAGCCGAGACCTTTTTAAGAGGTATGATTTCAGCCCATTTCCTGAAATGATCGGTAATTAATAATATATATCGATTACGTCTCACTCTCGATGTAGGGTACAGACCTAACAAATCTAACGTAACTATCTCATTTGGATAATTTGATACAATCGGATTTAATCGACCAGCTGGTAACGCGTTTTTATAATTATTAAGTGCACACATATGGCATGTAGAGACATATTAATCAATAAATTTTCTCATATACGGGAAATAACAAACGTCCCTTATTTTATGATGTCTTAAAACAACCAAAATGACCTGCTATGGGCTTGTCGTGAAATTCTCTCATTAATTCATTCCTTAAAGACTTTGGAATTTATACACGCATTTCACCTAACGACGTTGCATATTTCGCATAAAACAACAAGCCCTCGATTAAACGGAAATCACGGGACCAATTCTCATATATCGTCGCATTAATTGAGCTACTTCATGTTTTCTAAATAATATCTATAGATATGACCTTACCCCAGTCATTCTTTTACCCTGGTTATTAACTGTTCTCAAGCATGTAAGTACTAAATCTCTGATTATTGCATAATTAACTTTCTCTCCCATTATACTCCTTCAAACTTGGTTTCTGGATAAAACATCCACCACCGCATTTTTGAGTTTCAGGCCTATGTTCCCATTCCATATTAAATTCTGCTAATTTCTATGCCCATCTGATCATCCCATCGACAAATTTTTCCCATGAGTTAAACGTGTTAAAGTGGTGCCTGGATCATCAATAACTTTAATCGGCAGATCCTAAATATGTTCCCCTGAATTTATTCAGCACCCAGCCACCACTGCTAAACATTCTCTTGGTTACCGTGTATACCTCCTCAGCGTTGCTTTGAAAAGTTGTAGTTAAATACAACTGGTCTCTTGCCCTTGATTTTAGAACCGCCCCACACCTATTGAACTTGCGTCTGTAAATAACTCCAAAAGGCTTTTAAATCCGGAAATTTTACAACTGGCGACTTTGTTATGGCCGCCTTGGACCGCGTCGAATGCCCTCTTCTGCGACTCAATGGATCAGAAGAATTTTTAATTTTCGTTTAAGATTATGAAGGGGTTCACAAAGATCAGCATAAGTTTTAATAAATTTCGCGTACCACTGGGACATCCCAAAACTTGGATACCTCCTGAATTACGCGGTGATTTCTACCCCAAGTTTGGCCTCGAACCTTGTCTCATCTGTTTTGATTCCTTCCTACTAATAATCAATCCTAAATACTCAATTCATCACAAACCAAATCTACACTTTCTTTATTTTAATGTGAATCCTGCATCTTGAAATACCCAAAACCCTTCTTAAATGTTCAACATGTTGAGTGAATGATGGAGAGATGATCACGTCATCCATATAAAACATTCACAAACTTCCCTAATACCGGTTTCCCCAATATAATTTCTATCGCTTTCTGAAAATTGGGAGCCTCCCCTGATAAGCCAAATGGCATACGCCGAAATGCGTAGGTGCCACTTTTTACTACGAACACGGTCTTAACAATATTTCATTGGTTTTTACTGCCATTTGAAAGTACCCACTTCTTAGGATCACAGGATGAGATATTGTCGTATAGGGGATAGTCGTTGGCTAAATCATCTATTAACGGTAAGGATAGCGGTGATGTACTACGTGACCGAATTCAAGTTTCCTATGAAGCCAACCGCAAATCTTTATATGCGTTTGGATTAACCGGTGGTAACCCATTATTTTTTTTACATAACACAACAGGTGACGCATACGGGGATTGAATTGGAACTATGGTTCCTTCTTGCAACATTTTCTCTATATGAAACTCGATTATCGGGGTTGCTTTGGCCGATCATATCTGTACGGTCTTTGAAACAACCGGTGGTCTATCCCCCGTATCTTTCATGGTATAAAAACATGAGTAAAGACCTATTTTAATCTGAGAGAGAACAATCCCTAAAACTACTAAATAAATTCGTAACTTCTGTTTTAGTTTATCCTCCAATTTTGTCTTAGACAGAACGGTTTCTTTGTACTTTTTTCTTACAATTGTTTTAACCACCTTTATCTTCTTGCGGACGATTTTCGATCAAAGACTAAAACAATCTTTTGATCCCCTTTATGAATCTAACACCTCAAGAATACATGGGTATTCCAAATCTGTCAACACATGAAACAACCAAGGTTTTTCAAACTCCCTAATTCGAATATTCAATTCTACAATCCCTATATTTTGACATTTCGCTCCCTGTGCCGTGATCACCTGAGCACGCGATTTTTTTACTTGCTTATAAAAAAATATATTTTATGTACATCTCCTCCGATATAAATGATTTCTCCGCTCCAGTGTCCCATAAAGCTTTCAAAAATGTTTCATTTAATAAAATAGGAACACATGGAAGTTCCACTGGAGACATACATATCGCAGAAAGTTTAATCGGTATATCCACTGCCGAGTTCTTTTGATTACTTTGAACATCATTAACTTTCAAAACATTCAATCGTCCCCTTTGTATCCTATCGCCTCGACTGAAGTTCTCACTCGAACCCCTATTTCTGCAGTCCCCTCTATTAAAATCATCATTTCGATCTCCCTTTCTAAATTGGTATCCCCTATCGTTGAATCTGCAGTCATCGTTCTGAAATCTATTCTTACTATCTAACCATTGTTTTCCTTGACGGCTATTACCCCCGTAGTTACACCTTATAATCATTTCTGCCATTATTTGGTCTACGCCCAACTTCCAAATTTCTCCAATTTCTGCGATTATCACCAACATAAGACATCCTATGCTCATTCCGACCTTGTATTTCCACATTATTTTCCATTCTGCGAATCCCGCGTTGATTTGCAAGAATACCTCTCTTCAAATTTACCTAATATCTCCAAAAGTTGAATCGTGTTTTGTGGATTTCGGAACTCCACGTAGTCCTGAATTTGTTGTTCGAGTCTAACAAGAATGTGATCTATCAAGTTCACCTTCTACATCCCTAGTTCCAGTTTTTGGTGCAATTTTAATAAATCAATAGCAAAATCCGTTGGCTCCTGATTCCTTCCCTGTTGAGAGGCATAAAACCTCGTCTCCAAATCTTTCTCATTCCTTATGGCGGGGAATGCTTTTGATAATTCTGCTTTTAGCTGAGGGAAATCCGTGGCGGTATCCTACACTAACACTGACTTGCATTATCTGATACCAATCTCGAGCTTCCTTTCTCCCTTCTCGGAGATGACCTTCAAATAAGCACATGCTAAATTGCTGGGTATTTCTAGTAATTTTTTATTTTTGATTGTCTACGGCTTCCAAAATGTCGGTCATATTTTCCGACCCGGAAAAGCACACTACTGGTAAAATACCAAACCAACTCAAGCTTCCTACTTCGGAGTCATAAATTAAATTTCGTTAAGTGCCAATGTGATATGGCCCTCCCCTTTTGGTGACCATAATATCTGTGGGATTGTCAGCGTGAGCTAGAGGTGTGTACCTCAGAATAAACAGACATTTTAAATTCTTAATATGACTTTATTAAGAATATAACTTAAACGTCTAACAATTCCGTCTAACAATTTAGATAAATTTATATAAATGAGAATCTAGTATGAACGAACACACAAAAATAGTTAAACCGAATCGCGCAACTTAGACCACTTTCTCTAAATATTTATATTATCCGCCAACTCTCTCTTCTAATAATATTACAAGTCTTAATATCAAATAATCAGTCCTACCTTAATTCAAACTTAACTTGAATCTTTAAATGGAAACGTCTGGGTGCGTGTGCAATGGTATGCACCTTGTATTAATGGCTGGGTTTCTAGGTAACTTTACGATAGGCTGTCAATTTACGCTTGTATCTCCTCCAAACATAACATTCATCAAATTGCGATTTTGCTTACTGAAACTTGTGTTCTTTTAAAAGCTATTTTAATTGCATTTCTTATTCGCATTTCGCTTCTTGGGTTGGAAAAGAGTTGCCTTTAATCTTGGCCATCAAAGAACCCAGAGGTTATGTTAAAGAAAAGACGCGCAAGCCCGTCACAATGTATAAAAAAATTATTTTAAAATGGAATTGCGAGGTGTTATTTTTTAATTATATAATTACTGCGGGATATTGCAAAATAATTTCTCATTTTCAGTTCGAAAAAGTTGAATCCGTACCTTTTTCCTCATCGAAAGTACTCTTTTCGCAGCTCAGCAGCCAAAACAAATCTCCTTCGTGGTCCTAATTTATAGCTCGAAATAATTGTTCCATTTCGCATTTTCAGAGTGTTAGTGATTTATTAACACGTAAAAAACACAAATAAAAGTTGCTTAATAAAACATTTTATTTTGATAAATATATATTTTAAAGTATTAGATTACATCTATGTGGCGCATCATTTTAACGATAATTTTCGTCAATAAATCCAAAAGAAATTTAATTGGTATACTAATAAGTAAAAATAAAATTTTCATCGGCAAAGTAGTACTTAACTTTTGAATCTTGAACTTTAAAGATTTCATTGAAAATAAATTTCCTCACTCTTGAAAGAATTGTTTTTTTTCTTTAACATAAAATCCCCGTCTGCGCAACAGTTTTTGCTGTAGATACTGTATTTGGCTAGGGGTTTTTTCTCTAAATAATTGCGTCCATGAATCTCTTTTTAAACTAAAAACTTGGCTATGAACTGTTATGTGAATTAACTCTGTTTCAATGCCTAATACAAATGTGACAAATCTTACTTTGATGTCCTGAATGGTAAATGTGTTGATTTAAAAGTAATATATATATATATATATATATATATATATATATATACTGGTGTGCAAAACTTAAGCAACAATGTAAAAATTTAGCAGATAGCCATGAAATTGCAGAAAAGGAGGTCTGGAGATCAGTAGAGGGAACACGTAAGTCAGTAGAAACGTCATGCGTATACAAATATCAGGAACAAAATGTCAGAAGCGAGGGAGCGTACGCAAAACGCGTGATGTCGGCGCGCGCTGCTCAACAGTAGAATGAAATGAAGGACGGAGACGCAATTCACCATATTCTCTGCAAGTGCCAGTGAGTCAGTTTGTGAAATATGGCTAGAAGAAATCATCTGGATGACTTCACACGTGGAAGAATGATCGAAAAGCTGGAGGAGGGGCGTACCGTCACCAGTGTAGCTGCAGAGTTCGGAATCAACAAAAGTGTCGTTTCGCGCGCTTGGAAAGCGTTCCAAACCACAGGTACAGCTGTTAGAAAGGTTGGTGTGGTCACCCGAGGACGACAACTGCAGGGGATGACCGATATATCATCCTGCAGGCGAAAAAAGTTAGACAGCAGTCAGCAAGCACCATTACTCAGAAACTCTGTACAGCAACAGGTCGACAAGTGTAGCGGTTTACTGTGGCCAGACGCCTTCCCAAAGGGGGCCTGTTTGCCCGCTGTCCTGAACGCTGCCTCCCGTTGAAAGTTGGCCACCGAAGCCACCGTTTACAGTGGGCCAGAGAGCACAAAAACTGGACAACTGATCAATGGAGTCGTGTTCTCTTTACGGATGATAGTCGGTTCAGTACCAGAAGCGATTCTCAACGCGTTTTGATTTGGAGAGAGATCGGGATCCGGTTTTATCCCAGTAACATCAAGGAAAGACATCGTTACGGTGGTCCTGGAGTTCTTCTCTGGGTTGGCATTATGCTGAACGGTGGAACTGAGCTTCCCATTTTCGACAGAGGGTCAGTAACCGGGGATCGCTATTGTGAGGAGGTACTTCTTCCCCATCTGCATCTTTTCCGAGGTGCCATTGGCCCAGACTTCATCTTTATGGATGACAATGCACTGCCACATCGCATTCTTGCTGTTGAGGAGCTGCTGGAAAGTGAAGATATCACTCGAATGGATTGGCCAGCGTGCTCCCAGATTTAAATCCCATCGAACATGTGTGGGATGCTTTGGGGAGACGTATTGCCACACGCTCACATCATCCGGAGTACAACCAACAACTCAAGCAGATGTTGATTGAGGAATGGGCACTCCAACCTCAAGAAATGTTGCACCAGCTGGTTCTGAGTATGCGGAGACGGTGCAAAGCAACCATTGTAGTAAGGGGAGGGCATATACCATATTAAGGAACATCTGCTTGTTGTTCTTCCTGTTGGATAGACAATCATGAGTCACGATACTATGCGTTCAATAAAGCTTGTTTTTGTTTGATTCCATACCGTATGTTGTATTCCTTTTTCAGCGCCGATGCTTTCGTCATCCTTTACGTACATAATACTCTCCCTCATTTCAGAATTTCATGTCTCAGATGATTTTTCGTGAAGTTATGGCAATAAACCCACCTGTTGCTTAAGTTTTGCACACCAGTGTATATATATATATAGTAGAACATTGTGATATCTGAAGTAGTATTTATTCAAATTATAATACTTTTGCTTTAAAAAATATAGAAACACATTTTTTTTAACCTGATGGGTTGATTTAAGATTATTTATTTATTTTAGGATCTGTATTTGCAACAGTCGTAAGTCAGCATGAGCACTAATTTTTTTTTTTTTTTTTCGTAATGAGGCTGCATTAAATAATCCACGTTCTACTAAATTAGAAAGACAGGAAAGCAAGCAACAATTTCTGTACAACGACCCATAATGCAGAATATAAAATTGGCATGCATTTTGACAAACCAGAATTTGTGGTGTTTTTGTTCTTGTATAGTGGCAGCTCCTAATTTGCGAATATTTCAATAAATTGCTTTCACATTAGTATGGATTCATCTGAGTTTGAAGGTATATTTGAAAAAGGGTTCAACACCCTGTTGGGTTTAAAATGAATAAACAAATCCTCATCTCGTTTTAAAAATTTTGAAACTGCGAGAGCATTTTCCTCATCTCAAGTTTTTCAACAAATGTAGACATTGTCCTTTTTGTTTCGATTAAATTTAACTGATAAAAACTTGTATTTCAAGTCTTTCTTGTTAGTTTTGGAAAATAAATCAGTCATATATGCTATGTCATTTTTTAAATTAGTTAAATTGTATTGGAAATCTTTTTTTACTTACATGCAATTTTAGGTATAACATCTGTGTTAAATAGTAAAAGAGATTCATCATTTTCCAAACAAAGTTCAATAATTGATCTTACTCTCTTAAGGCATTAACTGCTCTAACTACATGATCTGTTGAGATATGTAAAAAAATTTTGCTTAACACATGGTTTTTGACAACAAAATGTTGTTTTTAAATGCACGTTTTCAATAAATATAATTGTGTTACCACTTACGTCTGTAAGCCTCATGTTATGCAATGTGGAGCACTTGGAGCTTTGCAAATAAATTAGTTAAAAAAAGGTAATACATTTGGTATAATATGTTTTTGGTATACTAGAAAGCCTCAAGAAAGTAGTTCTAACATTGCTGGAGCACCATCAGTAGCAACAGAGAGGATATCAGTGAAGCGTAATGGTATATATTTACATCGATGTCTTTTGAATTCAATAAATATTTTTTGAATCGTTTCCAAACATTTGGCAAATGACTATTCTTGGCATTTTTTCTAACATCTCCCATAAGTTAAAAGAAAAGCTTCGTTTCCAGCAAAGTTGACTCATCCAACAGTAGAGAGAATTTTGCCAGACGCATGCTCTAGGGCAGTGCTCCGCAACCCCCGGTACGCGGACAGGTACCGGTCCATGGATCAAATACTACCGGTCCGCGCAAGAAACATTAAATTATTTCTCTTTTATTCACTGTGGTATATTTTTCTTAGGTTTGGGCTACTTTTTATGAAAATCACTTAATATTCCTTGTTAAATCACTTTATATTCATTTTTGGTGTAGCTATATTTTATTCAGAAGTCACGATTAAATACAATTAAATTAAAATTATTAAATTAAAACAGTCTAAAATATAAACAATCAACATCCTCCCCCTCAGCGAGCCGCGGTAAAATTAACAAACGTTGACCGGTCCGCCGCGATAAAAAGGTTGCACTGAAGAAGACAGATTAGTTGGAAAAACAAACTTTTAGCTCTCAACACACAAGACAACAGTTTCTGGAATATTCAAAGACTTTACAAACACAAACGCGTTGATATTCCTGCACTAAACACCTCCTCTGGCATCGCAATAACAGATGAGCAGAAAGCCAATGCGATTGCTATCACACTTAAAGATAATTTTACACAAAACACCAGGCCTAATGACTACAACTCCACGATTGACTCTGACATTACGAATACTTTGGAAAATTTCTTCTCTCTTTCTCCCTCCTCCCCCATTCCTCCTACTGACCCAGACGAAGTCTTTTCTTACATTAGTAAATTAAAAGTTAGAAAAACTCCAGGTAAAGATAACGTCACTAATAAAATGATTCGAAATTTTTCTCTTAAAGCATTAATAATTTTAACTTATCTAATTAACAGGATCCTATTTCTTAGGCATTTTCCAGTAAAATGGAAAACTGCAATTATATTTCCGATTAAAAACCTGGTAAACCAAGTAATCTCCCTCAAAGTTTTCGTCCAATTTCCTCTATCTTCGCTCAGCAAGATTGCTGAGCACATCATTCTAAATAGGATCAATACTTTCCTCTCTGACTCTAGTATTATTAACCTAATCAATATGGCTTCACTAAAAATTTTTCGACTAATCACCCACTGCAAGGATTCAGAAAAATCTCTTCTGATTTCAGGGGGGCAACCCCACCGGAGCTGTCTTCCTGGATATTCAGAAAGTTTTCGATCGTGTCGGGATCAGTGGGCTTATTTCCCAAACTGTTTCAATTAAAAATCCCCCCCTCTCTCATTCATATCATAAATTCCTATCTCGTCAATAGATATTATCAGGTCAGAGTTAATAACACCCTCTCAGACACCCATTTCATAAACATTGGTTGCCCGCAAGGTTCCTTATTAGGGCCAATTTTATTCAATCTCTACATCAACGACATGCCAACACACCCACAAACAATGTTAAACCTCTACGCAGATGACACTTGTATCACTGCCTGTTTTAAAAAATCACAACACCATCACCCCGCGTTAAACAGGCATTTTCTTTCTGGAAAAATTTTTTAATGATTGGAAAATAAAAATTAATGTCGACAAAACTGTTGCTGTTCTTTTTACCAGGAGGAGAAAATCATGCACTCCACCCACACTTTACTCTACCCAACTTCACTGGTCTCAGAGTACTAAGTATTTAGGCGTCATGTTGGACCATAAACTCATCTGGAAACAACACATCTTACACGCACGAAATAAATTCCGGTGCGCGCTTAGGGTTAATTTTCCCTAAATTTAAACCCGGGAAATTTTGAAATGACTATCTCAAATAAGGCTTCTCTACACTGCCGTCTTGCGGCCCATACTTAGTTACGCCGCTCCTGTGTGGGGCTATGCAGCAGATTCCAATATTAAAATTCTTGAAATAGCTCAAAATTCTCTCATCAGATCCATAGTCAGACCTGGCAGATACGTTAGAAATTTTTAATTTACAGGGATTTAAAAATCCCTGCTTTTAAATCCTACATTCAAAATCTCGCCAGGAAATTCTTTAATGATATTCCATTCACCAATAATTTAAATCTTATTGACATTCAAAATATAATCTAGATGATAAAATTAAGAGGCCAAAGGGGAATTCTCCTTGACTCATATAATCCCCTAATCTTTTTTCTTTTTCATTCACTAAAGTGAGTGAACCAAAATAACAACTTTTATGTTTTATTTCATCTGATTTTACTTTTTATCTTTTTTATTTTTAAATTCTTTTTTGCCACCCACCGGGCCTCCCCCTCCTATTTAATTTTTCTCAGGGCAGCCAAACAGAGAGTTATTTCTCACTTACTTCATCCATCCATCCATACAGTGGCTCCACCTACCAAAATTTCAGTTCCAGCATCCATCAATCATTTTATTCACTGCCGAAACCAGGAGGTTCGCCCAAGACTGTGACGTCATCCCGTGTCCTTTCCACCCAGCCAATAGCATGCCAGCCTCTACTTCAGGAAAATCTCAGTCATGTCCCCACTCAAGGCTCATAATTCATTCAGATAGGGGAAGGAGGGTCAGTTCTGACCCATTTCCCCAAGACGTGAATCTAAACTCTAAGACAGATTAGTCACAGAGTACTGATCCGGATGGTCGATAGACGTGCAGATGGAAGTGCGTGGTAGGAATGGACACATGGGACTCTGGTATATCCGTCATCCACATGAACCATGCCTCGCAAAGGGTGGGTCTCTGGTGTTGCGAGAGTACATCACAAAACAGTGCTGTTGCTTGCATTGCACTTTTACCAGAGCGCTTTCTTCAAACTGTTTGCATGGGATGACAAATGGCAGTTGTCGAAAAATATAGTTCATGATATTATGGTGCTCTTTTTTTGGCAATAAAGTTTCCGTATGTAAAGGTATGACGTAACTTACTCTTTCTGAACCCCTCGCATATAAAATTAATATTATTAAAATAATCGCTAGAGTAAAATATTTAAAAAAGAAAAAAAATCGTAATCGATTTACGCTACTATTTTCTGCATAACTGTTGAAAGTGAACCGGATTCCTTCTCATTTTCCTTTTCTATTGCCCCTCACCCCCTTTTTTTAAAAAGGAAAGCCCGTCTGTAATTACATTGATTCCGAAACTAATATTTGGATTCGCATTTGTAAACTAAATCACTTTCCTCTACCAAATTGAATGTATTCCATTCTTTTTAGCTTTACTTAACTATGCAAATGTGTTGTTAAAAAAACTGGTCTCGCGTATGAAAGAAGGTGTACTTTCTTAATCTGTTATTTCTCTGACGGTAAATACCTCAATACGTTTTTTACTTTAACGAGTTAAAAAAAAGTTTGAGTACCTATATAAATTGTCTTCATTAGCGATACAAAAGTAAAGAGAACAATTCTTACGTAAAGATTCTAGTTCGTATTTGCTTTTTTTTTACGCAATTGCAAAATACTACTTATACATATTGGCTGCACAAATTTTTCCTTTTTATTTAGTTTTTTTATTTGAATTTCTTTTAATTTCTCAAAATGGATTGCAATAAGGTTGATTTAAAAACTAATTGTTTGATTTTTCTTTTATTTCAAATTAAATACTTGTTTTTTATATGTTGAGTAATTGTTCATTTTGAAAATTTTAGATCATTTTACTTAAGATGCTTTAAATTTTGGAAACTAATTTAATTTGTGTATTTGAGTATTTTATTTAAAAATTATGTTAAGATATGAAATTAACAATTTTTTCTATTCACTTATTTTTCATTCTGAAGTTCTTTTAAGTATGGGTATAGGTATAGGAATCTAATAAAATATCAATTGTAAATGAGCACTTTTTAGTTGACAAATAATTACATGAATTTCAATGAATAATAAGAATGATAAAATAGCCAATTATAAAACAGACCAATATTTTTTTACGTGATGTAAAAGATGTGTTTTAGTAAAAATAATATTTGTTCGCTACTTAATAAATACAAGAAGTGAGGATAAGAATAAAACAAATGATGACTATTAGATAATTTATTTTAAAATCTTTTGAAAAAAGGCCCATTGTATTTCCCCATTTGAACTCTAAAAACATTTGTGAACTAAACTGTGTATATAGCAGCTTATTACAAACTACGAGCTTAATTCTCAGCAGAAAGGAAAGGAATTGAAATAACATTTGGTTATGTATTTTAATCTCAAAATGTTGATTGATTTATTTATTTTTTTAAAAAAACTATATATATATAATCCTGTGTGTGTGATTTATGTGCACTAAATGGAAATATATTTAAAAAAGACGAAAGTAGTGTGTATTGTCACGAATATTTCTTCCACTATAACCCTCTTGAAATGAATTGGAATAGTTCTTATTGAATCACGTTCACGCCAATAAGATTGAAGCGATCATCTGGTGTTTGACTGAAGTAGTTTATCGACATTCACCAGCTCACTTCCTCTATTGGGTATTTGCCCTCCCGTTCGTATATTGATGAATTTAAGCATCCGCACAACTAATTGAAGCCCACTTAGCAGCGACAAGATTAATCGAAATTGATCTATTACCCGACACACACAATTACGACCAAGTAATAAAACCTGTCACACCGAAGAGTTGAATTGCATTTCAGAGTCACACCCACTGTATTAGCTCCGCATTTCTTTTCTCCAGGAAAGTGTTAAAGCGTAGTACCATTATTTTGAATGATTAGGAAGCTTCAGGGTGCAAGAGCCAACTGCGCCAAACGTTTGTTAAAATTTTAAAAAACTCAAAAATACATATAAATATAAAAACACACGCATACATACATATATATTTTATATATGTGCATATAAAAGTTCTGATTAAAACACTGTTTTAAAGTTATAACCCTCCATTATGTATGCGAACCTCTGAGATCGGCACGCACCCTCCGTCTTTCATCACTCGTACTACGGTTCAGTGCTAAGCACGCACTTCGGACGACATGGGTCCTTGAGGGGAGTTTGAAACCCCTCTCTGACAATGTTCAATTTGCTGTTTTCTAAAATATTTTGCAACTTCTTTCAAGGGGTTTTCCTGCTGGGACTCATTCAAATGCCTTCTTCATTACGACTCGGGATTGACAAGACTTGTTCAGTTCAAGAGAAGCAACACCAAGGACTTTGAACTGGAAATACTGTTGCCCTTCTCAAGAAAAGATGACTATTAAAATTTTGTCGTGTAAAATTCATGTGCCTTGATGATTTGTGAATACTGCAAAAATGGATCGAAAATGTAAATAGGTAGTTGCTGCAGTTAGAACTAACTAATGTCTTTGTGATGTGTATTTTGGTTAAACTGAAAACTCTGATTATATCTTAAATATTATATTTTGACGTGTGTAACATACGTATGTAACTAATGGAGTCAAGTTTGGGCCAAAATAGTTTAATAAAAAATACTACGAGTATTAAATATATTTATTATTATTATTTTTTATACATTTAATTAGTTTTGTTCATTGAGATAGTTACCAAAGAAGGTTTCAATTTTCCGATGTTTAATTTGTCGATCTACACAAATTTATACGTGAACCTAATTTTTTTTTTACATTTCGGGTAATATTCTTTCTTTAAACCTTTGCCTTGTATTATTTAATCCCAAACGGTCATGGAATACTTGGGTACTAAAGGTAGAAAAGTACTTCCTTATATATTACTTCAGTAACAATCCATTATTTTGATAGGTAGATAATACAAAATTTAAAAGTAAACGCTGCCCCTTACGTTAATAACTTAGATGTTACATTACGTTTCAAATGTCACCCAAAAATGTGATTAAATCATCTTCAAAAGTAAGTATGAAGTGCTGCGAGTCTATGAATGGAACTTTTTGAAGCGGGTTAAATAGAAATTATACATAAAAGGAAATAGATTTAAGTGGGGCATTTCCCTACCAAGTCTGATAAAGTTAAAAGAAGGGAATGGGAAAAAGAGTGATACGATGACGGGACAATCTACTAAAATGTGTACGAGATTCAGGAGCACCTTCACCCAACAACAAATGCTTGTGCGTAAAAAGAGTATTACAAATACATCAGTTAGACATCGTCCCTTCGCATTGGCATCACAGTTCTCATGCTCCTATGACAAGCTTAACAGAATGTAGTTTGTTAGCCAACATTTAGTTTTGATAATTAACTTTCTACTACATTAAAAGAATCTGTGGTGCACTGAACATTAGTGTGCCCATTTGTTTCTCATGCCACTCGTTGGCCTATCTTTTCTTTGTAGTGGAAAGACTTTTTCTCCTTTGGTGGTTTTCCTCTTTGAGTAGTATTTATAGAGTCCGTTTTATAACTTGGTAGTTAATATCGTGTTGTTGCTTTTGTCAAAAATATTGATGGCTCCGATGAATGCATGCGCATCCACTTTTGTCCGATTGGAGATCCCATCAGTTTGTTAAACGTTGCAAGATCGAAGGGGTTGGTCTTCAATAGGGCGGATTGTTTTAATTGCCCAAAATATTTTTGTTTTTCTTATATTAGATTTAAGAATTTGATTCATTTATCGTTTTCCACAAACGTGCAATGAGGCTGCACTATCCAACACTTCGAATTCAAAACCTTTTCACTGACAAATGTTTCAGCTAGAAGCGTATAGTCACACACAAGTGTTGTAGACTTTTTTTCAATTTGTATCTTTTAATAAACAATTCTGTTCCAGATGGCCTTTGTATAATTTGTACCGAACTATTCATCCGATGAGAGTACTCTGTTAAGATTTCATTGTAAATAATTGCGACTCCACCGCGGTAATTTCTTGCACTTGATCAATGTCCACGATTGGCTTGAACTGAGTAAGTAAATATCTTTTCAGGTGGAAAGCCTTATCCTACTTTAAAATTTCTTCGGCACAAACAAGACGATTAGTAATCATATTTTGAAGTCTCGCAGAAAAAAAATCTAATCATTTCTCAAATTCTACATGAAGTAAATGTATCGAGAAGACCAATTAATCTAGCTCAACTACATGTTGTAAAAATTTATGAAATATGTCTCTTGCTTCTTTTCCATCAGTCATATTCAATATTAATGACCTTAAATCTTTCTTAATATTTAATTAAGGGGTTGAGAAGGGACGGTTTTTCAACGTTTTATAATATTTATTCTCATTACTGAGATTATCTGATGATGGTTGCTTTACACCTTTTACAATGCCCAAGCAGTTACGATCAATCAAAATTGCACCAATGTCCTGTGTTTAAATGGGGTAATTATCAGAAGCAATTTCGGCAACTCTCTCAATCAATTAAGATCTCCGAAAATCATTTCCTGATTTCAGGTTCATCTAAAAATGATTCATGAGCATGCTGGTTCCTAACCTATTAAAAGTAATCAGATGCCATGTTCGCAGTTACTCAATCAATCAAAGTTTCAAATCATTAAATAATAAATTTATTAATGTTGGTATATAGAAAGTTAAATACTAAAAACTAAACATATTATTCACACATTAAATATTTACTATACACCATTAACCCTTTATCTACCGCATTATGGTTTACTGCAGTTTTTACAGGCAATATTTTTTTTTGAATCACTACATTGAAAATTAAGGGATATACATAAGCAAAACACCCAACTTTGAGAAATTTAATCCATTAGAGATAATTAATTAATTAAAGATATTCCCCTGGAAAATTAATTATATACACTGTTTACTGAAAATAAATAGTCAAATGGTTTTCTAAGGTCTTCATTAACGTATAAAAATAATAAGACGCTTAAATTTTGACATTAAATATTTTTCAGGACAAAAATGATAATCTTCACAATCCGCTGAAAATGCGATTTCTGTTATAAAACTCTATTCCCCTTACCCGCTAAAATACTCATCATAGAACCCGTGCTGCCATATGTCTTGGAAGAGTGGATTTCAAAGAATATTCCTGCTAAGTATCGTCAGAATATTCGTAAAAATGGTTATTCTATGTAATTTTGAAATGAGTGGTACTTACAAGTACTGCGTGTCGGTAGATAAAGTGTTATTAAACTACGCTCTAAGCTTGAACCATGCTAAAAGCAACTTTACAGTGAAAACAATGCCCTTCCCACAAGCAGAGCCTTTTTGTAGTGTTGAGAAGAGCCATATATTAAAATAAAAGCGATGGAGATGAGATCTGCTTATGCACAAGTGAAAGAAATGCGTCCTACCTAATCATGCCGTAATTTCTGATACAATCATAAAGAAGTTAAAATTTTAAATCTTACAATTGTATTGTATCTTATCTGCTTCTTTTATCTAAAATGATCCCCTCTTGGGCATTCTGGCCCAAAGGTATCTCTGAGATGCGCCTTAAACCCCACCAAACCATTATTTGAAATAATGTTCTCTTCCTTTTAGCTCCTTGGACGATTCCTTACATTCTGCAGGTGGAAAAATTCTTCAAAACCGAAAAGTTTCTTGTAGGAAAACTGAATTCGTCTCCGACCGTTTTAAATGTTTCGTCACGCTCTTGACGAAACGTTTGTCTGGTACTTCATTCTTTTGTTGTAAGAGAAGGGTCGGTTATTTTTCGATCAACTCTTTTCGTGTTTGCATACGGTCTCAAATGTTTGAATCAGAACTATTATATAGGTTTAGAAAATTCCAGGTGAGACAGAACATTGAAGACAGATCATTCCCAACGTTTTAATTGCAACAACATTAGCAGCTATTTCATTTAGAGGCTGTTTTCGCCATATGTACAAGAGTGTAAACTTGACGCAGAACACATTTTCGGACAGAAAAAAATGCCTCAATTTTTATAAAAATTTGTGACATTGTAACTCATGCATATGTTTATAATATAGTGTTTTTAAAATTTTAAAATTTCAAAATATTTCATAAATAATTAGTTTTTCCTTTTAATATGTGAAGGGACGACTCATTTAGCATTACGGTATAGGGAAAAAAGTGCAAACACATTTTATAAAAGAAAAAATGTGTCAAAAACTCGGATAAAAATGAATAGTATGATAAAACAAGTGATTCTCTGCAGGATAATGTAGCCAGAATATAATATTAATGTTTGAGTACTTTTATATCTGAAAAAAATATTCCTAATTCGGCCCCTATTCTTTAACATTAGCCGAAGATAGCCTTAAGTTTTAACTAATATTCTAACTGATTTCAAAATTCTTTTCTAACTTTATGTTTGAAATTTTATTCACGGTCATTAAAAATCTTTTTGCCATTATTTATAAGTTCGGGGTAGCAGAAAATATTGGAGCGGAAATATAAATATCACCAATTGTCGCTTGGCATACACTTTTATGTATTTCTTGTTCATTGTTAGTTTTATTTGTGGAAGCAAAACTCCACCCTGTTAAACTTCAATACAAGGTGAAAACACAAAAGCAATCACAATCTAGTTTACTTCCATAGTAGTTTGAACTCAAAACTGTAAAAACAATATGTATTAATACGTTGACATACATGATGCGATTGCCATCCACTCCCACATCCTAATCGGTTTTTCAATTCCAAAAGCACTAACTATTCCCATCTTTAATAAACTGGAAGTAATCACAGTAAAAGTTATTGGAGAATTTTTATCCTTCTTGGTAAACACTGTTGCCGGTGAAATTACTTTTTTACCTTCTACGATTACTATGAGCCATTTTAATAATATATTGAAGAATACGGCAAATTAAATTACTGAAAAAATGTAATCAGTTCTTTGAGTAAACTTGGTGAATTTATTTTATGTATTTAAAGGGATCAATTGACAAAAATTGGTCAAAAAATCAAATTTAATTTTTTTAGTCTAAACTATTTTTTATATGCTTTTCTACAAACTCACAAAATTTGAAAGCTCCAAGTTTAAAAAACGCAGAGTTATGATAACTTTTACGTTTGTTTTTTATTCACATTATAACGGCAAATCCATCCTCCCGTTGGTGTGGTGTGGTAGTTAGGAGAGGGGGGTGCCAGCTCAGGTGTCATCCACGTCACTTGACCATGGTTCAAAATTACATGGTCCGTCGCCGAAAGCCCTCGTGTAGCTGAACAGTGCGACGTTAATATTCAATCAACCAATGGCAAATCCAAACTTTAAACCGACTTATCTCGGAAAGATAAAATAACTAGTTTTTTTTACATTTAAGATGCTTCTATTGTGCCTAATACTTGGATTTTTTTTGCTTGCTGCTAATAGTACATGGAACAAATGTTGGTATGCATTTTTCGATCAAAGCAATACTTATTTCTTAAAAAAATAATTGAATTTAGAATTTACTCATTTTTAAGGAATTTTCGATAAGCATTCATATGAAGAAGTATTGTACGAATACCAATCATGTTATCGCAAAACCCATACCAACTTTTTTTACACATAGTTAAACGTACTTGTAAATCAAATTTTAAATATGACGTCAATTTTGTAGGAGGAGTAGCATTTTGAAATCCCTCTATAAGTTTCAAGTTTTTCCCTCAAAAAATTAAATGATTAGCTTTTCATGCAATTTTGAGCACAAAATAAATCTGTTTTACATCATACATATACATGAGAGGCAACCCAAAAATTATAAAAATCCTTAAATTAAAAAAATTTGTGTAAACCGTACCAAAACTAAATAAATGCATTTATAAAAGGTTAAATTGATCATTTAAAATGATATGCACAAAATACAAAGTTTGTTAAAGGTTTTCTTCAAAACGATAGTTACGGCAGGGGAATACCATTAACGGTTTCAAAAATCTGCAATCGAATTAACAAATATATAACTATATATAAAATTTTATAGCAACATTAATGTTCAATGTTATAAAAAATTAAAATAGATTTAGAATGCAATACTAAGATTTTAGAGCATTCTGACGCCGAGTTTCCAAATAGTTGATGGAAGGTCTACGTTAGGATAGACAAATCGAATAGGATGCAAAATGAAATTTGAATGAAAAAATTATCGTGACGAGATTACTACTTAAAAAAAGTAAGTAAATGCTTTAATCTAAGCAAGGCGCTAGCAGATTCCATCAATGAAAGCTCACAATAATTCTCAGGCCCACACAAAATCCTCATTTTACAAAAGAGAAAATGCATAATTTACAAATTTCGTTTCCAGTGGAGGAAAGGTCGAAAAAACGTCAAAGAAGACAACTCAAAAATAGTGCTGAAAGAGTGCGAGAGAACCCACTGATATACGAAATGTATCTTAAGTTGCTTCTCATTTCATCTGATATCAGATTTGTTGTGGCAAATATTCCAAAAAATAGAAGTGACATGCTGCAATTGGATCTAATCCTATCGCTCTAGCTTTGAGAGTGAGAGTCGTACTATAAAGCAACAAGAAGGCTTCGTCATTTTGAGCCGCGTTCGAGTGACGACACCTTCTCTAATAACTGCCATAACTGATTTAAAGTGCAGCTGCTCCTTACACACGACGTGTCTTGAGTGACACTAGGAAGACACTCCAAACACTAGTTCAGGACCAGAACCATTAGTATAAGCGCTTTCACTTTAAATGCTTTAGAAGCTGAAGTTTTATAAACAAATAGTGTTAAAATATTTCTGTCCATGGTAAAACAGAAATATATATAGTCAAATTTTCTACAAACAAGAGATAAACATCCATCAATGACATTCAAAAAACACATAGACAGTAGGAAAATCACACAATGAAGGACACATGAACAACCAAAATTAAAAATTATAAAATGGATGCTAGAGTATTATAAACATTGCTGACTTAGGACAGCTAACATATAAAATAATTTATATAAAAGTGGGATTGAACATGTTTTTTGGCCAGCCAACCTTCCCACTTTATGTAAATAATACTGAGCGAAAACCTTTTGAAAATAATGGATAGGAATATCTATATCCATTACAAGATATAGGTAACTCACCCAAAAATTGCACTTAAAAATGCAGAGTCCGGGCTATATATATATATATATATATACATAATAATTCCCTCTAACATACTTTTAATTAACTCTTTAATGATCCATAAATAATCTTTAATTCTTAGGTTTAAAAATAAACATTGTAATCTTAATGGTAATCGGCTAAACCGAAATCCCTATTCCGCGCATTCTAGCCAATCAGAACTACTATTACGTAATAGTCACGCGCTTGTGCACTGTTGGTATATAAACACAAAACTCTGATGTAATCACGCTCTCTTTCTCTGCTTGCCGCCACCATGTAAGATTGTAAATACTTGCTGTTGTTTTTTGTCTTTGTGTTGTGTCCTCCAAAATGCCGCTGTCTATTCAATGTTAAAACGTAACGTAATTGTGCTTTAATCTGCTGATGTGTGCTCATAATAAAGGAGGTAAAGCTATTCTGAAGACGTCGTTTTCATCAAAAATGATAATCACATACACCGACTAAAGCTATTCTGAAGACTTCTTTTTCATCAAAGATGATATATAACCACATACACCAGCCAACACTACTTCAATATATTTCATATATATATATTTGATTTTGTATTTTAAATGTCTTTAATGCACTTAAAAATGGTATTTATTAATTTAATTATTGTTAATCTTTATATGTTTATATGCTTTTTAACGTTTTTGATGTGTAATTAGAATTTTGATACTTTTATTACTATAGGGGTGATAATAATGTAGCTTTTAAGTTTTATGTAATTCATGTTTCATTTGGTGTATTTTTTTTTATTATACCTTTATGAGATGAAGGTTTAAAAATGTTATTTCTATGTTTAGTGTACATATATATATTTCTTATTTCAATTTGTAAATATATTTTTCTATGATAACTGTATAATTAGTTTTCTTCCAAGAAATATGTGTTAATTCAGTTTTATATTTCAATTTTTAATTTTCAATATTTATCAAATAATTTACTTTTATTTCATATTACATATCAATTTTTAGATGTTGCAATATATTTTATTAGTAATGCTTCCAGGTTTTTAAAATTATTTTAAATTTTTGTAAACACATGGAAGTACATTTTTATGGTATATATTTAAGATGTTATTTCATTATAACTATAGTGAATGTTTTGCTATAGATATTGAGTTCTAATTACTATGTACTTAAAATAAAAAATTCTACACTAATATGACTAATTTTAAATTTATAAATTTAGAGACTGGCAACTAGGCTCAGTAAATATACTTTGTCTTTGCTCGGTGGTACATTATGATGGTATATGTAGCATCGATAGAAAATAACCATTAACTCTTTTGAGTTGCTGTATTGGTAAGCTAATTAGTTAATTTATATTTTTTAGCAATTCGTATTTTAATAATTGGTAGTATATTATAATCTGTTAGGCTCTAGTTTTAAACAGTATATACTATAGACATGATGAACACAGTAGATAGTGACAAAGTTTTGAATGCAGGTCATTGTAGAGATTCTACAAGATTTTTTAATACGTATAAAACTAGAGTATTCTGGAATTAGGAATACTTACAGAATTCTAAAAAAGATTATTTGCATTGCAATAAAGTTTCAAATAACTCTAATGCCTCTACAAATGTAATAGATTCTTAGATAAGCTTTAAAATAGTAATTCTGACAATAGTAAAATTCCTGTTTACAAAAGATGGGGAGACAAAAGATGCAAAACTTGTAAAATGATCAAATCAAAGAGAATTCTAAATATTTACCTTCTGTAAAACATATAACTGTATTTACTTATTGACATGTAATAAATGCCAATTTAAATATATAGGACGACATCAAATAAAATTAATCAACATAGGTCAGATACTAAATACTTCAATAGTATTAAAAATTCAAATAAAATAGAAATAAGATACTTTAGTACACATGGTTTTGATCATGTTTAACTCAATATTACTAAAGTTGTTCCTAATATTAAAGACAGATTAGGGTGGGAAAAATACTATATTAAATACTATAATGCAGTTTATCCTTATGGACTAAATGTATTATACCAAGGAAAAAATGTTATAAATGCTATAAAACAAAATTCTCAAGAGTTTTATTACAATAATGAGATTAATATAATATCTAATAAAAGAAAAAATAGAGGGGCTAGAACTAAAAGATTAAGTAGAGACCAAAAAGTCCTTTCAGACAGTATTATAGATATTTGTAATAGCTTTGATAACAATTTTAACATAAAACACATTAAATCTCTTTTAGACTTGGACTCAGTAAGACAGAATTATGTATTACAGAAGATGTACTAATTTCAAATAAAATTAAAGATTGCCATGCTTTGCATATTATTAAGGACATTCACAAATTTTTGTAACATAAACATAACATAAAAGTTAATGTAAATAAGGATTATCAAATATAATATTGTACACTTTTATATATGAATAAATCATATGATAATTATAATTTTTGACACAAGTCATCTTTTCCAATACAAAATATTACTATTAAAAAAGCTTTTAAATACAATAAAAAAATTGGTAGATCAATTTTTAACTATAATGTACCTATAAAGCAAGATAACTTAATATGTAAATGTAGTGAATTTAAAGATTTCATAGATGAACATCACAAGCATGTGGTTACTGGTGACGTCAATATTGTAAAAGACAATAATTTTAGAAACATAATGAATAAAGGTACTGGTTTTAGATTAATGATTTCGAATAATAATAAAATTATAAAAAATCAGTTATATAATGCGTTATATTGAGCGTTTTATATACAAAATAGCTATTAAATATTGTATGCCTATAGAGGCATTCACAGAATTCAAAGGTAATATTACACAGCAGCTTAATAAATATAACTTTGGTACAGATAATAAAATATTTTTTAATAATATTAAAAATCAGACTAAAAATTTACAAAATAAATTTATTATAGTTTATGTTCATAAAGTGCCAGGAAATTTTGCCTTCATATGTAAATACTATTATAATTTAATGATCAACAATTATTTCGATAATAATACAGCTTTTATTAAGTCTTCTGTTTCTGATAGAGAAATAAATAAACGTATCTTGGCTTTTCATAAGCAGTTAAGAATTCAAATTAATGATAATTTTAAATTTCCACATATATTTTTTACTCCCAAATTTCATAAAGACCGAGTCAAATTTAGAACAGTTACAAATGGTTTTAATACATATATCAGCAAAACAGGCAAAATTCTCCATGAAGTATTACATGATACAATAAATAATCTTAAATCCACAGCCATTCTTAAAAATAGGTAATCGCTTATTGAACAAATGAAAGATAAAAAGATTTATTCAGTCTATAGTTTAGATTTTGAAGATCTCTTTAACTATATTAATATTGATGATTTGATTAATATACTTGGAAATTTACATAAAGATAATTTATTTAATAATGTTAATTATGATAGATTTGGTTCACTACTTAGGTTTGTACTTAAAGAGAACTATATATATATGATAAAGGCAACTATTATCAGCAGATCAAAGGATTGCCACAAGGTGGCCCTGCGAGCAACTGTCTTGCGAATTTATACTTACATTATTTTGAAAGTTGTTACATTAATAATTCTAAATATTATATTTATCGTTATATAGATGATATAATGATTTTTGGCAAACAAGCCAATTTTATACCTAACATTAATTTTTATCCACTATATCTTAATTTAATACAGACAAATAATAACCAAAATGAAGCAAATTTTCTTGACATACATATCAAATTAAAAGATAATGTAATAGTTTCTAATATTTATGATAAAAGAGAACCATTTAATTTCAATATTATAAAAG
Organism: Trichonephila inaurata madagascariensis; assembly: GCA_019973955.1. Lineage (NCBI taxonomy): Eukaryota > Metazoa > Arthropoda > Arachnida > Araneae > Nephilidae > Trichonephila > Trichonephila inaurata. Next base: position 74,464 of record BMAV01018560.1, on the reverse strand, counting down.
CTCTTCATTGGGAGAGTAATGTACATGTTTCTATATTCAGAAATATTGTTATTAATTATATATAACGTAATACATATCTGGTGTCATAAAAATCAAAAATAATAAATAACTATATACATTTTACTAAATATTGCTTAAATCAGAAATATCCAATTAATTTTATTAATAGTTATATGAATAAAGCTATTCAAAATAAGTATGATTAAAATTCTGAGATTGATAATAGTTTATTACTATAAACTTAAATATTTCATAGTTATAGTTATCTCCATAATCTAATATTAGATAAAATTACTTATTATTATTTTATTCATATTTACTCTAGTGTTATTAAAGTTATGCTATAATATGCAACTCTTATTAATTTTTATTTCTATTCTTTTTATACTTTTGCTAACCCGCGATCACTCGCGCGGGGTGTTCTGTACACCCCAGCAACAAGAAAAGTATCCTACAATTCTAAAAAGAATGCGCAGAGCCACGATTTTTTCTGTAGCTGCCTATTTTAGGTCATTGAACCTTCAGGGGCCTGCTGTAATCAATCTCGCTAGGAGGATTGGAATGTAACGACCTTCAAAAGTTTATTTGGGGTGCTGAGAACACCCCGCGAGTGATTGAGTTATATTTTCGTACTCGAAGCATCTACGGAAAAGTACGTTTTACTCTTTCCGCTTACATTTTTTTCAAATATATTAATATGCATGGATATTTTATTTAAAATTTCAATAAATGTGGTATAAAAATAATATAATTTTATAAAATAATTGTTGAATATAATTTTTTTAAAAAAATTTCAAAACATTTTCCAGAAATTATGACAAAAACTCCAAGGGAAAGGGAGAAATAGTGACTTCGTCGTCTATTAGATACTGTATCAACAGATTGTCAAGATGAACTAAGTGAATTCGATGACTGCGTAATTTCGTAACCAAAGTTGGAGAGATGAAATATGAAATTTTGTAAATTTTTATAATACAGGTGGTGTTTATACCACTGATGAAATGTGCAGTATATATGATGTATCGCGGATATGTAACCTTTGGCCATTGCGATCATTTTATCATCTACTTAATACTTCAGGAATTAATGCTTCCTTTGTCTATCATTCGGTTCTTCCTGAAAATAAATGAGACATTCAATATTATTAGAGGAGATTAGAATGGATCTTGTGCAGCCACAGTGGGATATGAAATCGGATCTCCCAAACCTTAACAAAACTCAAAAGAAGCTTTACTGACACAGAATACATTTAAAAGAGCATTAATCCACCAAAAAAGGGGCGTTTGCACTGTTTGTCCACGGGTAAAAGATGTAAAAATTATTTGTTTTAGTCTTCAATATAAGAAAAATATGTGCTTAAAGCATATGAGTACAGTTTGCTCTGAATGTTTGAAAAATGATTAAAATATTATTTTCTACTTTTTACTATTCTTATCCTTAATTATAAAGTATATTTATTACTGGTATATACGTTTTACTTGTGGTTTATGAAAAAATATAAAATTGTGTACTTCAAAATGAAAATTTTGTAAGTTTAGTTTAAATTAATGATAGTCTCATTTGAATGCAATAAACTTAACAATTTTGTTTGTATAATACAAAAAACATCTTATATTTCATAAATATATATCATAATTGACTTTAAAAAATTTTCATATTTAAATACACGTGTTAAGAGTTTGGGGTGTTCTCTACACCCCGCGAGTAACGTCGGTAGAAAAACAGGCGCGAGTGACCGCGGGTTATATAAGTGCTACATTTCAGCCCTTCACTTTATTTAAATCTGTATTAAGATATAGAATCTAGCAATAACTTATTTATTGCACTCAGATTTAGCGCGGGCTTTGCATTTGTAAGTGCAATTTTTAGGTAAGTTACCTCTATCTTATAATGGATTTAGATATTCCTATCCATTATTTCCTATTGGTTTTTACTCAGTGTTATTTACAAAAAAAAGGGGAAGGTTGGCTGGCCAAAAAACATGTTCAATCCAACTTTTATATAAATTATTTTATATAATAGCTGTCCTATGTCAGTAATGTTAATAACACTACAGCATCCATTTAATAATTTTTAATCTCGATTACTCATATGTCCTTCATTGTGTGATTTTCCTACTGTCTATGTGTTTTTCGAATGTGATTGTTTGGATGTTATTGTTTGGATTGTTTGGATGTACAGAATTAGCCTATGTATATATATATAATGCAATTAAACAAAATTCTCAAGAGTATTATTACAATAAAGGGATTAATATAATATCTAATAAAAGAAAAAAATAGAGGGGCTAGAACTAAAAGATTAAGTAGAGACCAAAAAGTCCTTTCAGATAGTATTATAGATATTTGTAATAGCTTTGATAATAATTTTAACATAAAACACATTAAATCTTTTATGTTTGGACACAGTAAGACAGAATTACGTATTACAGAAGATGTACTAATTTCACATAAAATTAAAGATTGCCATTCTTTGCATATTATTAAGGACATTCACAAATTTTTGAAACATAAACATAACATAAAAGTTAATGTAAATAAGGATTATCAAATATAATATTGTACACTTTTATATATGAATAAATCATATGATAATATTAATTTTTATGACACAAGTCATCTTTTCCAATATACAAATATTACTATTAAAAAAGCTTTTAAATACAATAAAAAAATTGGTATATCAATTTTTAACTATAATGTGCCTATAAAGCAAGATAACATAATATGTAAAGATAATGAATTTAAAGAATTCATAGATGAATATCACAAGCATATTGTTACTGGTGACCTCAATATTGTAAAAGACAATAATCTTAGAAACATAATGAATAAAGGTACTGGTTTTAGATTGATGATTTCGAATAATAATAAAATTATAAAAAATCAGTTATATAATGATATTGAGCGTTTTATATACAAAATAGCTATTAAATATTGTATGCCTATAGAGGCATTCACAGAATTCAAAGGTAATATTACACAGCAGCTTAATAAATATAACTTTGATACAGATAATAAAATCTTTTTTAATAATATTAAAAATCAGACTAAAAATTTGCAAAATAAATTTATTATAGTTTATGTTCATAAAGTGCCAGGAAATTTTGCCTTCATATGTAAATATTATTATAATTTAATGATCAACAATTATTTCGATAATAATACAGCTTTTATTAAGTCTTCTGTTTCTGATAGAGAAATAAATAATCGAATTTTGGCTTTTCATAAACAGTTAAGAATTCAAATTAATAATAATTTTAAATTTCCACATATATCTTTTACTCCCAAATTTCATAAAGACCGAGTCAAATTTAGGACATTTACAAATGGTTTTAATAGATATATCAGCAAAACAGGCAAAATTCTCCATGAAGTATTACATGATACAATAAATAATCTTAAATCCGCAGCCATTCTTAAAAATATTTAATCACTTATTGTGAACAAATGAAAGATAAAAAGATTTATTCAGTCTATAGTTAAGATTTTGAAGATCTTTTTAACTCTATTAATATTGATGATTTGAATAATATACTTGTAAATTTACATAAATATAAATTATTTAATAATGTTAATTATGATAAATTTGGTTCACTACTTAGGTTTGTACTTAAAGAGAACTATATATATATTATAGGTAACTATTATCTGCAGATTAAATGTTTGCGAGCAATGGTCTTGTCAATTTATACTTACTTTATTTTGAAAGTAGTTACATTAATAATTATAAATATTATATATTTATGGTTATATAGATGACATAATCATTTTTGGCAAGCAAGACAATATTATACCTAACATTAATTTTTATTCACAATATCTTAATTTAATGCAGACAAATAGTAACAACAATGAAGCATACAACAATGACATACATATCAAATTAAAAGATAATGTAATAGTTTCTAATATTTATTATAAAAGAGAACCATTTAATTTCAATATTATAAAAGCTCTTCATTGGGAGAGTAATGAACATGTTTCTATATTCAGAAATATTGTTATTAATTATATACAACGTAATAAATTTCTGGTGTCATAAAAATCAAAAATAATAATTAACTATATACTTTTTACTAAATATTGCTTAAATCAGAAATATCCAATTAATTTTATTAATAGTTATATGAATAAAGCTATTCAAAATAGTTAGGATTATAAATTCTGAGATTTATAATAGTTTATTACTATAAACTTAAATATTTCATAGTTATAGTTATCTCCATAATCTAATATTAGATAAAATTACTTATTATTATTTTATTCATATTTACTCTAGTGCACAGTGCTGCTCAAACTTTCTATACTTGCGACCCAATTTTCAAGCATAATTTTCGCGCCTCCATATATAATATCAATGTATTGAATTCAAAATTAAATTTTTTTTACGTAAAGGTATAAGGTTACTCTAATTATAAACCGTACAAGTTGTCAAGGTAAATGCTAAATTTTGTATATAATTTTATGACATGGCCATAGAAATCACTGGTAATTATTAAATTTGTTCTTAACTTAGTACTGTTAAATTAATTATGAAACACATTGTGCAGTACTGATACATGTATAATTGTACTATATCAATATAAATGTGTATTTTATTTTTTATTATGTGAGAATGTTTTTTTTTGCTTCCTTTCAGTAAATTAATAATTTTTTTTAAACAATAATCTTTTATTTTCAATTTTTTCATAAGCTCGTGCCCTCCTTGTAGAGTTATCACGCCCCCCTAGGGGGGCGCGCCCCACAGTTTGAGAAACACTGCTCTAGTGTTATTAAAATTATGCTATAGTTTGCAACTCTTATTAATTTTATTTCCATTCTTTTTATACTTTTGTTACGTGCTACACTTCAGCCATTCACATGATTTAAATCTGCATTAGGGTCCAGAATCTGGCAATAACTTATTCATTGCACTCAGATTTAGCGCCGGATCTGCATTTTTAAGTGCAATTTTTAGGTAAGTTACCTTTATCTTATAATGGATTTAGATATTCCTATCCATTACTTTCAATAGGTTTTTGCTCAGTATTATTTACATAAAGGGGGAAGGTTGGCTGACCAAAAAACATGTTCAACCCCACTTTTATATAACTTATTTTATATATTAGCTGTCCTAAGTCAGCAATGTTTATAATACTGCAGCATTCATTTTATAATTTTTAATCTCGGTTACTCATATGTCCTTCATTGTGTGATTTTCCTACTGTCTATGTGTTTTTCGAATGGAATTGTTGGATGTTATCTCTTGTTTGTAGAGAATAAGCCTATATATATAAAAAATTTACGTGTCACAGTGTTTGTCCACGGTTGACTGCGAAGTTACTCAACCGATTCTGACATAATTTTGCATACTGTGTGTCATTTCGTCCCACTTAAAATATAGGATGGTGTTTTTCTCAATTTTTACGTCATTGTTTTTTTTTATTGCCGGAAATGCGTAAATAAGTAAAAATTCGCAAAATATCGGAAAGCGTGTTAGCCTGCCGAAGCGGATTTGGTAGATCAAAGTTCATGAAATGATAGTGTCTGGTGTATTTCGGGGCGCGGAATCCAAATTTCTAATTGAATCTCAAAAATACACGTAACTTGGCCGGACAATGCCGAACGATCGTATTTTAGACACATTCTGGCAGGGCCTTACTTTAAATGCATTGGAGAGGGAAAAACGGGCTATTTGAATCTGATATCCAATATGAGAAACTGTCTCAACTCCGCCGGATAATGTCAGACGACCGTATTTTAGACACTCCCTTGATAGGGGCTTACCTTAAAAGCCTTGGCCCCTGATGTATTTAGAGACGGGCAATCTGAATCTCATATCCAATATGAGAAATTGTCGCAACTTTGCCGGATAATTCTGGATGACTGTCTATTACGCAGTCCATGACAGGAGCTTCACCCAAGTCTTGGAGCAAAAAAGTACATTTATGGTCATTTTCGGGACGGTGAATGAAAATCCGAAATGGGATTTGAGTAACTTTGCCGGATAATACCAGGTGACCGTAATGCCTCTTTCCAACGACTGAAGTTGCAGGCTCAGGAGAGCCGAATGTAGTTCTCGGTTGCGTCTAGGGCAGGGGTCGGCAATCCGCGGCTCGCGAGCCACATGTAGCTCTTCGGATGTGAAGCAACTTTCTTCTGCCTTATCACTTGCTGTACATGAGTCTTGTGACATAAAAGACAAGGGCACAAGTTAACCTTTTTGTTAGGTATATGTCTTCCCAAGATCCAAAAGAAGAACTTCTATGATTGCTACCGCTCTCGGGACAAACTAGAGGGGAATGCCGTGCAAAAATGCCTTGAAGACCATAAGATCGATTTAAATAAAATCTTTTCAATAGCAACTGATGGAGCCAGAATTATGACAGGAAAAAGTAAAGGGTCAACAAAGATTCTTCAGAGTAAAATAAACCACGAAACCTTTACGTTTCACTGCATAATACACCAAAAAGCGCCTTGTGCCCAAACATTTCCGGCCAAAATAGTTGAGGTAATGAAGTTAGTAATCAGCATCTTGTCAAAAGCACTCTACTATAGTCAGTTTAAAGAATTCTTAAACGAAATGGAGAATCAGTATTCCGCGCGCGCGCGAACTCCTTCTTCACAATAAAGTGCGATGTCTTTCCAAAGGTAAGGTATTGAAACGTTTTAATTTGTGCTTGAATAAAATAAATACATTCCTCAATAAAAAGGGCATTAATCACCCTGAATTAGAGAACGACAAATGGTTACAAAAATTTTACTTTATGGTGGATATCACAGCGAGATTAAATTAGTTGTGAATCTAAAACTGCATGGAAAGAGAAACTCAATCTATGTTTTGATAGAAGAATTGGTTTATTTTGAAGAAAGAGATTAATTCTTTTTGCAGAAGATATTCAGAGAGGTACATTATTTCATTTTCAATTTCTAAAACAATATCGCAATAAAACCAGTGCAATTGTTGACACGAATTATTTCAGCACAGTTATAAAAAAAAATTAAAGATGAATTTTCTGACAGATTTGAGCAATTCAAAACCAACATTCATAATCTCTATCATTCATAGTAAATCCTTTCAACACAAATAGAAACAAAATCCACATTGAGCCATTTGGAATTGATACTGGATCTCTAGAAATACAATTGATCGATTTAAAAAATAAAGCTTTGTGGAGTGGAAAATTTACAGAGTTGAAAAGCAAGTTGGAAGAGTTCGAGGTTCAGAAATGTATCTATGTCAACAAAAGTTGGCATCTTTAAAAGAAATGGCGCGAGTTGAGGCACTTACATTCGACGCATGGAATAGTCTTCCAGATTGCTGCAGTGAGGTGAAGAAGTTAGCATTTGGAGTGCTGACTATCTTCGGATCGACATATTCGTGCGATCAAGTGTTCTCTTGCATGAATATAATTAAAAGTAAAGTAAGAAAAGCCAACTAACAAATGAAGATTTAGAGTCGTGCTTGTAACTTAAAACAACAAATTGTGTGAGCCAACTTTATCCAAACTATTCAAATGTATGTTATTATAATTTTTTTTAAAGTACAAGTTACATTGTTTAGTAAAGTTTAAATTTTCTACTTGAATAACCATGCAAAGCCATCGCTGCCATTGAATTTGTTTGGCCAATTGTTTGTTATTGAAGTACAAGTTAATGTTGTAAGTAAATGTTTAATTGCTTTTATTTTTTACTTTAATAATAAATAACTATCTAATAATGCCATATATATTTTATCTAATTTGTTCTGAGAAACACTACTTATATATGAATAAATAGATATTTTTTCTTATGAATAAATAGATTAGTTTTTTTTTTATTAAAAAGCTTTATTTATGCAAGTACTATTTATTGATGGCAAGAAAAATTTTGTGGCTCTTTAAAAACTTGAAATTTTGTAAATTGTTATTTTTGGCTCTTTTCTGACTCAAAAGGTTGCCGACCCCTGGTCTAGGGGTTGGACACAAGAATCTGAAATCAGATTTCAGAAACTCCCATAAATTTGATGGATATTGTCGGAATTAGGTGGAATGGCTTCGCGTTCGAGTCCCTCTTACGAATTTTCATTCTCTTTAGCGGCTGAATTTACACGCACTGGGTCATCGAAAATCAGTCCTGTGTGCGTTTTGGAGCGGGAAATGAAAATCTGAAATCGGATTGTGGGAATTCCGCTAACTTTACCGAATAATGCCGGACGACCGTAATATGCTTAGACAGCGGTGCCGGTCTAACTTACAGATGCAAAAAATGGACATTTGTCGTATTTTGAGACAGCCGATCCGAATATTCTAGAAATTCCCGTTACTATGTCAAACAATGCCAGATGAACGTATTTTAAGCGAACCATGGCAGGGGCTTACATCAAAATTTTTTCAGTGAGCTCCTGGAGTTTTTAAGAGGGGAACAAGAATCTGAAACTGGACTAGAAACTCCGGTAACTTTGCCAGATAATGCAGGACGATAGTACTTCCCCTCTTCAGGGACGGAACCAATAGGGTCAGGGGTGGCAAAAGTGGGAACCAGGTGCGTCTCGGAATAGGCACAAATTGCACATTCAGCATTCCAAATGCCATTAGAAATTCATGAAAAACCAGACGCAATAACATTAAAAAAAGCGAAATGGCTACGGTATTGCAAAGGAGGAATCATAATCTGCAAAGAGTACACTATGGCCCCTAAACACCCACACTCGAAATTTCACATGTAACTTTATAAGATTTAAACGGCAACGAGAAAATATTTGGTGATGCTGTTCTATTACTGTCTGGTGATTTCGGACAGATATTGCAAGTCGTTCTTCGCTCTACGTTTGCTCACGAAATTAATGTAAGTTTAAAACAATCATTTTTATGGTGAAACGTTGAAACACTTGGATTGACTATAAACACGCGAGTTCAATTGCAAATTGATCAATCGGCGCAAATATTTTCTAAGCAACTGCTAAATATTGGAAAGAGTGAAGTAGAACTGCATCAAAATACACAGTGACAGACAATTTCTGTTCAGACAAAAAAGGAACCGATTGAGAGTGTCTTTCCGGATATACTGCAATATTATCTAGGTAACGACTGCCTCTAGAATCGTGTTACTTTATGCAGAAAGAAGATGTTGATGATGACAAAATAAACTTCCAATGTTGCCAGGTGATCTAATGCCTTTGAAGTCAATCGAAGCTATTGTTGATGAAAGCAAAAATGTAGAGATTTTGAATTTTCTAGATGTATTAGGAATCTTTGGTTCAAGATGTGTTCACTGGTTATTCTGCTGCGTAACTTAAATCCACTTAGATTATGTAACGGTATACGTTTGGTCATCAAAAGAATTACCGGGAATCTTCTTGAAGCACCATTTTGATTGCAAAGTTTAAAGGTTCTTCCTGTTGCCACGTATTCCACTGGTATAGTCAGAATCACCAATACCATTCCACACACACACACACACAAAGGCTTCAATTCCTAATTTGTTTGGCTTTCGCGATGACTATAAATAAATTTCAAGACCATACAATGTCTATTTTGGGCTTGGACAAAAAATTCCATGTTTATCGTATGGGTAACTACATATACAGTCAGTCAAAAAAGTATTGTGATACACTACCAGATCATAGATTTTTATCGTAATATTTTATTTAAACATACAAATGAAACAAAAAAAAGAAGTAAACATTATTTTGTTAAATACAACTAATAATAATTTGAATAAAATACAAACATTAATGCGATTATGGTTAAAATTGAAAATAAAAGAAATTGAGTAAAAAAACGGGCTCAAAAAAGTATATTGGGACACTTCCCAAAAAATTAAGAAAAAAAATTCAAACTTAGAAATTAATATCTTGTTGAGCCCTCCTTGCCTTTTATGACATCACGAAGTCTATTTGGCATGGATTGGATCAATTTTTTGCAAAACGATCTATCGATTTTGGTCCACTCTTCGACCAAATATTTTCTCAATTCTTGCTTGTTAGAAATTTGGTGCTCATATAGTTTTTGGTGCAAATAATCTCACACATGTTCAATGGGATTAAGGTCTGGACTTTGCGCAGGGGTTTTAATAACTCTAGGACAGAGGTAGAGGCCCCATTGCATGCAAATATCTGCAGTATATCACGGGTCATTATCTTGGTACAGTTTAAAATATCCTGAGATTCCCAGCTTGTGCTCCCACTTTGCTTTAAACTTCGCTTGAATATGTCAAGATAGACATATTTATTCATTATACCATCAATAAAATGTAACTTCCCGAAACCAGAGCTTGCCATGAAGCCCCAGACTATTTGGTTATCCCTTCCATATTTGACAGTAGGCCGTAAATTTTTGACATGCATTGCTGTATTTGATTTCCACCAAACTTTCTGCTTGCCATCCGATCCGAAAATGTTATATTTGCTTTCATAAACAAAAATTATATTTTCCCAATATTCTGTTGGCTGCCTTACATACATATTAGCAAATGTCAACCTAGCTTGTCTATTTGTTTGCTGATGTAGGGCTTTCTTTGAGTGACATAATACTTATGTTTTCTTAAAACATTTCTGACAGTTTCGGGATTTACTGATTTCCTGAACCTACTCTTACATTGCAAAGTCATTTTTAATGCACTAGTTCTTGGATTAATGTGTACTTTTGTCTCATAATCCACCTCTATTCACGTTCATTAAATATCCTTGAACGCCCTGATCTTTTCTTGCTTTCAACACTGTTTGTTTTCTTGAACCTGTTAATGATGTTAAAAACAGTAGACTTACTCAATTTCAATATTTTTCCTATACAGCGAATTGATTTCCTCTCTTTTGAATGACTTTTTACGAGATTTCGCACATCAACCAATATATCTTTGTTTCTCACCATTTTTCTATAAATAATCTTATCTGTTGAAACATTTGTGTTTAAACTACTAGTCTAAAAATGTAGTGTGAAATTAAATTCTATTGATGCGCTGTATATTTGTTAAATTTCTCATTTCAAAAGTGTCCTAACACTTTTTTGACTCCAGTGTGCCTTGTAAAGCTAGATCAAATTATAATTCTATAATACTAATAAAATTTTCCTTATATACTCTACATAAAATGTTAAAATATTACTAAATTCACTTTGTTTTTCTTTTAGTGTGATAAATATTTTTATAAATGGCTTTACAGTTATGCACGCCAAGTGTCCCAATACTTTTTTGAGTGACTGTATGTTGCACGCTTAAGTGTAAGGAAACCACCAAATCTATTTGCTTAAGCAAATGACAAGTTACCGAAAAATATTTTGCACCTATTAGCGTTTAATTATATAAAAATTATTTGTTGTTTTAATTTAGACGAATAAAAATAATATTTAAAATTTTTAAAACAAACAACATTATTCTTTCATTCATAAATTTAACTCTTCATATGTTGTTATTTAACAACTTCTTGGTAATTCACGCATTATACTACACTCAAATTAGAGGCGAATAAAATTTAAAATTAAAAACATATTGTTTTGTATACTTAATTTCAACTTTCCGAAATTATAAACGAAGATTAATTTGACTGCATTGAATAGCTTAGAATAATATTAACGTATTAAAAAAAGCCACAGCAACGCGTGACTGGGTCAGCTAGTATAAATATGTACTAGCTGGATGGCCCGGCGTTTCACGGTCTTCTTCAAGTGTACAGCTTTATGCTTTGGAAGATTCCTCTTGATTTTCAGTGTCAGCACTTCCTGGTGTGTGTGTGACTTATATATATGTCATTAAAATATACTTTTTGGAAGTTTCTTCCACACCTTTATCCTGTCGGGTGGGTCTGTTTTCTCGCCAATTAGCTCGGCGTTGCAAGGGCTTTACCCGTGGGTACAATTTTATCCCCATAGAAATTTTCCCTTTCTCTCTAGACACCAGTACTCTGTGTGTGTGTTACTGAGCGACGTGAGTGATTTCTACATTTAGCTCATTTAAATTCCCTTTTCAGAAATTTCTTCTACTTCCTCTCTTTGTCAGACAGGTTTCTTTTCCATTCGTTTAGCCCATCCGTTTATGGTATTTTCAAGTATAAAGCCCCCGTTTTTCATAGAGGGATAAGATATATATTTTTTTCAAATTTCTATTTTCGATTAAAAATTTACAAAGCTAATTCAGTTTTGTTCTCATGAAAGCACACAATGTACGAATTTATTATAATAATTTAGTAATAAATAATAAAACTCAATATAACTTTGATTCTTAAAAAAATATATTAATTTATATCAATTTTAGTTTAATAATGAATCAAAAAATGTGTACCGTTAGCTAAGAAACGACTGCTTTTATTCGGATGTTTGATTTTTCAGTTAAATATATGTAACTGTGAAAAAAGAACTATGGGAGGGGGGAGCCTAAAAATTTGTTTACATTCCTTGTATAAAAAAAAGATTTAAAAGGAAATAGTACTATTAATAAAAACAAGGCAGAGCATTTTCCTATATTTTAAGGTTTTTCAGTAAATTATATCTCTGAAAGAAAACTATTAGTTGCGATGTATTATTAAAAACTAAAATCGTATATTAATTATTTTATACATGAAACAATGAATACTGTTACGTAGATCCCCGATGGTTCGGGGATTTTTATAAAACAATCAAAAAAGAAATAACTACAGTTTAAGAGCGATGCGAATTTATTATCAAAATCAATCCTTTAAATACAGGATTCAGCAGCGATATTCACAGGTAAATATCAAGGTCTTCACACCTTCACAGCAATCAAACACAATAACAGTGTTTAAAAAATACACGTAAGTAAAGATTATTCACAAGCACAGCCGAACTAATCGCTGGTCAAAACAATCCTCACTACTCGCTGGTTTAATCCAGACTCCTCGCCGTCCCGGCGAGCAACTCCTTTATAGGCGCGACAGAAACTTCCAGAAATATAACAGCTCGTGTCATTGAACGTGACACTAGTGGAGAGATCTACTACTTTCTAGAAGATTCCCGAGGGTTCCGAACTCGCCAACATGGTCGCCAATGACGCCAAAATCGCCAAATTGGTCGCCAAAGTCGCCAAATTGGCCGCTAACTTGGTGGCCAAAAATGATGCCAACTTGGCTCTACCGCCAAGATTTCGCCAAGTTCTCATTGGATCGCCATTATAACGTAAGGGTCGGCATTGCTTGTGAATGGTACAATTTTAACATGAAATAAACATAGCATAGAGTAATATAAATGCATTAAACACTCAAATATACAAATTATTTACACTATTTACACAAAATTCGTAACAATACTTTCTTAAAATTCAAACTAATAAATTGGAATTGGAAAATTACTGAAAAATTCAATATTAACTATCATTATAAAGGAAAAAAAAACATTCAAAAAGAAAACATCTTTTTATCTGACTGAAAAATCTTTTATCTGCTTACGTACTCTCTCTAAGTTGTTTTTCTGCACATGTGTTATAAGCGGTCAAATTCGTGTGTTCTGAGATAGTTTTCCCGTAATTCACTATTACTGGCATTTGTTGATTTTTCCAATTTTTTTCGTTGTATTTTTACGGCTCCCCAAGACGGTAAAAATACATCTTCTTTAAAAATATTTTATGTATAAAGAAAGCAAATTTTTTTTTAATTAAAAAATTCCAAATTTTTTTTGAAGTTTTACAATTTTTGTTTTAAATTAACTTGGCAGCGTTGGAAAAGGTTAAAAAAATGTACCAATCTGCTTGAGAAGTACGTCTATGTTTTTTTAGGAATTTAAATTAATAAAAAATTTAAAACATTGTAGAAATTAAAATTTAAAAAATATATTTCAAGTTAATCACATGTTAAAAGCATTTATTTTTTAAACAAATTTAATTAATACAGTCAATAGAGCAACGTCATGAAATTCCATTTTGGCTGAAAACTGATTTTTGACGCTAACTTTTGTCATTGTTGTAACACTAACAGTGTTACAACAATGCAGATGGCAGCGGTAGCCGAGTTGTATAGGTATCGGATCGTGGCTTGCCTTGTCACGAGTTCGAGCCCAGTACCACTAAAGACCCGCCGTATAGGGCAGCGATGCACGTTAAATCTGTCGAACGTTCTGCCGTTGGTGTGGTGTGGTAGTTAGGAGAGGGGGTGCCAGCTCAGGTGTCGTCCACGTCACTTGACCATGGTTCAAAATTACGTGGTCTGTCGTTAAAAGCCCTCGTGTAGCTGAACAGTGCGACGTTAATATTCAATCAATGAACAACAATGCAGACAAAACAAAGTTGGTGCCTAAGACTGGTAATTAAAATAATTTTTAATTAATATCTTTTTAACTAAATGCTATATCGGACCAAATTGTGAGTCTAAACCATTCTCGAATCCACTTGAACCCCCACAAAAAATGTCATCAAAATCGCTCCAGCCGCTTAGGAGGAGTTCATTCACATACACACGCACAGAAGAATTACATATATAAAGATTATTTGAAAAGATATTGTTACGCGAATTTTGTGTAAATAGTGTAAATAATTTGTATTTGAGTGTTTGATGCATTTATATTACTCTATGTTATGTTTATTGCATGTTAAAATTGTACCATTCCCTAGCAATGCCGCCCCTTACGTTATAATGGCGATTCAATGAGAACTTGGCGAAATCTTGGCGGAAGAGCCAAGATGGCATCATTTTTGGCGACCAAGTTGGCGACCATTTTGGCGTCATTGGCGACCATGTTGGCGAGTTCGGAACCCTCTGGAATCTTCTACAAAGTAGTGGATCTCTCCACTAATGTCACGAGCGACTATATTTCTGGAAGTTTCTGTCGAGCCTATAAATAAGATTCTCGCCGGTACGGCAAGGAGTCTGGATTAAACCAGCGAGTAGTGAGGATTGTTCTGACTAGCGATTAGCTCGGCGGTGCTTGTGAATAATCTTTACTTACGTGTATTTTTAAACACTGGTTATATTGTGTTTGATTGCTGTTGAAGGTGTGAAGACCGGATATTTACTCTGTGAATATTGCTGCTGAATCCTGTATTTAAAGGATTGGATTTTTGATAATAAATTCGCATCGCTCATAAAGGACTGTTTATTTTCTTTGTGGTTGTTTTGCATAAAATCCACGAACCCTCGGATCTACGAAACAATATTAATTAAAAATGCTAAAAAGCATGATTCCTCTGCATTTTTGGAACAATAATGACCCGGTTTGGCCAGTTTGGCTGAAAATCGATTTTCGACGCCAACGTACGTCTTTTCTGTAACAATAACGTTGTTACAACGATGCAGTTGAATGTTAGTTGTATGTTTTGAATGTTTTTAATTAATATCTTTTTAACTAATTGCGATATCGGACCGAATTGCGATTCTAAAACATTCTCGAATTCACTTGAACCCACACAAAAAATTTCATCGAAATTGGTCCAGCCGTTTAGAAGGAGTTTAGTCACATACACACGCACAGAAGATTTATATATATATATATATATATATTATGATGGTTGTACTTTTCAAATAATTGCACCAGCAGGAAATAAAATACTAAATGTAATCCAATTAATTTTTTGAAGCTCATATTTGATTTGTACATATTATTTCAAATGAATTTGGCGTATATATTCATTCAGTATTATCGCAGGGCGATTTGTTTCTGGTTCTAATCTGATGTCTTAAGACTACATTAAAATACAAACATGTACAAAACTGTATGTCTCGTGTGGAATTAAAAACTCCGGCAGAAATATCTATTTGATGGTCATTTCCCCTCTATGGAAACTATTTTGTAATTCGTTTTCTCGTTTGCATTTTTAGATAAAACTTGGGCAATTTCAAAGTACTCGTCTTCTAATGTTATCTTTTGATTCAAATGTAAATTAAAAAATTCTTTTTCAGAGAAGGCTACAAAAATTTACATGTGATTCGAAGGCTACATAACTGTGCTTTCCGAAGAAAAATATTTGTATCATCTAAGTGGTGTAAAAATCTCGGTTACTGCATTTCAGTAAAAGGTTTTTAATATACAGTAAATTTGAAAGGAAAACACACCTTGCTAAAATTAGAAAGGAAGACATTACCACGAAACCTCCTCTAAAGACTATTCGAAAGTAGGCAGCTATCAAGAAGGAAAAGTCTCTTATCCTAAAAGAAAACCTGCCGGCTCTAAGATTCATCACTTTGAAACTAGGAACGGCACTGCAAGTAAAATTATATATAAATATTTAAAGTTAAAAAAGATGGTTAAATGTCATCTACTTTTTAAAATTTAAAAATCAAAAAAGTCTCAAGTAAAGCCAAATTTATTACAATCAGAAATTCTAGAGTCCATTTTTGAAGAAACCTTAGCGTTATATGAAAAGGACATTTATACATTTAAGCTTCATGTGGATAAAGTCTCTAGTCACACGTCCACACAAGTCAACTGTCGCTTATTTAGCAAAGAGAAACAGGAATAAAGTGGATGAAATACCTGTAAAATCACCTTTAAATGAATTTCATGCTTTCAGTGGATTAAAACAGGAAAACGGCATCCAAGAACACTGAATGGACTTTAAAAAGGGTTCAATTGCCACGGCAGTACTTTCATGAAAAATTCGAGATAGAGCT
The DNA here is from genome assembly GCA_019973955.1 of Trichonephila inaurata madagascariensis. Lineage (NCBI taxonomy): Eukaryota > Metazoa > Arthropoda > Arachnida > Araneae > Nephilidae > Trichonephila > Trichonephila inaurata. The sequence goes on along the minus strand of BMAV01018560.1, from coordinate 57,955 downwards.
ATTGTCAAGGAATCAGATAGAAGCCAATTCCCACAAAAAATGCGGTATTTATAGATAAAAATTGACAATCAAAATCATTTCCATAAAGTGCAAACCACATTCTGTAGTATTCTGTCATGGGTTTTAAATGCCAAATTGTAGCAAGATAACTGTATTAAAAAATTTATGTGATCGAATGAAATCCCAAAATTGATCGCTTCTCACTGTTCAACAATAAAACGTTTTTTTCTTTTATTTTATGAAGCATTGCAAAGGCCATATTTTAAGCTAAAACATTATTTTTTATAAAAATTTATTAACAATAATCAAAATGTGCCCTTTCTCATTAAGCTTTCATTTAATAGTTTTGAAACATAGGAAAAACCAATATAGGATTTGTCAAATGAAATTCTTCGTAGAAACAGATCTAAATTTAGATTATGCCATGTTTTGGAAAACTGAAATAACTGAGTGTTTTTTTATTGAAAAATATAAATATGCTATATCTTTTAAATCCATTACGATGCAAACTAGCAGGGCTGCGGTACAACGGTGCCCTTATAGGTTAGATTGCCTTCTCTGTTATTTAAATATTTTTATTTTTCCATGTTGAAAATACCAAGGAAAACAAAATATTAAATTTTCGCTTTCACATCTTTCATTTTTGTAATAAGGGATTATATACATACAATATTGGCCATTAAAATTACTACACCAAGAAGGCGACGAGCTACAGACGTGAAATTTAAACGACAAGAAGAAGGTGCTGTGATATGCAAATAATTATCTTTGCAGCGTATTCTGATAAAGCAGGCGTCGGTAAAGATACCTACAATGTGTATAAATGAGAAAATCGTTCAGCCCGTTTCTCATAGACAAGTTGAATTAGAATGTTGTTGCCTGGTGTAAAGTTGTTGTGATGGCTCGTGAAAGAAGCATAAAGGTTTAACAGCACGTTTATGACTTTGATAAAGGTCAAATTGTAAACAGATTGAGATTATCGTATCTAAGGATTGCTGCTCGCGTCGGTCGAGATCTAGTGACTATCACCAGAATATAGAATCTATGGGTACAGGATGGTAATACGGATACGGAATGTCGTGCTGTATCTCAACGACCCTCTATTACTAGCAGACGAGAGTACAGGCTTGTTATCGGCATGGCCTTAATGGATCGTGCAGCCACGTCATGATCCCTGAGTCAAGAATGGGGGTTGTTTGCAAAACTGCAAATGTCTGCACGAACAGTTCGACGACGTTTGCAGCAACATGGACTCTTAGCTCGGGAACTATGGCTTCGGCTACCCTTGAAGCTACATAACAGCCGGAAGTGTCTTCAAAGGTGTGATCAATGACGAATCTGGGCAAGACGTCGTTTTTCAGAGGAATCCACAAGTTCTGTTGACATCTTCAAGATGGTCGCTTCCGTGTTTGGTGGTATCGTGGTGAGTGAGCATTAACAGCGTGAATTCGTTTTTGTCCTACTGGCCCATTACCTTGCGTGATGGTATTGGCAACACGTCTCGGTCACCTCTTGTTTGCACTCAGTGCACGTTACATTTCTGGTGTGTTACGACCCGTGGCTCTTCCCTTTATTCGAGCCCTCCGAAACCATACGTTTCAGCAGAATAATACACTGTCGCCTGTTGCCGGTATTGTACGGCCCTTCCTTGATACGGAAAATGTTTGGCTGCTACTCTTGCCAGCAGATCTCTGGCCAGCAGAAAATGTCTGATGCTGGGTGGTCGAGCGGCTGGCTCGTCACCATACGCAAATCACTACGGTCGATGAGCTGTGGCATCGTATTGAAGATGCATGTGTATCTGTACCTGAACATGCCATCCAGTCTCTGTTTGACTCAATGCCCAGGCGTATTACTGTCTGAGAGGGTTCTTCTGGGTACTGATTTCTCAGGATCAAATTTCTTGAAAATTGCTATTTCTAGTATAATACATTTGTCCAGTAAATATCATTTTGTTATATGCGTTTCTTCGTGGTGTAGAATTTTTAATGGAAAGTAGTGTCTATCAGTAGCGCACATATGGAAGGGGGTCCACTTATTTTATCACTTAATGCTAGTTATTTATTCAGTAATTTATTTTTTGTTCCCGAAAATCGACGAAATCAAGAGAATACTTTTGATCCGAGACTGGTCAATTTTCATCCTTAGGCATCCTTGAAAAACACCTGTGAGTGTCATTGATATTTATATTACACTCAACGAAGGGGGCCATTACTCGTCACCTAGAGCCCCACAGGAAACAAAAAACAGGAAGTTCTTTCTGCTTATTCTGGAGTACCCGCCGTGTAGAGGGCTGATGCACATTAAACATGTCTCGGCTGAAAGTCCTTCGATGGTGCTGTGTGGATGAGCCAGCTCAGGTGGCGTCCTCGACATTTGACCATGATTCAAAGTTACGACCCTTGCCAAGGGTAAATAGCCCATGTGTTGCTTCACAGTGAGTGACGTTCATTAAAACCACTCACTCACGCCGAAACTGGAAGCTTTCTAGTCGAGCATGAGAAAAATAATAGTTTGCCTTTCTCACAAGAGTGCATCAAGCGATATTCTTATACAAAGATCCTCCCAACAGAACTCTTTTCATTTCACAGAACATATATGCAGAAAAAGAATCGAAGTAAAATATTAAAAATTTGTTTGAATCATGTTATCTTTTATAATCTCATTGAAATGTTCCTTTCAAATAAAGATAAAATAATTCGATTTCAAGTTTTTAGTCACGGCTAAAACATATTACATAATTTTCTTAAACTTTTTTTCACAGCTTAATACTGAAATAAAATGGCAAAGTGCATTTTCAAGTGGCTCTTCCTTATTTTTTCACAATTGTTTATTGAATTATCGAATAATTTAGTATAATATTCATGATTCTCTCACTTCTTGAATTATTTTTATTTTAATTGTAATTTCGGAACTGTGGATGCGTGTTTTTCATTTTAAATCCAAATGATTTCCGGAAACTAATCAATTATTCTTGATTATTGTCTCGAAGCGATGATTCCATTTTTAATTCATTTTGTAAAAGTGATTGAAACGTCAGTCGACGGTTCATTTGTTACACAAATGGTATTAAAACACAAAAAAATAGGAAATTTCGTAAAAGAAATTCCTTTTATTGGATGTTTTTTTATTAATTAGATCAAGAAAAATACACGAACATTTTCCTTAGAAAAAAATATTCAGAAAACCCTTTTTATGGCTTTAAAAGTTATAATAATCAATCCAAAATTTCAGAAGACAAAATTGTTTAAAACCTAAGATGTGTTTTGCTATGATTTAATTAACTTGGGTATTTTTTTACTGCAAGCGTGTGATTTCTTTTAGCGCTCTGTGCTTGCAAAGCTTTAAAAATAAAATTTACATGACATTTATAAGCTAGACATTTTAGCGTTATTAGAAAAATTATTTTTCAATTATTTAATCAAGTTAAGATTGGGATAATAACTGAATAGTGCTCTTTTCAAATTCTAACAATAAAGGATTCGCCACTTTTTAAATTTGTCAACAACAAGAATTTATAATTTTTCACTTGTTTATTTTGATAAAAATTCAATGGTATAGTAATAAATGGTTTCTACTTACTCGACGAACAATCAACGAGCGAAATCATAATCTATACCTATTATATTTCGAAAGGTAGTTTATTTTTGATTTCAATAGTATTGTTCATTATATCTGGTGTACCGAAACTACTGATCTCTCCATATCACATGGGGAACTGGTAACTTTTGCCGTTTTATATGGCAGAGGTAGCCCAATGCTTTTGGTTACGAAACCGTGGCAGGAATGCAATGAGTTGGAGCCTAGTACCACTGCCGTGCTAAGAGGGCCAATGCAAAATAAGTGGAGGCTCAATCGTCGTTGGCGTGGGAGTTAGGAGAGAAGGTGCCAGCCTAGGAGCTGTCCTCGTCACTTGATCATGGCTCAAAATGACAATATCCGTCGCTAACATCCCTTGTGTAGCCTTATAAGGCGACGATAATACAGCTCTCTCTCACTCCGTGACTTGATGTGTATGCTTAAGGTTTCAGGCTCGGTCCCTGTTCAAAACAACATGGTACGCCTCCAACACATGTCTAGTTTTCCTTTTGAAGGGAGGTGCGATTAATAAATAAAAATGATAAATTTCTTACGTTGTTGCGCATGATATTAAGTTGAGAAGTATAGTTTACTTTGTTTCGCAGTATTTGTTTTTATAGGAAAAATCAAATCACAGGAAAATGGAATATACACCTGCTCACAGATCGCAATTTTTCTGATTACTAAATATAAAATGGTTTGACAAATGTAATATTTTGATTTGCTGTGCTAAAATACATGCACACACACACAAATGGTATACGCCGGATATCAGAAATTATTCGGAATACTTCTCCTTTCAATTACTCGTAAATATCTTTTATAAAACATTTTTGCAATTGATGTAAACAAGTATCGCCACTCGAGAATTTCATTTTATCCAAAAATAATTCCCTAATTAGTTTTTTTTTTCCTTTTTCAAAATGTTGACTCTTACGCAAAAGAATATTTCAAAAAGCTTTCAATGACTACTTTCTTTAGGATAGCATTTTTCTGATTCTTCTTACATTGGCCAAGCGTACGATAAACATGTTTTGTGCACCATTCGATTTGCGACAAGAAACTCATGCTACTTACAGATCTCTGTGGCAGGCCGGTTTGAAAGTTATAATATTTTGAATAAATATTCCCATACTTTACTTTACAGATTTGTTGTGGTCTGTGAAGGACCTTATTAAATTCAGCATTCTGCCATTTATTCCCATATCAAGTAGCTTTTTTACATAAAAACTTTCGTCATACAGTATCGTATGCTTCTATAAAATCAATAAAAACTGCTCTTAGAATGTTTCTTTCATCTAGAGCAGGGGTGGTAAACGGGCCATTTTTTCTAAAAAAATAATGAGTCGTCACAAATAATTTTGAGTTTTGATTATAGGAAAAGTAATAAAACTAAATACTAACAGCTCAATATTTTTCTTTATAACTAAAAAATACATTTTTCACTACGAAGAAGCAAATGTTTCAAATTTTTAAGTTACATTAGTGTGACATGTATTGTTACAGAGTAGATGACAAGTAACTTTGGATTGTAGGATGTTACTTTTAGTAGTCTGTAGGCTGAATTGGAGTCATCTGCCAAACGGTTTCTAAGCGAGTCTTTGATGTTATTAATTTCTTAAAATAATGACTCACAGGCATAATAAGACAAAAACATGGTTAAAATAGCATCAGCCAGCTTCTTCAAACAGCTAAATGTGTCTGCAATCGAATTTCATGTTTCCAAAATTTTGTTACTGCTACTTTTACTTGTATTGCTTGTTAATCTTTTCGCTTTAATCAATTTCAACTTTTTCCTTATTTCAATAAATTTTGAATTCATACTGAACTATAGACAACAATCCATATTGAATCAATCAGCTGCATTTCAAATTCTTCAATTTCCAACCAATCGAATTGGGATAAAATCAGTTTATCAAATCAAGTCACATCAGGATGCAAAATAAACATATCCGATAGTCCTTTGAATATCTCTTTGAAAATTCCATGATTGAAGAATCAATTACGGAAATGTTTTTCTATAACATTTTCTTCGTTTGGTTTCTGTAGCACATCTAATCTTTGATATTTTTTCCCCAAGTTTGGGAAGTACTTGTAGTCTCTTATAATAATATCTTTTTTGAAATTATGCAGTTTAACTGCAAAACACAAATGAGATCCACCATGACGATAACTATGTTATTTGTGCCCTGAAACCTTACATTCAATTCAATGAAATGTTGTCACATGTCAGTACAAACATAAATTTTAAATCCAAATTTTACATCCAGAAACTGTGGATATTTTCAATTTTCACCTCATTTTACAGAAACAGTCATTCTTCCAAGCAATCAACAAATCTTTGGGTATCTCGCGGCTAAATCAGTGAACATACTTGTACAAAATAAAGTCATTAAACACCGAGCTGACTTCATCCAATAGACATCAATATTTTGCGACAATATGAGGTTGATTATTTTTGTGATTAACACCATTACATTTCAAGAGATGTTAAACCACTCTTAGCACACAAGGCTTACTGGTGAATAATGCATTGACATTCAAGAATCGAATGTCCTACGTCTGTTTGAAATAAACTAATGAAGCCTTTTTATTTATTGTTTACACACTGTTTTTGGAACACCATCAATTGTTACTGAAATAATTTTTTTCGAATCAGTTTCTTTCTCAGCAAACGAATTTTAAACAGCCGCACAAATATCTGTGCCCTTTGCAGTTGCTAACAATGATGTTATCGCAAATATTTCTAACTTAATTAGGTGTCCTATACAATATCGAGCAAAACGTAGGAATTTAATGACTTTGGCCAAGACATGACGTTATAAAAGAAGAGAAATGGGATCCATCCATTCGCTTTTTATTGTGCTTCGAGATAAAGGAATATCTCTGTGTGGGAATTATTTTATTTTTATTGTTAAACTCTTCAAAAAGTGAGAACGCGCATGTTTCCTTCAAAAACTCTTTCTCTTGAAAAGGATTACTATGCCGAGCAATGACTTTCGCAGCCTAGTTATTCAATTATAGAATTACATATTTAAACATCTGTCTTTTATTGCTCTTGCCATTAATTCTTTTTTCTCTGGTTCTCTTCTCATTTGTTGCAAAATGTTGTTTTACAGACGATGTTCGAAAATATCACTGCTCCAGAACACATTCCTCCTCCATCACCATAACTACTATGCTGACACGGCCTCAACAAGCAAGGCGAACGAAGATTTTGAAATATTCTTCTTTGCTCTTTGCATCATAATTTGAAATGGATAATGCAAGTGCAAACACGATTAAACTCGAGATCAGTCAACTTTGAGCATGAGTCCGCGCACAATTGGACCTAATAATTTTCAGTTTTTTTAATCCAGTCACTCCACTTTTTGAAGTTATACTTCTTTTGGGGTGTTAGAGAAATAGGATGTGGGTAAATTTTTACGATGAGTGCGCACACCGTCACGGTTGCAAAAGCGCTTTGTCTAGAAATATACAGAACGGGACAGATCATTCCTGCCTTCAAAATCCTCAAAAAAAATATTTCTCTTCACTTCCCTAAAGAAGAGGACACCCGGGTTTGAACCGAGGACCTCTCGATCTGCAGTCGAATGCTCGACCACAGATCTATACCCCCGCTTCAGCTTATTTTTGCTTTGCGTTCCGTAGAAACGGATTCAAAAATGCTTTGATTAGAAATATGCAGAACGGGACAGATCATTCCCGGCTTCGAATTTCTCAAAAAAATATTTCTCCTCACTTCCCTGAAGAAGGAGGCACCCTTGTTTGAACTGGAGCCCTCTCGATCTGCAGTCGAATGCTCTACCACTGAACTACACCCTCCGTGTCTGCGAACCTTTGCTTTGCGCTGATTTGTGACGTCACTACTAGCAGGGAAAGATCGTCCTTCGCCTACGGAGCTTTCCTTATGCATTTGTTTGAACACTTTTTGTTATTAAACCAAACATATTTCCATGAAATTTAAAAAAAATAATAAATTAATCTTTAAATTTTGTTTCATGTACATTAAAAATTGGCCAATTTAAATGACAATTGCAAGTATATGATTATAGATGTATTTACTACGAACGCATTGCGATGAACATAAACACATTTATTACATTGTAGACAAACACACATTTATTACAAGAGCCTTTTGTATTCGTATATTTATTTTTGAAGTTATACTTCTTTTTGGGAGTTAGGGAAAAAGGATGAATGGTAAACTTTTACAATGCGCGCGCATACCTTCACGACACCGATGCGCGCCCACCGTTGTCTAATATTTTAACATGCCACTTTTTTGGTGCTATGGGACTGATATTTGGGGAATCATAATAACTATTGTTATAAACCATATCTGTTGGGAAGCATCCCCCCCTCTACAGCTTTTTGGCCAATACCTCGGCACCCGAGCCTCACAGTCCATTCGGACCTGGCTCATTCAATCCCTCTCTGCTTTTCCAGTTATTATAATTTCATGCTCATAGGGCTATTTCTTCCATAGTTTTTAATTTCCTTAAGCTTTTTAAATTGGTTTAAATTCACAATGTCTTGGCTCTTCTTCGAGTCTCGGACTTGAGATTTGAACCAAGTGTTCTACTCGTCGAGACCCATCCAGTCATTTGCTTCATTCCCATTGTGCAGGCATGGGGAGGGCATAAGCACTATAATATCATGCTCCCATGTTAATCCTATGGGGACTGGAAAAAATTTCACCTCCCTAAGGAATTGAGCTTGGAACTTGATTTTTGGAGGTCCACCCTATTTTCGTATTAGCGCGAGCTGTACGTGGAATTGGCCCCCTCCCCTACAGTGCTTCCCCAGAAATAACTCGAATCCTATGCCACCTTGGTCGACCGCACTGGCTGAATTCGATTGTTCTTCCTATGAGCATCCTAGATATATTTTTTCAGGACCATAGCCCCATTTCTTCACCCATATTTAACATTTTAAAATTATTTTAGTTATAATTTTTTTTTAAGTCTCGCATAGCTCCGAGCATTTTTGAGATTCGTTAATGAAACTCAGACCATAGGTTCTCCTCACCGAGCTGTTTCATCTGTTATAATTCCTGTGTAGATAGTGGGCTTAGGGAGGAGGCGTTGTCACTAAAATTAGAATCCTTATGTTATTCCTATGGCGTTCAATCTTTTGATGAAGTAACGATATTACAGAGATAGAAGGATGAAACTTTGGGATCACCTACTACTCTGTGTATCGTTGGGATGTATGTGACCATTTACGTCACAGTTATTCCCCCCGTGGGGGGAGTTAGTTTCGTTTTCCTTTCCTGAGCTAGCGCCGCCCCATTTGCAACTACAGACTCCGGACCGATTCTAATGGTTTAATCTTGTGTTTGCTCACAACCAGTCCCAGGCTCGAATTATTGGGTGCCCTGCTTCTATATTTTATTTAATTGTTTTAAATGTTTTAATTATTTTAAAATGACCATAAAACTCGGGGGCTCTTCAGGCGGATGTCTTAATTTTCTCAGGAACGATTTTTCCCGCCGAGACATTCAAAATGAGGTATCAGGTGTCACATTCGGTTCACTTCATCTCCAAATACAGTCTGATACCCCATGTTATTGGTCCTACTGTCCCTGAGCGGAGGTGTTTAAATTTATTTAAATCGGGATTATCTCAGGCTTGGCTGGTCCGATTGACTGAAGTTTAGTATCGTTCAACTCTGCTCGTGACTGCCTTTCGTCCTTGGCCCAGCTTGCCTTGCTAAAGATTTTTAGAATGATTTTTACCTTGTTATGCCAAAGAAGCATAACTTCTTACTTGCGTACATGAATACACACACACTTTTTTTTATTTAAATACTGAAATGAATGCTCATAATTAAAAACAAGTAATATTTAAAAAAATTAAGTCAGTTGTTACTTAGATCAAGAAAGAAAAATTTTATTTTAGCTACTTTTTATTAAGTAGTGACAATTAATATAAATATGTATATGCATATGGCAGAATAATAACATTAAGTGGTAATTAATTTTTATTAATTATAATTAAAGTATCGTATTGTCATCCAAAACAATCGCGTATATAAAATTTCAGTCCAACTGAATGCTTTAAAACGTGAGAAAAAAAATCTTGTAAGGCTTTGACCCAAGTCGCTAAAAATGAGACCAACGTGGCTGTATCTGTAATTCTTTAAATAATTAGTTTCAGTCAATTAATTATAATTAAGTTATCATATTTTTACCCAAAACAATAGTGTATAGAAAATTTCAGCTGAAATGAGAATTTTAAAATGTGAGGAAAAAACCTTTTCAAGTTTTGACACAAGTCGAAAAATGGTCACTATGTCACAAAAATGATGCCAACGTCGCTGTATTTGTAATACTTTGAAATTGATTTTAATCAAGTCATTTAATTAATTATAATTAAATTACTGTATTTAGCTAACAATATTTTCACCCAAAGAGTTTCCATTATTTTTGATGAGTGTGAAATGCTTTAACACACTTGAAACTAAAAAGAAGAAAAATAATCAAGAAAGTTTCTTTTACTTGCTCCGCATAATTGGCGCAGAATTGTTTTCTCATTTGAAATATAAAATATTTTTCAGTTTTCGTATTTAAATAACCTGAGCGATATTGGATCCCATGGAACAATAGAGCGCTTTCTGAAAGAGTAATAGTTTCGAGAGGAAATGGAGGGTTTGATGAACTAGGCTTGAGTGTAAAAGCATCGAATCAATTGAAAACACTTCCAATTTGTATCAAGCTTCGTAGATGCTTTTCATTAAAACGTAAAAGCATTTTAAAAGACTCTTGAAAAAGTTGTTTGAAAATTATTTTAATCCTTACTTTTTTTCTCTCTCTCTCTTTTAAATATGTGCACCTCACTTCGTATTCATCAATCATATATGCAAATTTTAATGTACTTTTGGTTAAAATTTCAACAAACATAGGGGATCTGTGCTGAAATTCCTTATTTTTGGAGTGAGCGTCGCACTATAAAGCTGCACGAGGACTTTATAATTTTGGACCCTGTTCAAATAACACCTGAGCTGCAACCCCATCCCCTAACCCACACCACATCAACGGGAGGATGTTTGAGCCTCAACACGACAGGTACTAGGCTCGAGCCACGAGTCTGTGACCTTGACATGTAGAAGAATGGTTTGAAGTAAAAATAAATCGCGAAGCACAATGGATTAGTCCAATAATTTTTCTCAAACTTTTGAACAGAATTGACTGTGATTAGATTTTTATAAGCGTTGAACTTTGAAGCTTTTGGGGCGATGGAAATTTTGAAATTCTGGAAACTGACGGCATCTATGTTGGCAGCCTATTCTTCACAATACACAAACGCGCGGACACTGAACCTCGACCGATTGGATCTCATAACATTGTAAATGCTCAGAGAGCCAGGAATTCGACAGTCTACTTCGAATATCAGTATTTCATACATCAATTCCTAATTAAATAATTTGTCGTACATCAGGCTACCAATTTATAATGAAGTATATATTCAAAATCGAAATAATAGACACATAAAATCATTTATTAATATATCTTATGATTTATTTGCAAACTATTTATAGAACGATATAATTCATGTATGAGGAGATCCTTATCCTCTGGTTATGAAATTTCCAATTTTGTAGCAAAACACCCAGTTTCTAAAACATTGCTTCCATTTTTATAAAATAAAAATTTGTCCCACATCAGTTTGCTGGGAAAATGCTTACGAATAGAACAGATATAAATAATTCTGCGCTTAAAACAATGATATATATATATATCGAATTTTTTTTATCCCAGACGTATATAAAAATATGATCTAATTATTTTTTTTTATATTTTTTTTTTTATGAGACTCAGACGAAAAATAATTACCGAATCGGAAAGATCATTTATTTCGCCACGATACGGTATAATTTTTGTTTTGTTTAAAAAATAATGATATTTTCTATTTTTTACGATTTTTTCTAAAATGACTCAAAATCGATACGTTTTTATGAAAATTATTTCTAAATCGTTCCGTTTGAATTTTTTTTCCGTTAATGAAATGATATTGTGCACTAAAGAAGTTAATGCTTTTCTTCTTTAGAATCAGTCATTTAAAAATTAAAATGTCAAAAACTTTTTTTTTTACAATTTTTCAAAATATACTCAAAATTTTAATTAAATATTTAATAACTTCGTTGTTTTTGAAAATAACCCCACAAAACTTTTTTTCAGCATGTAGAACAATATTATCTGTACTATGATTGAAAAAATTGCTTAAAAATTACGGTTTTTAAAAAATTATTTGTTTCTTTAGTTTTTTTACCCTGTTTGAGAGAGTTAATCACACACGCAACGTTGTTTTTCTTTTTTTTTTTTTCATTTTTTGTTTAAAAATTACAGTAGTTTGCAATTAACATGTGAAGTTTGAAGGCATTAACTTAAAAATATAGCCCTCAAAAGGAACTAAAAGAACACAATTTTACAATGGCCATGGGTTTGGCGGCGAAAACCCGTTTGGTACAAAATGACTATCTTTCCCTGTGTACTTCACATTTGCTGAAAGGTTACACTAGAAAAGATGCCTGTAAATAATGAAAATTACCAGATTTGGCGAGTAAAAAAAAAATTCGAGTGAAAAATTTATTTTTGTTTCATTTTCTGTACAAGTCTTAATTCAAAAAATTCATTTTAAACATCCATTTATAAAACAAAGATTTATCTTATATTTGTGAAAAACTTAATCGTTTTTACTTCGTTATCATTATTTAAAACAAGTTTATTTGCAATACATTTAAATCTATAGCTTTAAATTAATATATTTTTAAATAAAACAGTATTCTTTTGTATAAATCATTAATCAAAATGTTTCAATCGTTATGTATTGATTTTTTTATGATTATGATAAATAAACTGTCTGAACTAAAAAAGTTCATACTTTGCTCTTTTAAAATCAGTGAATTAAAAAATTAAATACTAAAAACCTTTTTTAACTCTTTCTTCAAAAAATGCTTACAATTTTAATTCAACATCTAATAAACATGTTAAATTTTGTAATTAAAACAATTTTTTTTTGAAATCATAGATTTTTTGCACGCTGGGATGAATGGATAGATCATTAGATGAAATTTATTCACCTCAGGGCTAAATACAGTTTATTTACTGTACACAGGTACGTTAATGCAGTTCTAGGATAAATATATAAAATTACAGGAACACGTGGAGAAGGACTTCCCGCGCGATGCGTACACAAGAAAATCCACCGTCTTAATCAATCAACTCCTGGTTTCCCACCAGGGTGAAACTAAACTAGTACTCTGTCTGGTGGCGCCATCTAGCGGTCATTACAATAAATAAATAAATATCACCATTTGTTACATCCTCCCCCTCTGGTTCCGACGGTGTCCCGACGAGGAACCAGGAGTCTGTGGGACCTTTGTTGGACGGCCACTTTTACGAAGAGGAATAAGGGGTTTTACTCTGTCACTAATACAAGGAGAGGTGTGGTGCTCTAATATAGTTGTTGCTTCTCCCCCTGGTTCGAAGACATTTTGGAAGGATTCCAACAGGAGAGTAAGTTTTTCCTTCTGGACAGAGGTTAAACTTTCACCTTCCCCTTCTCTTAATTGGAAGGCGTTGCTAGACATCTTTTCAGCTATGGACGGGGTGGGTTGTCCCAGAAGTACCAATTAGCATTCTTCACATCTAGAGCCAAACAAGCAGAACTAAGAAAATCTGTTCCTAGAAGAGTTCTTTGCCTTTGGGAGAATTATGAATTTGGTCAAGACTGATCTCCCCTCAATCTCTACCATCACTTGGGTTGTGAGGGCCTCACCTGTGGTCTGTTGACCATCTGCCAAGCTTATAGCTAATGTGGTTTCCTGGAAGAGGAGTCCCTTATCCCTAAATACCTGTTACATCCTTTCCCCAGCAATTGAATGTGAAGATCCTGTGTCTGCACATACACGTCCCTTTATTCCACAGAAAGTTATGTCGATTAGGGTCAATCGAGGGCTTCTGGTCTGAGTTGAGTAAGCATTGATGTGATTGGTTGCTACCTCTGTTCTTTGTGAGGAGTTAGGCTTGCAGGTAGGGCACCTGGACTTTATCACCCCTTGTCTCCCTCAGCCATAGCATCTGAGAGGGGATCTCTCATTTGGTACTGGATGGGAATATTTTCTTTTGAGAAGGTTGTCAGGTTTCCTGGATGATACCTGTCTTCCATCACTTACGGTTTCACTTGCCTTCACATGTTTCCTAGGACCACTGGGTAAGGAATGCCGGATATTGTCGAAAGTTTCCAGCTTATCTGCTAATATTTCTGGGGAGATAAGCTCTTCCCAGATATCCAGGTAATGTTCCTTACACTCTGGAGAGCATCTCTTTTTGGTTTGATCGGCAATCATCAAATGCTTCAAGCCATCAAATGAATCAATTTTAAGCTCATTGAGCCAACCTTCAAAATATGCTCCGGTTTCAAAATAATAATTTTCCACATCCCATTTGGACTTTTTCTGTGACGTGAAAACAGCTCCCGGAATTTTTCTGCGGTTAACTTGAACCATTGCAGAAGCATTCCTCGAATGTGGGAGTAATCCCAGCATTTCTCCTCAGGCTCACGGGCAATGAGGGAGGTTACATCACTAGGTAGAGCACCAATGAGATAGGGTACCCCACAGATCTTCAACAAGATCCAAGATCCAAAAGCTTCATTTGAAGTTCGAATAAGATGAGGAACAAGTCCATGTTATCAACTTCAGGATTCAATGTTGGTAACATTTTTTTTAATTCAATTTTTGCTTGGGGTAGGGTTTGTCGACCTACAACTCTTTGAGTCTCATTTTGCAGTCGTATTTTCTGCAGCTCGAATTCTCGCAGTGTTTTCTCTTTTTGTTCGTTTTCCTCGTCTATCCTATTTAATACGATTCCCTCAAAGATACATTTCACAAATTCAGGGTCTTCCTTATAAGCATCATTTGATAAAATTTTAGCCCTTAATTCAATTATTTTTAGCTTTTCCCCATCAGAATCAAATTCACTTAACTCAATAGCAAGCTTAATGAGATCAGATTTTTTCCCCTTTCCCTGAAATGACATGATTGAAAAAGTTTAAAAGTTGCAAATAAATAAAATGAATAACTAAGGTCAGGGCCTGATGGTCCACCAAAGCTCTTACAGATATGGGAATACACTTTAAAATATAGCTAGCCTTTAAATCTTATAAATTATTATGCAATTAAAATGGGTAAATAAATTAATAACATACTCTAAATACCAACAAGGAACACACACATTAATTCAAATAATAAAATAATATAAAGAAAATTTAGGAATCATCAGTTGTAATGATACAAAAATTCAATGCAATGAAAATACTAAACAAAACTAAAATAATCAGGCATGTAATGGATGCTACCTAAATCAGTAAAATATCAAGCAAAATAATAATTATAGATATAAAGAAAAATTAGGAATCATGGGTTGTAATGATACAAAAATTCAATGAAATAAGACAATAAAATAAGATAATGCACACACAAAATTGTGTAAAGCTACAAAAATTCAACGTGAAATTATTCTATAATATATCAAGCAAAATGATTAATTAATATCCATGTGTAATGATATTTTTAGTATATATCAGGTATTCTGACACAGGCAATAACACTGTAGCAGGGTTGCTATAAATTTTTTGAAAAAAAAAAAACTCGTTACCCTGTAGCAGGGCGTTGACTTCTGTGCAAGAAAAACTGTTTGGTAAGAATTGGAGGATAACAAGAAAATGACCGAAACGAACGGAAAAGAGAGATGCGTTGCAATTAAGCCCATTTAAAAGAGGAACGCTTAAAAAAGGATAATACCGCATTTATATTTTTTTACTTTTTATTTCGGTGTTTTTCTGCTACTTGTCATAGAAATGCATTACCAAAGTGCAATAACTCGAGTTCTAGTAATCGCAGAATAATGTTTTTAGTGTGTTCGATTTTGGGAACGGGCCCCCATTCGAATGAAACCCGGTTTCTTAAAATCGGTCAGAAAGTTCGCTTTCAAGCCAAATAGGGTCAGTTTTTTTCAAGAAGGTGTTTCATTTTTAAAACAAGTTACAGAAATTTCGCGAAATAGAGACCAGATTTAGATACCTGGTCAAGTTTCTAGTGAATTTGGTCACTTTGGTAAGTTTCTAGGGTAAAAAAAAATATATATATATATTGGCAGGCATGTCACTGAAACAGACTATTGAAAGAGGGCACGAATTTCAAAGAAACCGTTGGGCATAACTTTTAAACTAATTGGAGTTTCGACAAGCCCCATACATATTCGTGATCAACGTTGAATTCTATGCAAGAAACACTAAGTTTGGTAAGAATGGAGGATGACAAAAAAATACCCAAACGCACGGAAAAGAGAAATGCGTTGCAATTAAGCCCATTTGAAAGAGGAACGTTTAAAAAAGGATAATACCGCAATTAAAATTTTTTTCATTTTTTTCGGTGTTTTTCTGATACTTGTCAAGAAATGCATTACCATAGTGCAATTACTCGAGTTCTAATAATTGCAGAATAATGTTTTAAGTGTCTTCGGGTTTGGGAACGGCCCCCGTTTCGAATGATACCCGGTTTTTTAAAATCAGTCGGAAAGTTGGCTTTCAAGCCAAATAGGGTCGGATTTTTTCAAGAAGAAGTTTCATTTAAAAAAAAAAAAAGTTACAGGAATCTCGCAAAATGGAGACCAGATTTAGATTCCTGGTCAAATTTCGTGTGAATTGGGTCACTTTGGTATGTTTCTAGGGTAAAAAAAAATAGTGGCAGGCTTGTAACTTAAACACACTATTGAAAGAGGGGACCAATTTCAAAGAAATAGTTGGGCATAACTTTTGAACTAATTGGAGTTTCGACAAGCCCCATACATATTCGTAATCAACGTTGAATTCTATGCAAGAAACACTAAGTTTGGTAAGAATGGAAGAATGACAAAAAAATGACCCAAACGCACGGAAAAGAGAAATGCGTTGCAATTAAGCCCATTTGAAAGAGGAACGCTTAAAAAAGGATAATACCTTAATTAAAATTTTTCTACTTTTTTCCGTGTTTTTCTGATACTTGTCATAGAAATGCATTACAAAATGGAATCACTCGAGTTCTAATAATCGCAGAGTAATGTTTTAATTGTCTTCGGGTTTGGGAACGGCTCCCCTTTCGAATGACACCCGGGTTTTAAAAATCGGGTGGTAAGCCAAATAGGGTCGGTTTTTTCAAGTAGTTTCATTTTTAAAAAAAAATTTACAGGAATTTCGCGAAACGGAGACCAGATTTAGATTCCTGGTCGAATTTCGATTGAAATGGGTCTCTTTGTTAAATTTCTAGGGTAAATAAAAAATAGTGGTGGGCATGTCACTGAAACCGACTATTGAAAGAGGGGACGAATTTCAAAAAAACAGTTGGGCATTACTTTTGAACTAATTGGAATTTCGACAAGAGTCATACATATTCGTGTTCAGCGTTGAATTCTAGGCAAGAAAACTAAGTTTGGTAACAAATGGAGGATGACAAAAAAGTGAACCAAACGCACGGAAAAGAGAAATGCGTTGCAATTAAGCCCATTTGAAAGAGGAACGCTTAAAAAATCAATAATAACGCAATTAAATTTTTTTTTTACTTTTTTTCACTTTCTGATACTTGTCATAGAAATGCATTACCAAAGCGCAGTCACTCGAGTTCTAATAATCGCAGAGTAATGTTTTAAATGTCTTCGGGTTGAGAACGGCCCCCCTTTCGAATGACACCCGGTTTTTAAAATCGAACGGTAAGTTGATTTCAAGCCAAATAAGGTCGGTTTTTTTCAAGAAGTAGTTTCATTTAAAAAAAAAAAGTTACAGGAATTTCGCGAAATGGAGAAAAATTTAGATTCCTGGTCAAATTTCGAGTGAAATCTGTCACTTTGGTAAGTTTCTAGGGCAGTGCTCCTCAAACTTTCAATACTGGCGCCCCTTTTCAATCACAATTTTTATCGCGCCCCCTTATACATTAATAAATTACTGAACGCAATAATAATGCACTTTGTCGCTAAAGCTACAATACACGATCTTAATTATAAACCGTACAAATTAATAACATAAGTATTAAATTTTGTATATGTTACTTTTAAACAAACAAAAAAAACAAATTAAGTAATAGAATAATTATTATGTTATTTTTCTTTCTCTAATTTTGAAATTGGAACATATTGCAAAATGCGGTGGCTGCTTAGAAGACAAAACATAGATATCAGCTAAATATAGAAAAAGATTTCAGAGGGTCAATATCTAAAAAAACTTTGCTCTGCAAGACAAGCCCATGGAAGTCGCTAATAATTAAACTTGTTCTTAACTCAGTATTAGTAAGATAAGTATTAAATTTTTTATATATGTTACTCTTAAGTAATATATATTTTAAGTAAATTATATATATATATACTTTTAAGTAATAGGTTAATTATGTTATTTTTCTTTCTCTAATTTTTAAATTGAAACAGATTGAGAAATAATATTTAATTAAAGATTTATTTCCTTCAAGATCCATTTCTAAAAGTACAAATGTCATTAAAAAATAGCCTAATCTATATGTTGCTCTTTATCATATCCATTACATCTGGCATTCTCGCGAACATTCATGTGAGTCTAGGCAACCTAACAGACGTCTGTACAAAACATGTAAAAATGCTGTACCTCGTACAATTCTAGTCAGTCTTGGCTGAATCGATTAGCTACCGAATCTCTCTTGAATGTACATTTCATAATTCACGCGTTAAGTGTAATTCACGGTATTAAGTATTTACGGCAGTGGATTAAAACAAAATTATAGATATATTTTTAAATCGCAGCGAGCATTCGACGATAATAAAGCATCAAAGAGTACACAGACGAGGGCAAATGGATAGTAAGTTACGAATGGGTTAGGGATCCATTTCAAAATACTTCAGAAGGGCTCTCAACTACCGAAAAAGAGATCTTCATAGAGTTCACATCCAATGACGAAATTAAAGGGAAATTTTGTAATAAATCACTCTTTGAATTCTGGATAGAGGTGGATGCTGAATTTTCTACACTGAAAACAAAAGCATTTCGTATACTATTACCATTTTTAACATCATACCTTTGTGAATCCGGATTTTCTGCGATGGCTACTTTGAAGACAAAATATAGATCTGAGCTAAATATCAAAAAATAACTCTGAGTGTCAATTTCTAATTTTAGCCTTCCTTTGAAAAACTTTGCTCTGCAAGACAAGCCCATGGAAGTCACTGATAATTATAAAACTTGTTCTTATACTGGCTGAAGTACCCACTCTTATAACACGAGTTTATTTTTTTAAAAAACGATATTACATTATTCTTGATATAATAGCTTAATTGTAAGGAGAGTAAAACCAAGTGCATGACAATGTATATAAAAATGTAAAATGATTTATTGAAATGAATACTCATATTATAAACAGTTTTGAATGAACTGTAATTTTAAGCCTCGAAGAATTAGCATTTAGAATAAATGTTAAGTAATAAAAAAAGAATATAAATTTCTAATGAATAACAATTGTGTTATTTTTTAATATTTAAAGTGAGAAAGCCCGGGATCAGGTGTGCACTCGATATTAACGTTAATGGTCGCGGGGAGTGATGCACTCCAATTCCTTTTTTTTTAATTATTTTCAATTAACAAGATAAAAATCACAATGTCAGTGAATAATTTCACTAAGAGAAAATATACTTACCTATTTCAAGGATTTTTCTATTTGTCTTTCATAATTTGAGAAAATATCCAATAAAACTGAACTAAATTGTTCCAAATGTGCGTGACCTTAATAAAGGACACAAATCACAGACACATTTTGCTAACATTACAGGAAAGTTATTTGTAAGCAAAACTGTCACATTTTGTTCACGTTTTTGTAATTTTAATGTCCTTTGATGATCGACAAATATTCTATTGAACTTTTTCTTGCTTGTGTATTTTTGACAGGGTGAAGTGCATTTTGCGGTATAGTTATGGTTTCATATTTTCTTGATAAAGTTCTTAATGTAGCTATTAAAAATTTTCCTTTCGTTTCATGTTTATTGCTTTTCTCAAATTTACTTTCGCTAACATGATTAATATGCATTATTTCAGCCCTTGTTTGATCAGCTTCAATTTCCTTTCAGAGAGATCACAAATGCCCAATTCTTTTTTTATATTTTGCTCATTTACATTTATAAACCATAATCAGTCGTACAACATCACAATTAAAACCACTAAGTTATTCATAGGGGGAAATGTATTATGTTAAAGAAAATTTTTTTAAAAATAGGGTGTGACGGGCTGGGTTTAAATAATCCCTTAAGATTCAAAAAAAAACGTTTGCCACTTCTAAAAAGGAGATATTTATAAATTTTTTTTAGCTCCCATTAAGACTTTATATTAGGGATTCTCTTCAAGGTCATGGTAACAAATAAACATTTTTCCCAAATTAACGATTTTGTATTATATGTTTCAGTATACCAAAAAAAATAAATCTTCCCAATTAATCCTTAAAATTAATATGTATCCTTTATCATAAACTTTTTCACATTGTAAAAAAAAAGCGCAACAAATTATATAATTTACAACCCAAAAAAAGGAATCGATAACCATACCAGAAAGTTCGAAAGCCAGCATAAGTAAATTTTAGGTTAAAAAAAAACGTAAAAAAAAAATCTCTCATCGTAGGTTACAGCAAACAAACGAAATTTTTTTTTTTATTTAGTTATAGGATTAAAGATGCTAATGAGTGTTAAAAATAGAACCTTTTTTTTTTTGATGCCCTTTTTAAGATATATAAATCATATCAATCAAATCTGTAAGTTTTTTTTATATCAGAAAGTTTTTTTTTTTATTCTATAAATTAATTATATTTAACATTTTATTTTCGATATGCTCCGGGACCCCCTTAAGTCCGCCTCCCGGGGGGCCGCCACATTTTTAAAACACGTTCTAGGGTAAAAAAAAGGGGGGGCATGTCACAAACCGACTCTTGAAAAAGGGACGAATTTCAAAGAAACAGTTGGGCATTACTTTTTTAAATAATTGGAATTTCGACAAGCGTCATACGTATTCGTGATCAGCGTTGAATTCTTTCAAAAAAAAACTATGTTTGGTAAGAATTTAGGATGACAAAAATGGCCCAAACAACGGAAAAAAAAAATGCGTTGCAATTAAGCCCATTTGAAAAAAGGGCGCTTAAAAAAAGGGTAATACCCAATTAAAAATTTTTTTCTTTTTTTTTTCCCATGTTTTTTTGATACTTGTCCAAGAAATGATTTCAAAGGCAAATTTTTTTGTTAATTGCAGAATAAATTTTTAAATGTCTTCGGGTTTTGGAACGGCCCCCGTTTCGAATGATACCCGTTTTTAAAATCAGTCGGGAAAGTTGCTTTCAAGCCAAATAGGGTCGGTTTTTCAAAAAAAGAAGTTTCCCTTTAAAAAAAGTTACAGGAATCTCGCAAAATGGAGACCAGATTTAGATTCCTGGTCAAATTTCGATTGAATTGGGTCACTTTGGTAAATTTCTAGGATAAAAAAAAATTATGGAAGGCATGTCACTGAAACAGACTATTGACAGAGGAGACCAAATTCAAAGAAACACTTGGGCATTATTTTTGAACTAATTGGAATTTCGACAAGCGTCATATATATTCGTGATCAGCGTTGAATTCTGTGCAAGAAACATTAAGTTTGGTAAGAATTGGAGGATGACAAAAAATGACCCAAACGCACGGAAAAGAGAAATGTTTTGAAATTCCCATTTGAAGGGAACACAAAAAATCAGAAAACCGCAATAAAATTTTTTTTTTTTTCGTTTTTTTTACATGTCATAGAAATGTTTACCAAAGTGCAATTACTGAGTTCTAATAATTCGAATAATGTTTTAAGTGTTTTGGGTTTGGGAACGGCCCCGTTTCGAAGATAGGTTTTTAAAATCAGTCGGAAAGTTGCTCAACCAAATAGGGTCGGATTTTTCAAGAAAAAGTTTCTTTTAAAAAAAAAAAATTTAAAGGAATTCGCAAAATGGAACCAGATTTGATTCCTGGTAAAATTTTCTGTGAATTGGGCCCTTTTTGGTATGTTTCTGGGGAAAAAAAATAGGGGGGCTTGTAACAAACACACTATTGAAAGGGGGGACCAATTTAAAAAGAAATAGTTGGGCATAATTTTTGAACTAATTGATTTGACAAGCCCCATACATATTCGTAATAAACGTTGAATTCTATGCAAGAAACACTAAGTTTGGTAGAATGGAAGAATGACAAAAATGCCCAAACCCACGGAAAAATGCGTTGCAATTAAGCCCATTTGAAGAGGAACGCAAAAAAGGATAATCCCTTTAAATTTAAAAAATTTTTCTACTTTTTCCGTGTTTCTCGATACTTGTCATAGAAATGCATTAAAAAAAATGGAATCCTGAGTTCTAATAACCAGAGTAATGTTTTAATTGTTTCGGTTTGGGAACGGCTCCTTTCAAATGACACCCGGGTTTTAAAAATCGGTGGTAAAAATAGGGTCGGTTTTTTTCAAGAGTTTCTTTTTAAAAAAAAATTTACGGAATTTCGCGAAACGGAGACCAGATTTAGATTCCTGGTCGAATTTCGAGTGAAATGGGTCTCTTTGTTAAATTTCTAGGGTAAATAAAAAATAGTGGTGGGCATGTCACTGAAACCGACTATTGAAAGAGGGGACGAATTTCAAAAAAACAGTTGGGCATTACTTTTGAACTAATTGGAATTTCGACAAGAGTCATACATATTCGTGATCAGCGTTGAATTCTAGGCAAGAAAACTAAGTTTGGTAACAAATGGAGGATGACAAAAAAATGAACCAAACGCACGGAAAAGAGAAATGCGTTGCAATTAAGCCCATTTGAAAGAGGAACGCTTAAAAAATCAATAATAACGCAATTAAATTTTTTTGCTTTTTTCACTTTCTGATACTTGTCATAGAAATGGATTACCAAAGCGCAGTCACTCGAGTTCTAATAATCGCAGAGTAATGTTTTAAATGTATTCGGGTTGAGAACGGCTCCCCTTTCGAATGACACCCGGTTTTTAAAATCGAACGGTAAGTTGGATTTCAAACCAAATAAGGTCGGTTTTTTTCAAGAAGTAGTTTCATTTAAAAGAAAAGTTACAGGAATTTCACGAAATGGAGAAAAGATTTAGATTCCTGGTCAAATTTCGAGTGAAATCTGTCACTTTGGTAAGTTTCTAGGGCAGTGCTCCTCAAACTTTCAATACTGGCGCCCCTTTTCAATCACAATTTTTATCGCGCCCTCCTTATACATTAATAAATTACTGAACGCAATAATAATGCACTTTGTCGCTAAAGCTACAATACACGATCTTAATTATAAACCGTACAAATTAATAACATAAGTATTAAATTTTGTATATGTTACTTTTAAACAAACAAAAAACAAATTAAATAATAGAGTAATTATTATGTTATTTTCCTTTCACTAATTTTGAAATTGGAACATATTGAAAAAATGCGGTGGCTGCTTAGAAGAAAAAACATAGATATCAGCTAAATATAGAAAAAATTTAGGGGGTCAATTTCTAAAAAACTTTCCTGCAAGACAAGCCCATGGAATGCTAATACTTATTAAACTTGTTCTTAACTCAGTATTAATAAGATAAGTATTAAATTTTTATATATGTTCACTTAAGTAATATATATTTTAAGAAAATTATATATATATACTTTTAAGAATAGGTTAATTATGTTATTTTTTTTTTTTAATTTTAAATTAAAAAGATTGAAAAATAATATTTAATTAAAGATTTATTTCCTTCAAGATCCATTTCTAAAAGTACTGTCATTAAAAATAGCCTAATCTATATCTTGCCTTTATCATATCCATTACATCTGGCATTCTCCGAACGTTCATGGATTCTAGGCAACCCAACAACGTCTGTACAAAACATGTAAAAGCGTACCCCTACAATTTAGTAAACTATGTCGATTAGTAGAATCTCTCTTGAATGTACATTTTTTATAATTCGCCAAATTTTAATTCACGGTAATAAGTATTTACGGCGGGGGTTAAAACAAAATTATAATATATTTTAAATCGCAGCGAGCATTCGACGATAATAAAGCATCAACAAGTAACAGACGAGGGCAAATGGATAGGTTACGAATGGGGTTGGGGCCATTTCAAAATACTTGAAGGGCTCTCAACGCCCAAAAAAAAGATTTTATAGAGTTCACATCCAAGAAGAAATTAAAGGAAATTTTGTAATAAATCACTTTTGAATTCTGGATAGAGGTGGATGCTGAATTTTCTGCACTGAAAACAAAAACATTTCGTATACTATTTCCATTTTAACATCATACCTTTGTGAATCCGGATTTTCTGCGATGGCTACTTTGAAGACAAAATATAGATCTGAGCTAAATATCAAAAAATAACTCTGAGTGTCAATTTCTAATTTTTAGCCTTCCTTTGAAAAACTTTGCTCTGCAAGACAAAGCCATGAACCCACTGATAATTATTAAACTTGTTCTTATAATGGCTTGAGTACCCACTCTTAACACGAGTTTATTTTTTTATAAATATATTATTCTTGATATAATAGCTTAATTGTAAGGAGAGTAAAACCAAGTGCATGACAATGTATACAAAAATGTAAAATGATTTATTGAAATGAATACTCATATTATAAACGTTTTGAATGAACTGTAATTTTAAGCCTCGCAGAATTAGCATTTAGAATAAATGTTAAGTAATAAAAAAAGAATATAAAACTCTAATGAATAGCAATTGTGTTATTTTTTAATATTTAAAGCGAGAAAGCCCGGGGTTTAGGTGTGCACTCGATACCAACGTTAATGGTCGCGGAGGTGAAGCACCCCAATTCTTTTTTTTATAATTATTTTTAATATACAAGATAAAAATCACAATTTTAGTGAATAATTTAACTAAGAGAAAATATACTTACCTATTTCAAGGATTATTCTATTTGTTTTTCATAATTTTAGAAAATAACCGAACTAAATTGTTCCAAATGTGCGTGACCTTAATAAAGGACACAAATCACAGACACTTTTTGCTAAAATTACAGGTAAGTTATTTGCAAGCAAAACTGTCACGTTTTGTTCACGTTATTGTAATTTTAATGTCCTTTGATGATCGAAAAATATCCTGTTGGACTTTTTCTTGCTTGTGTCTTTTTGACAGGGTGAAGTGCATTTTGCGGTACACTTATGTAATCAAGTAACATTGGCTCAAACAATCTTGCTTTTAGTTAAGGAATTCAACTTTCACAATATAAATAACACCGATCAGTGCAAACCTATTTTTATTTTTACACATAAACAATAGTTTAATTGAAAGGTCAACCCAAAGGAAACTTCCATTCAATGCTATGGATCTGAGGACACGGTGGGTGTAACTGCTGTTGACGATGGAAAAGATACCGGGAACGTTCCATACCTTTGACCTGCTGGAAAATAAAATTTCCGTCTGAGCCTAAATTTTAGCTCTTTCTTCGATGGATCTGAAATATATTCGAGTCAACATAATGCCATCTATTAAAATAAATTTCCTATTCCGGATAAATTCACATATAACCATGATGGTGGCTTCGTTCATGTTTAAATCTAGGATATCAGTAGGGGGCTTTCTTTATACGCTGCGACATCTTTACCAAAAATGTTCATTTTATTTTCCGTTCCAAATATAATTTTCTTCCAAAAGTTATTCATCTTTAATTGATGAGTTTTTCGAAACTCAACAATTCCTGATTTAGCGAGGTCTTGAACGGTTTCGTTCTAACAACTCGACTTTTATTTCCAGCTTGTCTAATTACATTTTGCACCGTTTTCGCAGTTATACTTCTGCATATGATTTGAGAAATTTCGAGGGCAAGTTTCATTTTTTAAATAATCTTAATATGAGTTGCTTTACATATCAACACAAGTTTCTCTTCGAGGAGCCATTTTCCAATAAAAAGTTCAGTTTTGTTTATCTAACAGACCTAATCACACAAAAT
Source organism: Trichonephila inaurata madagascariensis (assembly GCA_019973955.1). Lineage (NCBI taxonomy): Eukaryota > Metazoa > Arthropoda > Arachnida > Araneae > Nephilidae > Trichonephila > Trichonephila inaurata. The sequence goes on along the minus strand of BMAV01018560.1, from coordinate 32,391 downwards.
GATCATTGAAACAGTTTTTAATAAGATTATGCAAAATTAAATTCAAAGTAGCCAAGTAGAAAATATTTAATGGCAGTTAAACACATTTTTCATACGTGTATTCTCAATTTTTTGAGGTAAAAATCAATCTTCATATGTGTATTTAAAATGCTTCCGAAACTCAGATTTCTTCCTCTCAGTTCTGCGAACAGAAGGGTACGCCAGTGCTTCTCAAACTTTCAATACTGGCGCCCCCCTTTTCAATCACAATTTTTATCCGCCCTTATACATTAATAAATTACTGAATGCAATAATATGCACTTTGACGCTAAAGTTACAATACCGATCTTAATTATACAGCGTACAAATTAATAACATAAGTATTAAATTTTGTATATGTTACTTTTAAGCAAAAAAAAAATTTAAATAATAGGATAATTATTATTTTATTTTTCCTTTCTCTAAATTTAAAAATTGGAACATATTGCAAAATGCGGTAGCTGCTTAGAAGACAAAACATAGATATCAGCTAAATATAGAAAAGAATTCAGAGGGGCAATTTCTAAAAACTTTGCTCTGCAAGATAAGCTCCATGGAAGTCGCTAATACTTATTAAACTTGTTCTTAACTCAGTATTAGTAAGAAAAATTATTAAATTTTTTATATATGTTACTCTTAAGTAATATATATTTTAAGTAAATTATATATATATATACTTTTAAGTAATAGGTTAATTATGTTATTTTTTCTTTCTCTTAATTTTAAATTGAAACAGATTGAGGAATAATATTTAATTAAAGATTTATTTCCTTCAAGATCCATTTCTAAAAGTACAAATGTCATTAAAAATAGCCTAATCTATATGTTGCTCTTTATCATATCCATTACATCTGGCATTCTCGCGAACGTTCATGTGAGTCTAGGCAACCTAACAGACGTCTGTACAAAAAAATGTAAAAAAGCTGTACCTCGTACAATTCTAGTCAATCTAGGCTGAATCGATTGCTACGAATCTCTCGAATGTACATTTCATAATTCCCCCCGCAATTGTAATTCACGGTAATAATATTTACGGCAGTGGATTAAAACAAAATTATAGATATATTTTTTAAATCGCAGCGAGCATTCGACGATAATAAAGCATCAACAAGTACACAGACGAGGGTAAATGGATAGTAAGTTACGAATGGGTTAGGGATCTATTTCAAAATACTTTAGAAGGGCTCTCAACGGCCGAAAAAAGATCTTCATAGAGTTCACATCCAATGACGAAATTAAATGGAAATTTTGTAATAAATCACCCTTTTAATTCTGGGTAGAGGTGGATGCTGAATTTTCTGCACTGAAAACAAAAGCATTTCGTATACTATTACCATTTTTTAAAATCATACCTTTGTGAATCCCGGGTTTTCTGCGATGGCTACTTTGAAGACAAAAAATAGATCTGAGCTAAATATCAAAAATAACTCTAAATGTCAATTTCTAATTTTTTGCCTTCCTTTGAAAAAAATTTGCTCTTGCAAGACAAGCCCATGGAAGTCACTGATAATTATTAAACTTGTTCTTATACTGGCTGGAGTACCCACTCTTAACACGAGTTTATTTTTTAAAATATATTATTCTTGATATAATAGCTTAATTGTAAGGAGAGTAAAACCAAGTGAGACAATGTATAAAAAAATGTAAAATGATTTATTAAAATGAATACTCATACTAAAAAACAGTTTTGAAGAACTGTAATTTTTATCCTCAAAAATTAGCATTTAGAATAAATGTTAAGTAAAAAAAAAAATTTAAAAATTTCTAATGAATAACAATTGTGTTATTTTTTATTTAAATGAAAAGCCCCGGGGTCAGGTGTGCACTCGTACAACGTTTGGTGGCGGGGGGTGTCATCCAATTTTTTTTTTAATTATTTTTAAAATACAAGTAAAAAACACAATGTCAGTGAATAATTTAACTAAAAAAAATATACTTACCTATTTCGGTTTTTTTATTTGTCTTTCATAATTTGAAAAATAACCGAACTAAATTGTTCCAAAAGTGCGTGACCAATAAAGGACACAAATCACAGACACATTTTGCTAACATTGGAAAGATATTTGCAACAAAAATGTACTTTTTTTCAGTTTTTTTAATTTTAATGTCCTTTTTTGATCGACAAATATTCTATTAACTTTTTCTTTCTTGTGTATTTTGAAGGGTGAAATGCATTTTGCGGTATAGTTAGGTTTCATATTTTTTTTGATAAAGTTCTTAATGTAGCTATTGAAAATTTTCCTTTTCGTTTCATGTTTATAGCTTTTCTCAAATTAACTTTCGCTAACATGATTAATATGCATTATTTCAGCCCTTGTTTGATCAGCTGCTACTAAGTTATTCATAGGGGGAAATGTATTATGTTCAAGAAAATCTTTTTGAAAAATAGTGGTCGTGACGGGAACTCGGTCTAAATAAGTACCTTAAGATTCTAAAAAAACGTTTGCCACTTCTAAAAAAGGAGATATGTTATTAATTTATTTTAGCTCCCATTAATACTGTTATATTAGAGGATTCTCTGTCAAGGTCATAGGTAAGAAATAAACAGTTTTCCCAGAATTAACGATTTTTGTATTATATGTTTCAGTATACTCATAAAAATAAATCTTGGCCAATTAATCCTTCAAAATGCTCAATATGCTTATCCATGTATCATAAAACTCTTTCACATTGTGAAAAAAAAGCGCAACAGAATTATATAATTTACAACTTTCCTAAAAATAGGAATGCAGATAACCATACCAGTAAGTTCGAAAGCCAGCATAAGTAATATTTTAGGTTAAAAGAAAGGTAATAAAAAATCTCACTGGATTCAGAAAGCAAACGAAATATTTTTTTTATTTAGTTATAGGATTAAAGATAGCTAATGAGCGTTCAAAGTAGAACCTTTTATTTTTGATGACCTTTTTTCACCAGATATATAAATCATATCAATGCAAATCTGTAAGTTTTTATTATATCAGAAAGTTTTTTTCATTCTAGTAAATTAATTATATTTAACCTTTTATTTTCGATATGCTCGCGCACCCCTTGAAATGTTTTCGCGCCCCTCCCAGGGGGCCGCGCCACACCGTTTGAGAAACACTGTTAAAGCGTCATACATATTCGTGATCAGCGTTGAATTCTGTGCAAGAAACACAATGTTTGGTAAGAATTGGAGGATGACAAAAATTGACCCAAACACACGGAAAAGAGAAATGCGTTGCAATTAAGCCCATTTGAAAAGGGACGCTTAAAAAAAGATAATACCGCATTTAAAATTTTTTTACTTTTTTTTTTTTTTTTCTGATACTTGTCCAAGAAATGCATTACCAAAGTGCAATAATTCGAGTTGTAATAATCGCAGAGTAAAGTTTTAAGTGTCTTCGGGTTTGGGAACGGCCTTCCTTTCGAATGACACCCGGTTTCATAAAATCGGTTTGTAAGTTCGCTTTCAAGCAAAATTGGGTCGGTTTTTTTCAAGAAGGTGTTTCATTTTTTAAAAAAAGTTACAGGAATTTCGCGAAATGGAGACCAGATTTAGATTCCTGGTCAAATTTCGATTGAATTTGGTCACTTTTGTAAGTTTCTAGGGTAAAAAAAATTAGTGGCAGGCTTGTAACTGAAACACACTATTGAAAGAGGGGACCAATTTCAAAGAAACAGTTGGGCATTACTTTTGAAATAATTGGAATTTCGACAAGCGTCATACATATTCGTAATCAACGTTGAATTCTATGCAAGAAACACTAAGTTTGGTAAGAATGGAAGGATGACAAAAAAATGACCCAAACGCACGGAAAAGAGAAATGCGTTGCAATTAAGCCCATTTGAAAGAGGAACGCTTAAAAAAGGATAATACCTTAATTAAAATTTTTCTACTTTTTTCCGTGTTTTTCTGATACTTGTCATAGAAATGCATTACAAAAATGGAATCACTCGAGTTCTAATAATCGCAGAGTAATGTTTTAATTGTCTTCGGGTTTGGGAATTTCTCCCCTTTCGAATGACACCCGGGTTTTTAAAATCGGGTGGTAAGCCAAATAGGGTCGGTTTTTCCAAGGGTAGTTCATTTTAAAAAATTTACAGGAATTTCGCGAAACGGAGACCAGATTTAGAAGAAGAAAAGAAAAAAGAAACGTAGTAAAAAAATCTCTCATCGTAGGATTACAGCAAAGCAAACAAAATATTTTTTTTATTTAGTTATAGGATCAAAGATAGCTAATGAGCGTTCAAAGTAGAATCTTTTTTTTGATGCCCTTTTTTACCAGATGATATATATAAATTATCGTAAATCTGTATTTTTATTATATCAGAAATTATTTTTTTTTCATTCCAGTAAATTAATTTTTTTAACCTTTTATTTTCGATATGCTCGCGCCCCCCTTGAAGGGTTATCGCGCCCCACAGTTTGAGAAACACTGGAGTACGTTAAAAGTGTGCAGAAATTATAGAGATTGGAGCATGGATTAATAGGTGATTCATTTCTTCATTGATGAATGCCAGTTAAGCCTAACCAGTGATTTTCGCCATACTTTTATATGGAGAGAAACAGGGCTCCACTACATGGCATGCATTGTCCGAGAAATTGTCCATTACGACAGCAGAGGCTTGATAGTATGGGCGGCATCACGTTGGATGGCCCCACTTACCTCCACTTCTTTGAAATAGGCACTGTAGCTGCTACGAGGTATAGAGATGAAGCCTATTTTAGCCTTTTCGGGGGTGCATTTGCCCTGATTTCATTTTGCTGGATGACAAATAGAGGCCTACATAAAGCTCATCTGGTGGACAAATTTCTCGAAAGTGAGGATATTCGCTGGATAAATTGACCTACCAGATCTTCAAATCTCGACCCTCTAGAGCAGGGGTGGGGAACCTTTGCAGGTCACCATACCTTTTTTTCAAAAAAAATATTTAATGAGGTCAAATAATTTGGACGTGATTATAAGAAGAATAATAAAGAGCAAAACAATAACAACTCAAAACTCTTTAGTTACCTGAAAAATACATTTTGCACTGCATGGGAGAAGAGGCTTTATTTATACAAGTAATTCAAATTAAAGTAACATTAGTTAGACATTTGTTGCTGCATATTAGATAATTACTTACGTTGGGATTGCAACATGTTACTTTTAGCAGAAGGCATGCGGAGGGTTCCTGAGAGAATCTTTAACGTTATTCATCTCTGTAAATAATGGCACAAGTAGATGAAAATATGGTTGAAGCTTCTTCAAAATTCTTTTCAAGTTGGCGAAGTACTTGGAGTGGTATCGTTTCTGAAAAGATGCCATTTTGCGTCGAATGAAATTCATCATGACGATAATTATCTCATTTTCGCCTTGAAGCTTTACGTTTAATGAAATGTTGGCCGTAAAAAATATCAATTTTAAAAGCTTCCATCCAACAACTGAGTTCAATTTTCCCCTTATTTTGCAGAAACAATCTAATTTCTACCAAGCAGTCAACAAATTTTTGAAGTGGCTCAACCAGCAAAGATTATTATACATTAATAAACCAGCCATTATATACCGAGTTGACTTAATCCCGCAAAGCTTTGCTGAGAAGCTTCTACTTATTTAAAACCTTCGACGATATGAGGTAGACTATTTTCGTGACTAAAGCCATTACAGTATCAAGAGAAGTTAAACTACCTCAGCACACGAGGCTTGTTGGTGATTATAATGAAGTGGTATTCCAGAATCGAATGTCCTTCATCTGTTTGAAATAAACTAATAAAACCTTTTTTGGTCACTATGTTTCGAGTACCATCAGTTGTAACATTTTTTTCAAATCAATTTCTTTCTCAGCAAGCAAATTTTTAACAGCAGTACAAATATCTGTACCCTTTTGTAGTTGTTTGCAGCGATGTTATCGCAATTAATTCTTCCTTAATAACGTTTCCTACTCAATATTGAGCAAAAACAGCTAAACATGCACAGATTTAGCGTGACTACTTTCGTCAAGATATAGCAATATAAAAGAAGCGGAGTTAATGCCATTTTTTTATCTGTTACATTTTTGGCTGCTTTTAAGATAGAGGAATATCTTTGATGCGCTCAATTACCAAAAACATCAAAAAGTGACGACGCGCGTGCTAATCATGCTTTCTCCAAAAACTCTTGAAAGGTTTTACAAGGCCTAGCAACAGCATTTGCAGCCGAGCCACTTGCCACTCTCGTATGACAATTTTTGCTAAAATTTTTAATCATAGACGTCGACTGTTTATTTTTGTCTTTTATTGCACTTGCAATAAATTATTTTTGCTCTGGTTTACTTTTATATCAAAAGGATTATTGATTTGTTACAAAATGCAATTTTACAGAAGATGTTGTGCATACTTAAAATGCGCACCCTTTTGTCGCCTTTACTACACGCCATACTTCTCGGTCCACCAAGTTTGAAATTCTATCTTGCACTTTTGGGGATTTTTTCAGATCTAGCCATTTTAAGTAACTGTTAAAAATCGTAAATATAACACAAATAAACTTTAAAATACAGTTGCGTGTCAACGAAATAGAGATTATACTATGAGTAAACAAACTTTTCATCATTTACAATTGTAGTCCACGACGTAACAAAGGCAAGACCATAACAAACTAGTATGCTCTCCACCACCCCGCGACCGATCACTCGCATTTTTTCGTAAAACCTCATAGTGAATTTTGTTATCATGAACTAAAATTCAAACCATTTTGATAGGTGGCGTGCCCAAAATATTGTGTCGCTTGACATCAATGGCACCCGTGCCACTGGTTCGGCATCCTTGCTCTAGAGCATGCCTGGGACGTTCTAGGGAGAACAATTGCAACTCGAAACCCCTCTCTGAGAACCATCTGCAAACGAAGTTACTGAACAAGAGGGATTAATTACCACAAACTAAACTGAGTGGCGCGACAGCCCATGAGGGCCAAGACCTACTGTACCCAACTCAGTTTTCATAGAATTGGGTGCTGTAATGCATGTACAGATGTTCTGATCAGGAGGTCAGTCTGACGCGAAACCCCTCTTTAGTTCCCAAGCAAACTTGATACTCATTTAATAGACCCACTGAAGATATGAAGGCTGAGTTGTCCTGATTTGAACCCCGGACCTGTGGCATGGAAGCCACTCAGGAAGTCCGGACACTACCACTCAGGCACGGCTTCATTAATTGCCATAGGAACTAATTTCCCTTATTTCCAATATAAAATCACGGTATGATTCCTGGGACGGACTTATTGACCAATTTTTTTTCTTTTCTGCAACTATTGTTTTATATTTTTCGACTCCGATGAGTCTTACCCACGATCAAACGGTTGTAATATACTGTAAAATCCGGCATATAACGCGCACCTATACTTTCAAGCTTTTTTAATTTTTAGGTATATTAGCACCCCCCACACACCTCTTTTATGAAGAATTCTGAAATATTAGTATACATTGCTCTTATGTTTTGAAGTCTTTAGGTATTATGCCAGACTTTTTTGGCAAAATAGTTTTCTTCTAGAACTACAGCTCTTTTAATTCATAAGGCAAGTCATTTCTTTTAAATATACAGCATTTCAATGCATTTAGAAGTAAAAACTTTTTTATGTTTATCTCTTTTGTTACTTTTTTTTTACACAGATATAGTTTTTATACCCGGCGTGTAACGAGCACCCCTTTGACCTTATTCTTTGTGTTCAAAGTGCGTGTTATACGCCGGACATTATGGTAACTGTTGAATGGTTATTTTTTTGTATTGTATCAACCCTATATGTACAAATTTTATTAAAATATCTCCAGAAGTTCTTGAGATAATAGTCTAAATCTGAAAATTCTCTTAATTTTGTGAACAGCAGTGTAGTTGATTACTTGAACACGATTTAGGGTGAGTGAGCGAATATTAACGTCGTCTTATGCGGCTACACGAGGGCTTTTGGTGACGGACATTGTAATTTTTGATCGTGTTCGTGTGTCGACACCCCTGAGCTGTTACTCACTCTCCTAACTTTCACATCACTCCAACGGGAACCCCTTAAAATGTAACGTGTATCAGTTCCTCTACACGGCGAATCTTCTGCGGCACTAGACGACGAGCTCAAACTTCTGATGTGCCAGCCACTAGTCTAAGACCCTAACCACTAAGCTGCAGCGGCGAATTGAAAATGTGTTTAGTTAAATACCAAGAATTGTATAATTAGCTTACAAAACAAAAATGACTAAATAAATGTATTTTAAGATAAAAAAAACATACACAGTGCAAAATATTTCAGAAAGTAATTGATCGTTTTCAAATAATCCTTACAGGACACATATCTTCATTGGAATCGAGCAAACAGGACGTAGTTAATCTTTGATTGATTGCTTATGAACTTGACACTTAAAAGGTACTTGAGGTGGTTGGCAATGGTCATTTTAAATAACGTTCGATTGGTGAAAGACAAGAACTGGCACCTTCAAACCTCCACACTACGCCAATGTGAAGATTTTTAACCTATACAAAACTGTCATGCATCGATTCTCGGCACAGCCGATCTCTACTTAAGGGAATCAAAGCACCCGGTTACCGAGGTCACATCTTTACAAAAATAACTTTTTTCATTTCAATAATAAAGAAGTAGAAAAAAAATTTTTTTTCTTGCACTTTTAACTACAATTTTTTCAAATAAATAAATGCATGTGTCCCAAATTTTTTCCTTTACACGATTTTTAAAAAATAAACGGGTTTTTTTTAAAAATTTTCTCTTAGAGCCACAAAAAACCCGCCGTGTAGAGAGGCTGATGCCCATTCAATCTGTCGAGCTCAACCTCGTCCCGTTGTCGTGGTGGGGTAGTTTGGAAAGTGGATGCCAGCTCTGGAGTCATCCACCTCTTTTGATCGAGATAGAAAGTTATGAAGTTCATCAGCAATATCTCTCGAATTGTTAGATAATGTGACGTTAGTAAAATTCTCACTCAATAATTTCTTCTTAATCAGTTTTTGGAATAATGAAGAACGCATCCTCTTTTCTATTATACATTTTTTTGTGTGTGTGCGTTGGGTTTTACGTCATTTTTCAAGAACCGTCTCCAACATGTTAAGTAAAAGTTGAATGTGCACTTTTTCAATTTTTATTTTTATGTACTATTTAAAAATAATTAGCTTCATTCATATAGTGCTTTGTAAAAATTCATTTAGCATATTAAAAGTTGCATTCGCGGCCAATGTGCGAAAACAATTAACACATTTTTGAGTTATTTATTTCATGTAAAGCGATGAAATATATTACGTTATCATAAGTCTGATAGATCCAAACTTGAAATCCCTGCTCCAAAAAAAATGAAAAAACTTGTTTCTTATAGAAACGTTGCTGGATCCCTAACAGAAATCTTATCGTAGCTGCCTATTCGTGACACTCCATCCTTTGAAGCTTGTCCGCTTTTTAGAATCTTTTCCTTCCTGTGGATTGCCTCAAATACGGCTTAAAGCCAAGCTCTCCTAAAGGTATCCATACGTTGTAAAAAAGATGTCTTCGCTTTGCAGATGAAAAGTGACATTTTTCATGTTTTTAAAAAAGTTAAAAGCCCCAAAAAAAGTTCAGTGATGGGAATTCCAATATGCGTGTATGTGATTTCTTTATCTAATGAAAAATGTGTTTCAGAGAATATCATTTTAATTGTATTTAGAGCAATTTATGTAATTTTCGTTTAAAAGCTGTGCCTTTATTTTATTTTTATTTTAAATATTTCTGTTTTTGTCCATTTAACGATGAAATTATGTAATATTCACCATTATTGTGGGTCAATTTGTGTAATCATAAATTTCTTTAGCCGTACAGTCGTAGTAGCTCGTTTTTTTCTTACCAAGGATGCTCTAAACGATCTCTGATAAGACGGCTCTTTGATAAGTCGATTGCAGCTATTTGGACATCAAGCTATAGGAATTACTAAAAACTAATTATATCAGCTAAAAATGGTTATTTTCTTGATATTTTTTTCCTTAGGGTTATCTTTTATTGAAAATATTCACCTTACCTAAGTTTACAATTACACGTTTGATAGACTTAACATTTCTGAATTGAATTGATTTCCATGGACGAAACGAGTAAGTGAAAACATTAAAATTTGTTCTAAAAAAGCAAAAGACGAATTTATTGTTAGAAATGTGACCATGGGAAGATAACCTTTAACTCTTTCATGCGCTGAATTTTTGACAAAAATAATACACTAGAGGGAAATAATTACAAAATTTTTAGATAGATCTCACAAAACTATAACTATAGAACAAAAACTGGTACATATTAATAATATTAAACATTTTTTCAAATAAAGGGTTTTTAAGTTTTAAAAAATATGTGGTACATATTTTGTACCACCACTCTTCAAGCAGCATGATATTTCTGGAAACATGATTTTCTCTCCTTGTCACAATAGTAGCTTTAGCTAATTATTTTATAGTTGGAAAAAATAAATAAATACTTTTTTTTCATCAAATACTATTTTATTCATCTTATATATTAAAACATTTTTAGTTTTTCTTAATATAATGTTGCAAGCTTAGTTTTAGTTTAGTCCTATAATAATTTACCTAATGTTAATTTTCATTTTAAATATTCTATTCTGTACATTATTTGTATTTTACCTGGCTTTTATTTAGTAAACATAAGTGCGTTAGGTGTATTTATTTTTTCCTGAGCACGAGCTATAGCTCATTCAAGACATTTGTGTAATATTGTGTATGTACTACTATTTAATAAATATTATTATTATTATTTTTAAAAAATGCAACTTACAACAAATTTATCTGACGCAATAAACATGTCCATTGTTGCGAAAACATAAGCGGAATGCATTTTGTGTTTGTAAAAAAGATGTGCTTCCATAGCTTGGTGATAGATTTTTTGGACTCTCATATTTTCATACTAGCAGTGCACATTTGAGATACTAATTATTGTAATATTTAGTTACATAATTTATGTTTTACCTGATTTGTATCAAATATCACAAGAATCACTTTCATTTACACTTAAAAATACACAAAACAGTCACTTCCCCCAAACACCCCTCAACTGACGCACAGATTATCAAAGAATAAACCCTTTGCACATAATCAGCTTCTGACATCTGTTGGAAACTTCAGTAACTGTTAGGAGTTGATCTCTGGAGTGATTCAGAGAATGTACTGAGGCATTGAAACGAGTGGGAAGTTTTATGTACCACCATAGAATAAACGAATAAGAATTGGTGGTAAAGCCTACGTACCACCAAGCATGGGATTTCCAGCAACGTTTGCTCAGTTCTGCAGAGCAAATTTGAAAGTGAGCAGGAGAGACGCAGAAATCCCCGACAAAGTGAAGAAAATATACTTCGTGACTTGCTTAAAGGTCAATAAAAAGAAAGTTGAAATGACTTTTATATGCAGTAGAGCAATCAAAGTCAATTTTAATTATTAATGAAAGCCTGAAATTTGAGTGTAAGGTTTTTACGGTATTAATGATAGGAATATTTTTTCTCTCCCCGGCTCTTATGATTTAATTCCCAGCATCATGATATTTTGACATTGTGATGGTTCTTGCATTAAGTCACAGAAAAAAAAATATCGTCTATAGTTGTCTTAGTTTTGGAAGGAATGGAAAATGTTACTTTGTGTAAAGCTTTTTATTTAAATATAAAAAAATATTAATTGGAGCGAGAAAATGTCTTGATAGTAAATGTTGCAAGGTCTTACCCTCCCGCACACGAGAATGTGGCTCTTGGTAAAAATAATTTTTTGAGTAAATGCTCTTTGTTTCTTTTACAAAACTCTTCTCTCCGAAAGTCTGCCTACCAATGCTTTAAAAAAGGGTTTTTCAAAGCAGGATCCATGAACACGAAAAAAACCAAGTTTCTTTTGAATACATTGTCATATTTTTAAAACTTAAGGAAATCATACAAAGCGTGACCCAATAACTGAGTTAATTGACTAAATTTTGCTAAATAAAGAACTGATAAGAACGGATTTTGAACTCCATGAGGGTGAGGAGTGATTCAAGGACATCATAGATTAAAAAAACTGTTTCTGAACATAAAGTCTTGTATTTTGGCAGGCAGGTTTTTTTAGTTAAATAGAGATGCACTAAGATCGGTTTCTGAGTATATCGACTTGCAAGTGGTGTTTCGTTGGGTTATGGGAGAAAAGTCCTGGTTTTCGAACAATTATACATAAGACTTGAAATTTGGCAACATGTTTTTTTTTTTCCGTTAAGTAGAGATTAGCTTTTGCACAATTTTACTTCCAAGGAAGAGGCTGTGCAGAGATGCAAATATAAATATACATCCATTTTGAAAGTTGAAATCCGTTTCTTCTTAAATTAAGAGTTGATAGCTCTCGAAACGTTTTTGAAACCAATGAAAGCTCAATATTAGTATTTAGATATAAATCCCTGAAAAATAATCTATAGCTGAAGATTGAAGTATTCAACTCAGGGGGAGGAAAAAAGGTTGGTCCTTATCTCCGAGCGAATCATAAATGCCTTATTCAGCTTCAATCCATACAATACATTTTTGACCACTCAGAAGAAATTGATACTGTGAATGACTTATATATAAAGCATTTCCTGTTATTTTTCGACAATTTTTACATTTTATTGAAATAAAGGTATTGAACCTAAGAACCCGAAATGTAAGAATTCATTTTTAAAAACACCGTTACCAAAAAGAAGTTTTTTATTTTTATTTTTTTGTTATTAAAATAGAACTATTAACTGTTAAATTATTCAGTCGCTCACAAATAAAAGAAATATCTAATATTTTTAAGCTGTCTCTTTTGTTCAGATAAAATTGTATAAAAAAGTTGTGATATTTGTGTGTGGCTCAGAATGTATGTGCATATCGAGGAGTATGTAACAGAGCCACCGTAAGGGGTTTTTCATCCAATTCAATGACTCGATCGATAACCTATTGCAAGAGTTTTAATGCTTTAGGGAAATATTTCTATTCTTGCAGAAATGTTATTTTTACAAGATTGTGTATTTTGAAACAGTTCATAAAACAATAAGTGTTTGCTTTATTTTATTTCTATTCGATTCACGAAAATGTAACATCTTTGATATATATTTATTTAAAATTAAAACACATATCGAAGCTTTTTTCTTTTTTGCAATTGTGAAAATAACATTTATTTTGAGTTTTGTTGTCGGTAAAAGGAAAATATAGCCCCTTTTTGTTTCGAATTCCCGCTTTAATAAACATCTCTTTGAAAGATGAGATATTTATCATAAATAAGAAGTATCGCCCACAGAATCAGACTTCTTGACTAGCTTGTTGAATATGCTCCTCACCTATGGACAAATTCATTTATTTGAAAGGGGGGAAAACACTATGTATTGCATTGCATGAGACAAAATCATTTTAGGAAAGGCAAATATTTTCTTACATCACTGTGATGTGACAAGTCTCATTCCTGTAATCAGCCAATCAAACACATTCATTCGTTCTCTTCAATGGTTCATTCAGCAGCTTATTGAGCTGGCGTGAATAGGAAAGCAGTTATATAGGCTTCTTTCTGGAGGCGGTAGAGCAGTTGCATTCAATAACGCCATTGGAGGATTTGCTCTTGTCACCTTATAGCAACGCAAGCTATTGTTTAACTAATAGATGTGATGAAGTACACAGAAAAAATTATGTTTGGGCATTTATCTACTTGTTTTGATCTAACGTAATCTATACAAAGGCGTTAAAAATTGGATATAGTGTTCAGTGTTCCTGCATATTCAACCATTTATTTTCCTGAAGTAATGTTTGGAAAAATAAAGATTTGAGAGCATGATGCTTGGTTTCAAACTAATCTGGATTCACAAGCATCGTACAAACAGATGGGTAATTAAATGTTGCATTCTTTAAAATTCATTATTATTACGAAATTTTGCATACATAATACTTTCCTTCATTTTTTTAAAATAATTTAACTTAAAGTACACTAGCTTGTCTGAAATCGCAATTATTTCAAGCATTACCATCTCAAATGAAATTAATTATTCTTATCAAATTAACTGCAACATGCGTTGTTGACAACTGCTCATAAGAATGGCTTAAGAATGCAGAAATGTCTTAAAATTATGTATCATTCTTTCCACACACACATTGACTAGGATAGGGAAAACTTCGCAGCCTCGTTTGTGTACAGTACGTTTCTGTTTTGATTTGATTTTTTATTATCGTCGCATTTTGATGCTGCGAGAGGTTATTGGCGACGGACCTCGTAAATTTGAACTACGATCAAGTGACAAAGTTGGCACCTGAACTAGAACCACAGCACTGGAACACTATTGCACACCTCTCTTGCTATTTTTAAAATTTTTCTGGGACAAAAATGATGATTGGAAGGATTGAATACGAAGTCTGAACTCTATATCCGGTATTCATTTCAGAAATAAACACGGCAGAATTATGTACTTGCATTAATCAAGTTGAAAAAGGAAGAGGTCAACGTCAACTTTTGAACCATCCGCGATTAAAATAGTGGCGCTTTTCGAGTTTCAAGGAATTCTTCTCATAAATTAAATGTAAATATATAATTAGTGTTAAAATAGAGCTCGAAAACTTTTAGAATATCTTTGAAACACGAGAAAATTTTTGAGTATTTTAAAAACAAGACGTAAATCAAAGAACAATACAAAAATGGCACTTAAATGTCATCACATTACATGGTTCTCTAAATTTAATTAAACCTTCAACGAATGAAATTGTACTTCATCCCCTTAAAACTGATTCCAAACAGATAAGCATGAACATTTCTTTTGAAGTGATAACTTCTTTAGGCACGTTTCGCTGAAGAGTGAATCTAAATTAAGCGTCACGTTCTGCGTCGTTACGCTCAATAGGGTTTATAAGTTTCCAATCGAGCTCTGGTTGGAGATTCGAATAGAACACTTTTTAAGCACGTTTTTAAGTAAATATTCCAAATATACTTTTTTGCGTGAAGTTTTGTTTTCTTTATTCGAATATTCCTGCCATGCAACCCACTTACACTCAACTACAGCGAGTGAACGACAAAAGTAGGTCGGAAATGGAAGGTAAGAAGAAACGAAACATAGGATCAATTAGATTAGTAGAAAGTGTATTTATATAAGAACAAAAATGTGTGTGCCAAAAAATTAAAATATGAAATTTTAATGAAGTTAACTTGCAGATTTCTATGGTTCCAGTTGCCAATCGAGCTCTGGTCGGAGATTCTCGCTTAATTTTGAATAGAACACTTTTTAAGCACGTTTTTAAGTAAATATTCCACATATACTTTTTAGCGTGAAGTTTCGTTTTCTTTATTCGTATATTCCTGCCATGCAACCACTTACACTCAACTACAGCGAGTGAACGACAGAAGTAGGTCGGAAATGGAAGGTAAGAAGAAAGGAAACATAGGATCTATTATATTAGTAGAAAGTGTATTTATATAAGAACAAAAATGTGTGTGCCAAAAAAATTAAAATACGAAATTTTAATGAAGTTAACTTGCGTGATTTCTATGGTTCCAGTTGCCAATCGAGCTCTGGTCGGAGATTCTCGCTAATTTTGAATAAAACACTTTTAAGACGTTTTTAAATATTCCACATATACTTTTTAGCGTGAAGTTTCGTTTTCTTTATTCGTATATTCCTGCCATGCAACCCACTTACACTCAACTACAGCGAATGAACGACAGAAGTAGGTCGAAAATGGAAGGTAAGAAGAAAGGAAACATAGGATCTATTATATTAGTAGAAAGTGTATTTATATAAGAACAAAAATGTGTGTGCCAAAAAAATTAAAATACGAAATTTTAATGAAGTTAACTTGCGTGATTTCTATGGTTCCAGTTGCCAATCGAGCTCTCGTCGGAGATTCTCGCTTAATTTTGAAAAAACCCTTTTAAGCACGTTTTTAAGTAAATATTCCACATATACTTTTTAGCGTGAAGTTTCGTTTTCTTTACGAATATTCCTGCCATGCAACCCACTTACACTCAACTACAGCGAGTGAACGACAGAAGTAGGTCGGAAATGGAAGGTAAGAAGAAACGAAACATAGGATCTATTATATTAGTAGAAAGTGTATTTATATAAGAACAAAAATGTGTGTGCCAAAAAAATTAAAATACGAAATTTTAATGAAGTTAACTTGCGTGATTTCTATGGTTCCAGTTGCCAATCGAGCTCTGGTCGGAGATTCTCGCTTAATTTTGAATAGAACACTTTTTAAGCACGTTTTTAAGTAAATATTCCACATATACTTTTTAGCGTGAAGTTTCGTTTTCTTTATTCGAATATTCCTGCCATGCAACCCACTTACACTCAACTACAGCGAGTGAACGACAGAAGTAGGTCGGAAATGGAAGGTAAGAAGAAACGAAACATAGGATCTATTATATTAGTAGAAAGTGTATTTATATAAGAACAAAAATGTGTGTGCCAAAAAAATTAAAATACGAAATTTTAATGAAGTTAAATTGCGTGATTTCTATGGTTCCAGTTGCCAATCGAGCTCTCGTCGGAGATTCTCGCTAATTTTGAATAGAACACTTTTTAAGCACGTTTTTAAGTAAATATTCCACATATACTTTTTAGCCTGAAGTTTCGTTTTCTTTACTCGAATATTCCTCCCATAAACCCACTTACACCAACTACAGTGAGTGAATGACAGAAGTAGGTCGGAAATGGAAGGAAAAAAAGGAAACATGGGATCTATTATATTGTAGAAAGTGTATTTATATAAGAAAAAAAAATGTTTTAAAAAAAAAAAAAATTAAAAAATACGAAATTTTTAATGAAGTTGACTTGCGGATTTTATGGTTCCAGTTGCCAATCGAGCTCTCGTGGGAATTTCCCGCTTAATTTTGAATAGAAATTTTTGCATTTTTAAGTAAAATTCCCATATACTTTTAGGGGAAGTTTGTTTTTTTTAAAGTATATTCCTCCCATGAACCCCACACTCAACTACAGCGAGTGAAAGAGGGAATAGGCGGAAATGGAAGGTAAGAAGAAACGAAACATAGGCTCTATTATATTAGTAGAAAGTGTATTTATATAAGAACAAAAATGTGTGTGCCAAAAAAATAAAAATACGAAATTTTAATGAAGATAACTTGCGTGATTTCTATGGTTCCAGTTGCCAATCGAGCTCTGGTCGGAGATTCTCACTTAATTTTGAATAGAACACTTTTTAAGCACGTTTTTAAGTAAATATTCCACATATACTTTTTAGCGTGAAGTTTCGTTTTCTTTTTTCTATATTCCCCCCATGAAAACCCACTTACACTCAACTAAAAAGGAAAGTGAACGACGAAGTAGTTCGGAAATGGAAGGTAAGAAGAAAGGAAACATAGGATCTATTATATTAGTAGAAATTGTATTTATATAAAAACAAAAGGGGCCCCAAAAAAATTAAAAAATAGGTTTTTTAATGAAGTTAACTTGCATTTCGGTTCCAGTTGCCAATCGACTCTGGTCGGAGATTCCCTTTTTTGAATAGAACATTTTTTAAGCACTTTTTTGGAAAATTCCACAAAAATTTTTTGGGTAAAGGGGTTTCGTTTTTTTTTTTCATATTCCTGCCATGAAACCCCATTTTACACTCAATTTTACAGCAGTGAACGACAGAAGAAAGGTTCAAAAATGGAAGGTAAAAAAAAGGAAACATAGGATCTATTTTTATTAGTAGAAAGGGAAATTTATATAAAAACAAAAAGGTCCCAAAAAATTAAAATAAAATTTTAAAAAGTTAACTTGCGGATTTTTTTGGGGTTCCATTCCCAATCGAGCTTTTCCGGAAATTCTCTTTTTTTTTGGAATGAACATTTTTTAAAACTTTTTTTGGAAATATTCCACAAAATTTTTGGTGAAGTTTCTTTTTTTTATTCGTATTTTCCCCGATGCAACCAAACCCCTTAACTACAGGGGGAAACGACAAAAAGTGGGTCGGAAAAAAGGGGAAGGGAAACGAAACATAGGATCTATTATTTTAAATAGAAAGTGTATTTATATAAGAAAAAAAATGTGTGTCCCAAAAAAAAATTTAAAAACAAAATTTTTAAAAGAAGTTAACTTGCGTGATTTCTTTTTGGTTTCCCGGGCCCTTGGCTCGGTCGGAATTTCGCTTAATTTTGAATAGAACACTTTTGCAAGTTTTTGGAAATATTCCAAATATACTTTTAAAGGGGAATTTTTTCTTTTTTTTCGAATTTTCCCTGTTTTTTTGAACCCATTTTACACTCAACTAAAAAAGGGAGTGAACGACAGAAGTAGGTCGGAAAGGGGAAGGTAAAAAAAAACGAAACATGGGATCTATTATATTAGTAGAAAGTTTTATTTATATAAAAAAAAAAAATTTTTGAAAAATTTAAAAAAATAAAATTTCAAAAGAAGTTAACTTGGGATTTCTAGGGTTTTCCAGTTCCCAATGGAGCTCTGGTCGGAGATTTTTCCGTTTAATTTTGAATAGAACACTTTTTCCCTTTTTTTTAAGTAAATATTCCACATATACTTTTAGCGTGAAGTTTCGTTTTCTTTTTTATAATTTTCCCTCCTTAAACCTATTTTACACCCCAACTACAGCGAGTGAACGGGCAGAAAGGGTCAAAAAAATGGAAGGTAAGAAGAAAGGAAACATAAGGTCATTTTTATTAGAAAGGGGTGTATTTATATAAGAAAAAAAATTGTCCCAAAAAAATTAAAAAATTCAAAATTTTAATAAAATTAAAACTTGCGTATTTTATGGTTCCATTTGCCAATCGGGGCTCTGGTCAGATTCTCGAAAATTTTTTGAATGGGAACATTTTTTAAGCACTTTTTTAAAGTAAATTTTCCCACATATACTTTTTACCCTGAAGTTTCGTTTTCTTTATTCAATTTTCCCCGCCATGAAACCCCCAATTTACACTAATTTCGGGAGGGGAAAAGACAAAGTGGGTTGGGAAATGGAAGGGGAAGAAACAAAACATGGGATCAAATTATATTAGTAAAAAGGGTGTATTTATATAAGAACAAAAATGGGGAAAAAATTAAAATACAAAATTTTTTAATAAAGGTTAACTTGCGGATTTCTAGGGTTTTCGTTAAATCGGGGCCTCTGGTCGGAGATTCTGCTTAATTTTTGAATAGAACTTTTTTTTAACACGTTTTAAGTAAATATTCCACATATATTTTTTAGCGTGAAGTTTCTTTTTCCCTTTTGGTTATTCCTGCCAAACCGCACTTCCTCAACTACAGGAGTAAAAGACGGAAGTAGGTGGGAAAATGGAAGGTAAGAAGAAAGGAAACGGATCTATTATATTAGTAAAAGTAACATTTATATAAAAAAATGTGTCCCAAAAAAAATTAAAAAAAAAATTTTTAAATGGGTTAATTTTGCGTTTCTAGGGTTCCCTTTTTTGCCAATCGGGGTTTGGTGGGAGATTCCCCTTAAATTTTTTGAATAGAACATTTTTTAAAGCACTTTTTTGGAAAACCAATACTTTTTAAAGGTTGAAGTTTCTTTTTTTTATTTCGAATATTCCTGCCTTCAACCCACTTACACTCAACTACGGGAGTGAAGACAGGAAAGGTCGGAAAGGGAAGGTGAAGAAACGAAACATAGGATCTTTTAAAATTAGTAAAAAAGGTATTTATAAAAGGGAAAAAAGGGGCCAAAAAAAATTAAAAATAGAAATTTAAATAAAAGTTAACTTGCAGATTTTTTGGGGTTTTAAAATTTGCCAATCGGGGCTCTGGTCGGAGATTCTGTTTAAATTTTGGGAATAGAACACTTTTTAAGCACGTTTTTAAGTAAATTTTCCCCTTTATTTTTTTTACGTGAAGTTTCGTTTTCTTTATTAAAAATATTCCTGCCTTTAACCCTTTACACTCAACACCCCAGAGTAAAAAGAGGGAAAATGGCCCCGAAATGGAAGGAAAGAAAAAAAGGAAAACATAGACCTATTATATTAGTAGAAATTTATTTATATAAGAGTAAATATGTGGGGCCAAAAAAATTTAAAAAACCAAAATTTTTTAATAAATTAATTTCGTGATTTTTGGTTCCATTCCCCAATCGAGCTGTGGGTCGGAGATTCTCGCTTTTTTTTGAATAAAAATTTTTAAAGCACGTTTTTAAGTAAATATTCCACATATATTTTTTAGCGTGAATTTTTCATTTTCTTTATTCGAAAAATTCCTCCCATGCCCCCCAAACTTACACTCAACTACAGAGGTGAACGGCAGAAGTAGGTCGAAAATGTAAGGTAAAAGAAACGAAACATAGGATTTTAATATATTAAAAAGGGGTTATTTATATAAAACAAAATGTTTCCCAAAAAATTAAAATACAAAATTTTAATGAAGTTAACTTGCGTGATTTCTATGGTTGGGGGCCCAAACCCCGACCCTTCCCGGAGATTCTCGTTTAAATTTTTTGAATAGAACATTTTTTAAGCACTTTTTTGGAAATTTTCCCCACAAAATTTTTTAGCGTGAAGTTTTTTTTTCTTTATTGTATTTTTCCCCCATGAAAACCCACTTACCCCTCAACTACAGCAGTGAACAAACAGAAGTAGGTGGGAAATGGAAGGTAAGAAAAAAAGGAAACAAAAGGATCTATTATATTAGTAGAAAGTGTATTTATATAAGAACACAAATGTGTGAGCCAAAAAAATTAATATCCGAAATTTTAATAAAGTTAACTTGCGAGAAAACTGTCATTATTTTGGCTTATATTAGTGATGATAAGCAAGAGATTACGAAAAAATAAGAGCATTGATTGTGAAAAAGTACGAATCCTCTCTTTTTGTTTGCTTAGTGAATTTTAAGAAAAGTAAATAGGGCATAAGTTTTCCTCACCTTTTATAGCATATAAACGGTATTTATGTGTTATCGCAAAGGTATTGTTGACACATCATATGAAAAAGGAAGCACATAATTGTCAATTCAGAGATTGTGATATATGGGAAATCAGGGTTGCCAACCAAAAATTATCTTGAACCCTTGGCATTGTTTCGGGAAGGTATCCCTAAAAATATGTTTTATAAATATAATCTACATGAGCAATTTACACTTAAATATTTTTAAATAATTAGATTAATTGACATTTATATGGATCGTATATACTCAAATATAAATCCATAAGAAAGAATAATTTTTGAAACAGTGCCCTTTCCAGAAAATAGATGAATTAAGCAAATCCACTGATGTATGGAACTGAAAAAGAACTTTTGTTATGCCTTTGCGCAAAATGTCGGAAAAAAAGTTATACATCCGGGGCAATTGGATTTTTCGGGCCCCGAATAAAAAGAAGTTTTTACTTAAATTTTTGTTTTTAAAAGTACATACACAATTTTTTCCCCTGAAAAGAATTTACAGTTCTTTAACTGATAAGTTAATTTTTTTTTCTTCCCAAGGCCGGATGACCCTTTTTAGGAGCCAAGGAAAAAAATTTCTTAAAAGTCTGAAAATGTGTTTTAGTTTTATTAAAGGCTTATGAAATCGCACAGCAGTACTGAAAGAACTTTTTAAAAAATATCTTCAGTTATTTTCAAATGACAAAGACCACACATTTTACGGTTTTTTCCCAATTTTCTCACTTTTTTTAGGGAAATTTTCCCCATGTTAAAATCACACGTAACATAAAAAAAAATACTGAATCATTAAACCTTTTTTAGTTCGAAGGGTATGCTAGAAAGAAAAAAGGCAAAAAATAAGACTGTTTATGGGACATATATGTTTAAAAATTTCCAATAGAGCTTAGAATATTTTTTGCGATATTTTAATCATTCTATAGAAATACAAAAATAATTTTTTAGTTCAAAATTTTGTTTCTGTTTAATTTAAGTTGGATATAATTTTTGAGATCTTATAATACATGTGTTTAAGTTTAGGTATCATTTTTTAAAAAAGTATCTCTTAAATATGTAAAATATTTTTGTCACATATATAAAACAATATACAAAATTTGGAGAACCTACTTTCTTAAAAAAATATTAAGATACTTTCATGAAAAAAAGTATAACATTTTGTAATTTTGAAAATTTTAATTTTTTCCCCTTTTATACATAAAACTATTTTTTAAAAAAACTATGTACTATTTCGACTAAACAAAAACTGATCACTATATGCACAGATATCCGGTACTGAAATATAAAAAAAATTGGAAGAGCATATAGTGTAATAGTTCTTTTTTAAAAAAGTGTACCTAAAAGCACAAAATTATGCATAGGAGAAAAACCAAAAAATCAAACATTTGTAAACGTTTGTTTGCCTGTTTTCAATTTTTTTTTTTTTTCATATTTTAAGAATATTTTACCAATGAACATATAAGTGTTATGCATTTTTAGATTAAAAAAGTATGCATTAATTTTTAATACTAAAATTGAAAAAAGGATTTTTTGAATGTGTATGATGTCCTGATTTTCTTAATAATAACATACAAGCACAACAGATTCGACTGACTCGTTAGGTTAAATTAAATCTTTCGACATAAAAAAGGTAAAACATTTTTGTTTTTAATTAAAATCTTCTTAAAAGCACAATTCTGAACTACATAACATACCAACAAATAGTTTAAAATAAAACACGTACCGACTGAAACACTCCACTTTAAACAAGTTGAATCTGTCAAAGCATTCAAGCAGGTGTGGTGTGAAGATTGCAGTGCCAGCTCGGGTGTAGTCCTCATCACCTGACTGTGGCTCAAATCGCCTTGCTGTCCATCATGTTCCACCTTAGTCATAAAAGAGTCCATCAATTTTACAAGAAATTATTTCAAAACATCAGTAGCTAAATTATTCATGGGTATAAAGTAATGATTTTTTACAAGACACATGATACTTCTAGGAGTTACTTTTGGAGATTGTGAAATTTATTTCACTCATGATATTAAAAAAAATCGTATTTTAGTACATTTCATTTAAAATTAAAATATTAAATTTTTTTATTCTTAAAATGTATGACGATCGCCTGAAAAGCTGAGCGCACCATCGGTTGTATCAGCCCAATCTTTTCGACATTAGAGTGTGAAAGTGGCTCGTGTAACTCAAACATTTCTTCAGTTAATTTTAAGAATATTGTGTTTTAATGATGAAACCCGCGTCTTAGATTCTCGGCAAGTTCAAGAAAAGTTCTTTTAAATAAACTCCCTACATTCTTTTATTTACAATCGGTCGATGAAATCCAAGTTGGAAGAAAAGATACCTTTTAGCATTGATTATTCTGAGTCTCATTCCTAAGCGTCAAACGTCAGGTAATGTGATCTTCCGTTTTTGTTAAGGTATCCGACTAAGTTCGGCACCGTGATTTTGCAAAAGCGCATAAATGGATAATTTTCATGATATTTAGTGTCACTTAGATTAGAATACATGTATATAATTGTTTATCATTTTGACAAAAATTTATTTTAAAAATATTGTGGCAAAATTAACTTGAATAATCCTTTTTCAAAATGTTTCCTTTGTGAAAATGTTTATTATAATAACATTTTGCTGTCTATAGCTCCCGGATCTCTAAGAGGCTCAACTAGAATTTTTGAAATATATAGCTTAGAAGTGGGTTTATCCATACTTTACGACAACAGAGAGAAGCAATTTTAAGAAAAAGTGCCAATAATTATTTCAATGGGTCGTAACTCTGAAAAAAATGTGAATTTTTCAAAACTCATAGTTGAGCCTCTGTACAGAGGTCTGAGCTATATACAGGCAAAAATATTATTATAATAGAAGATTTTACAAAAGGAGAACATTTTGAACAAATTATTCTAAGTTAATTTTGCCAAAATTTTTTTTTAAATAATTGTTTTTGTCAAAATTCCCTTTTAAACAATTTTTTTGTATTCTAATCTGGTTAAATAAAAAAATTACCCATTTATTTTTTTTAAAATACATTTCCCGCGTAGTCGGATACCTTAAAATATTTTCCTTTTTCAAATTTTCCACCATCTTGGTGATTCCCTTTTGGGGTTTTTATTAATGCTATGGTATGGTAAATGAAAGTTTGTAAGTTGTTTCCGGAAATTTTTTCGCATAAGGCAGTAACTCATCGTGACACTATTTATTAGAAAATGTAAGAAATTTTGTAAATAATAGGGACATCATCAATATGTTTGCTCTTTCGTATTCATTTTGTGACGGGCTCACGCGTCTTTTCATTAACATGTCCTTTTGGGCTCTTTGGGGCCAGAATTAAGGCAACTCTTTTCCAAACCCAAAACCAAGAAGTAAAGGGGAAAGGAAAGATGAAAATTTGGGGTTTTTAAATAATACAAGTTTAGGTAAAGGGTGAGATTTTGAGGAATGTTATGTATCCTGATTCAAGTGTGAAAGGGTTTTTAAAAAGGTTTTGGGCAGCCGACAGGTTTTCCGTGACAGAAACCCTTAGGTCAAGGTGTACCATTGCATGCCGGGCAGCAACTACAAATAGGATTAATAAGTATACTGTGGGGCGATAAAGGTAGGAGTCATTTAAATATTTGGGTCTGTGATCCCATGGAAGAGCTTAGGCAGGGTTATTTAAAGGGTCCGGGGTAAAGTTATTTCGTATTATATATATTTTGTGTTTAGCCACCGTAGATTCTCTCACATATCATAATATTATCTAATCTGATAAAAGGGTTTAAGTTTAAGGTCTTAAATAAATATATTAAGATCATGGGGACTTTCTTCATTTATTCCACACCTCAGCTCATCTGATAAAAAGGGGGGCACTGAGGGGCGTCCTTACAATAGCGCCGAAATTTAATTTCATAACCCCCATAAAAGGCGCGAACGGGTTTAATGTTTTTTCCAAAATGTACTTTGGATCCGAGAATGTTAATGAGTTTTGGGGGTATTGACAATCAAAAAGATTACTTGAATCCAGTGATTTATCATGTGCTTTTGCGTCATCTCCTGGGGGAGGGCCCGAATGGTATTAGATGTTCGGGCCGTTGTGCGAAAAAATTTGCCCCATTTAAAAGCAACTTTGCCCTTTCCGCATCCATAATAAGAAAGTTTTGAAATAAAGTTTTTATGCATCATAACAAAAAAGGGGCCCGGGAAACAGATTTATTTACGATCTTTAAAACTGCATAAACAAATAGAACTGGGGTTTCCCCGGGGAAAGATTTGGTAGCCCATATTTCGTTATATAACCAAACCCAAGTTACGTGGATGTTCGAAATCCACAAAACACGGTCCAACAATTAGAGGTGTTAACTAAATTTTAGGAAAGATATTCGTGCAAAACAATGCGAGGTTCAAAGAATAGCGATAATGTTGAAAGAAAGAGGTCGGAATGAGCGTAAAGGGTGTCTACGCTGATGATAAAGGGGGAAATTTTCCCCAAGTTTTTCGTACCGAGTAACGGAAAAATGTTATAGGGGTTTTTAAAAGAGAAGGTCCTAAAAAATGGGGATAAGCAAAGATTTCAAAGGATGCAAGATTTAAAGGGGGGGATAAAAATTTGGAAAGGGTCAAAATGGTTTTTTGGGGGGAAAAGGGAAATGATTTGATGAATTTGGTGGGGCGTAAAAAAAGGGGTGTTAAATTTTTTTTAAAAAATATCAAAAGATCAGTCAACCCAAAATATAAAATTAAATTTTGGTTTTCTGGGTAAACTTAAATTTTTTTTTTTTGTAAAAGAACTTTATAAAGGGGGGGGTCAGCTTTTTTTACGCCCGGGCTGGGGGAATAAATTTTTAAAAACTAAGGAAAAATTGGGTGAAATGAAAAAAATTTTTTAAATAAAAATTTTAGAAGTTGATTCAAGGGAAAAAAATTATTACATTATAAAGGTTTTCCCTGAATTTTAAAATTTAAAATTAATAAGGGGAGAAACCCATTCAGGGCCGGGGGGTTCTTCTATTTACTAATCAAAAAAAGGTGGATTGATTTATATTAATTTTAAATTTTTTTGTGAGATTAAATTATTTTTAAAATTGGGTTTTTATTTTTTTTTTTAAAAATTTCAAAAAAAATTTCAAAAAATTTTTAAAAATTCAATAAATAAATTTAAAATTTAAAAATATTTTTCTTTTTTTTAAACCCAAACCCTTATAGGGATAATCAAAAAGGCCGGGGGTTTCCTTTGGGAAAGGGGAAGGCATTTTTTAAAAGATATAAAAAAAATTTTTAACAAGTAAAAACCGTGCTCGGTAATGTCGGAATGTAGGAATAGTGGACTTGAATTTCGGGGGAGTTTGAGAAGCCTTTGTTGTTTCATTTTGAGATTTAAATACCCGGGATTCCGGGGTGGATCAAATATTATTCTGGGCTTTGATCAAAAACTTTTACATTCGATTCCAGTTTATCATTGGTTAAAACGATTGAGGGAAAATGTAAAAAAGAGATCTTTCTAAGCAAAGGTTGGATGAAAAAAAAGAAACAGGTGTTGGGATTTGTTTAATAGTTTTGGGTTGTTTTTAGATAATCCCGGGGGTTAAAATGTTTTATATCTGAAATTGACACGTTAGATAAGCCACCTTTTTTTTCCCCGTACGTTTACGGGGAAAAAGCTGCCCTTTTTTATCATGTAGAAAAAAAGTTGAAGGGAACCATAAACCCTTTCAATCATGCTACCGGTTTTTTTTTTGTAGAAAAATAATGAGTTTCCCCGGCCGGGAAAAGTATGAGCTGTCGACTATCGGAAACTTAATTCTCTTAAAAATATCCCGTTATCCCCTTTCCGTTTAGATGATTTGATAACGAACATACCCCCGCGCGTTTTTTCGTCTTTGATCCAAATCGGGGGGACTTTTAACTGGCGGGCCCGTGATATGGTTTTAAAATCGCATTTGTTCGAAGAATGGCGCCTACGCTTTTTGGCGGACTTTAGTTGTCGGGGGGGGCTCCCTTTTTCGGGAAAGGGCCCTAGATCTGATTTTAATGACAGAAACCTTTTAAAAATCAATTTTTTGGGCAATATATCGATTTTTTTTTTTTGGGCTTATACTAAAATTAAAACTTTTTTCTTTGAAATCTGTTTAAATTTTGTTTCTATCTTAAAAAGAAGCGGGGCAAATTCTAAATATTACTTAATCATAAATTTTTTGGGCCAAAAAGGTTTTCTGCTAACCGGAAGTGGCGAGTTTTTTTTGTTTGTTTCTCTTTCATAGTATTGACATTAAATATTATAATTAATATACAAAATATTTAGTCAGAAATTAAAATGGAACACGTAAGAATAAATATAAATGTATTTGGAAATACATTTTTCCTTTTTTAAGTTGAAAACCTGGCAGCTAGTTTGTTGTTTTGTCTTTGTTTACATGTGCGTTTGATTTTCATGCTGGAAAGAATTGACAGCGTAAAAAGCCATTTGATTATTTTATTCTGTTTTGTAGTCGGTTGGTTATTTCTAGCAATACTTTTAACCATTTTGAAGTTAAATGGCTCAAGCGGCAATTTTATGGAAATATACAAAAAACTTTGAAAAATAACATAGTAGTTCCTCCTGAATGTACTGCTAGTTAGCTCTTTCAAAGTTGTGGAAATGAGAGAGTTTGTCAACTGCAGAAGAAATACCTGGTCCTGTGTTAGGTAACAGAATCAAGCGACCTTTGAACTTATTGTGGAAGCCTTTGCTCAACTTTGCTGCCCAAAATGTTTTGGCTGGAAAAAGTAGAACTATTTGAGGACCTGCATATGATTGTGCTCCCCATTTTACACTAAAATGGCATCAGGACTTTTCTTTTGCATTTGCTTCATCAAAAGTTGTGAATGCACCTATCGTAAATACGAGGCTTGTATATGGTATGCGGCAGATAGGCAAAGGTTTGGCTGGGGCATTTAAATTATGCTCAACATTAAAAACCAAACATTATTAACCAAACCGCTTACAAAAATCAGGAAGCAAAGCTTTTAAAAAGTGGTTCAGGAAGTAGCTGAGGAATCCATGAGGTGCCGCTACCGGAAATTGTGGAGAAAAATAAAAATCTCATCTGATATTGTAAAATGTGGCATATCGGCGTGGATGGTACACAAGTGTTGGGGAAGAGGCCATACATCTATGAATGGCTGTATTGCTGCAACACGCTGATACTGGTAAGGTGTTAGACATAGAAGTTAAGCGTCGTCCTACCGTCCTACATGTAAGAAAACTTTGAATATGAGTCAAAAGCCGACCATATGTCAGTGTAACTTCACAGGCTTCTCAAAAATGGAAATTGTGGGGCTTCCCGAATATCATTTCGATCAGAAAAAAACGGCAAGGAGAATTCGCTATTATGGGGATGGTGACTCAAAAGCTGTTATGAGTGTGAAAGACACTTACGGAATAAAAAAAATGCGTGACCAAGTTTGAATGCATTACTATGTACAAACGAGAGTGGGCTCACGTCTGAGAAAACTAAAACTAAAGCAAAGGACTCTTCTGGCAAATCAATAACTGATAATTTTAGACGGATAAACTACTACGTGGAATTGCTGTTCGGTAACTTAAATGCCATGCAGCAAATGTATCAAGCAAGGCAGTGGTCACTGCAATTTCCATGGATAAGGAAACCGACGCACGGTCGTAATGTTAAATTTAAGAAAAGCCGGTGCTATTTCAAGGCAAAACGGTTCAAACAGTTCCGGCCGTATCATATGCTGGTTTAAATGATACGTCTTAAATCACCAAACCAGTATAATTTGAACTATGCGGACAAACAGATATTAATCCGCGCCATACGGACGAACCAAAAATGCCACAATCGAGGTTTTAATGGAATAGTCAAGCGCTACCGAAGGAAAGTATTTATTTCGCCCCAAAATAATTTAAATTCCGTGTATCGTAAGGATGCTATTATACACTTCAATGAAGACGGCGGTAGTCTAAAGGTTTTAATAAGATGAATATAGAAAATCCTGGGGTGTTTACCTTACGGGGATATTAACATTTAGATAAATGCAGAAAAAATGAATCAATTCATAATACAGACCCCAAAACAAAGAAACACAGGAAAATTTTAAGAGCACTTAAAAAGAAAAAAAATAGTGTTTTAGGATTAAAAGATGGAGAGAATTATAAAACTGGTGCATTTTAATAAGAAAGTGTTTTTCTTGGGTGGAATCAGATGAGTTTAATGTTTGGCTTCTGTCGCCTTCAAATTCAATTTTTCACATTTTTCTACCGCAAAACACAATATCTCAAAGTAGTTTGAATGAAATACAAATTTTATATGTATGTTTTAAATACTTATACAGTGAATAATAGACCTTCTTAAGGTTTTGTGTTGAGTAGAAAGTTTTTGTATTAAGTAAACAGTATGGTACCTACAACAGCTTTTAAAGAAAAATGTCAACGTATAGAAGCTCGAAACACAATAACTTCCCACGTAATAATTATGTTACCAAAATAAGAGTCTATTCCCTAGATAAGGTTGCATGCTATACTATTCAATTTACAAAATGTCAATATATTAATTTTCTTCCAGTCATATATTTTGCAAAAGTCTCATTTCTTTACTTATTTTTTATAAAAATACCCCTTTACGGCAAAAAACACACCAACAAACTTTTCTAGGGTATTTTTTAATTTAGAGGACCCATTAGGTTACTGCAAAATATGCACTACAGGCAAATTCAGGTTAATTCAAATAAAACATTTTCTTCAAGGTGCCCTGTCACCTTAAAATCGATGATAAGTTTGTAATATGTAGCATAGACGTGATAGCCATACTACCGTCCTATCACACTCACCATGTTGAACATCTAAGGGAAGTTTTTCGATTATTACAGGATGCAGGGTTAACCTTAACTAAGGAAAAGTGCAAATTTGGTTGTGATGAATTGAAATATTTTAATTATTAGTAAGGAGGAAATTAAAACGGACGAGAAAAAGGTTCGAGCTATAATTGAGATGAAACTCCCAAGAAATTCTAAAGAGGTATCCACATTTTTAGGTATGTCCCAGTGGTACGCGAAATATATTAAGAATTATGCTGATCTATGCGAGCCCCTTTATCTTAATCTTAAGCGAAAACTCAAGAAATTTTGTTGGTCATTAGTGGCGCGCGGTCGGTGGCGATGACCCTGAAAGCGCCGCTTTGCAAATTGCTGGATTTCAAAAGCCTTCGAGTTATTTACGGACGACAGTTCAATAAGCGTAGGCGTGGTTTTAAATCAAAGTAAATAGGAAAATTCCACTGTATCGGTTTCTCGCACGCTTAGTAGTGCGGGAGTGGAGAGGAATTACACTGTAAATTTATGAGGGAGCGTTTCAGTGAAAATAGCTTCCCGTGCCTAGTCAATAAAATCTCAGTAGTCCTACTTAGCCCACTGCTAAAGTTTATTTACGCCACGCTGCATTGACGCGCCGGGGTCACTGCTGCAAAACCCGTCGAGTAGGATGACAGTGGGCTGTAAAACGAAGCGCGAATTCGAACATAGAACGGGGAACATCGTACCTCGGGAACCCGCTAATGTGGTGGCTGACAATTTAGTCGAGGAACCCGTTGAAAAGGCGAATAGGAAAAAAGTTAATTGTGCAGTAATCAGGGATTTGCGCTTCGTCGCGTGAACAGTTAATCGAAGAGCAAAAGAAAGCGACCCGGAATTAGGTCAATATATCTATAGATATCTGGAAAACCCAGGTAACCTGGTTAATGCGACAGTATGTGAGAATTAAGGTGATTTTCGTTTATAATTTGAGTGTTGCCGTGGGAAAAACGCAACGCCCTAGGTGAAATGCAAGTATACATTCCAAAGTCTTAAGGAATGAAATAATGAGAGAATCACGAAAGCCCATAGCATGTCATTTAGGACGCTTTAAGATTTACCATAAAAATAGGACGTTTGTTATTTCCCGTATATGAGAAAATTTATTGATCAATATGTCTCTACATGCCACATGTGCGAAGTTAATAATTATAAAAACGTGTTACCAGCTGGTCACTTAATTCCGATTACAACAAATTATCCAAATGAGATGGTTACTTTAGATTTGCTAGGTTAGTACCCTGCGTCGAGAGTGAGACTTAACCGATATGTTTTAATAATTACGGATCATTTCAGCAAGTGGGCTGAAAAAAGGCTTTGGCTCGAGTAAAAGCGGATACTTTTTTTGATAATTGTATATCGCGTTTTGGAGCTCCAGTAAAATTAATAAGTGATAATGGTCTCCAATTTATATCCGATATTTTTGAACATTTAAGTGATAGATTAAGAATAAGGCATGTGAAGACTGTTATATATAGACCTCAGACAAATAGAACCGAAACTCTGAATCGAGATCTCTTGCAAATGATTTCAAATTATGTGAATGATCAGCACGATACATGGGACCAGTTCTTACGTGAGTTCGCTTATGCTATTCGTACGGCAGTGAATGAAACGATGGGAAAAACCCTTACAAAATTATTTTTAGGTCGAAAGTTGATTATCCCATTTCAGAAATTAGCGATGGTATCGGTCGGAACTGAATGTGCAGTAGGGGATATTGAGAGATTGTTTGATAAAGCTAGACAAAACTCAAAGACTAAGCATGAAAAGTGGGCAAAATATTATAATAGACGCAGGCGAGATGTACAAATTAAGGTGAATGACTGGGTCTTAATAAAAATGCATCCTTTAATTTCAGCAACACAGAAAGTGGTAGCTAAATTGAAACCAAAATTTGAAGGTCCTTATAGGGTGTTAGAAGTAAAAAACAATAATTTAGTGATATGGAGATCGGGAAAAAGGTAAACTGTCAATGTCGATCAAGTTAGAATATATCATCAGAGGAAAACTGATGAGATGGAGATAAGAACCGGTGGTTCAAATAGCAATAGTTCACGCCATAAATCGAGTGATTTTGAAAGCGTACAACGGAGATCAAATCAGTCGCAGTATGGTAGAAAGAAGAGGTCAGGTGAAAAGCGTGAGGAAAAAGGGATAAGTTTTAAGAAAGATCAGGTGAGCGGCATACAGGTACGGCCGATAAGCGTGGACCACTTATCAGATCACCACCTGGCTCTTGGTCAGAACCCAGTAAAAGACTTAAAAATGGTAGGAAAGAGACGCTTGCGTACAAACGATTGCTTTACTCTGGGTCTGGAGGACCAGAGAGGAAGATTAGAAAGAGTATAGGACATAGAGTTGTTAAAAGAACATTGTCTTCAAAACATTACTAATGATTCACCACGATTTTGAAAGAAAGTCAGAACACAGGAAACAGTAATGCCAAGTACCAGTGGGTACAACTTTAGACCAAGAAGAGGAGCAAAAGTGGAGTCCCGACCAACCAATGAGAAGAAGACACAACAAGTTCGAGTCAGAAAAAACCGAGATCATCAATACATCGAAGAGCAAACAAAGTCAAGCAGCAGGAATACAAGAAACAGAAGAAGTCAACAAAGAATTGCCAGAGGAGGAAAGGAAGAGTGAACAGCAACAGATCCATCTCCCTGGAGGTCCTAGTAGGAGACGTCAACCAGCCAAAAAATCAGGTTGTATCGTTTCATTTTTTTATTTTTGAAAATGGTCGAAAAAAATTATTGTAAAGAGGCAACAGTTAATTTGTTTAAAATTTTTAACCCGAA
>BMAV01018559.1:27808-55146 GCA_019973955.1 Trichonephila inaurata madagascariensis | reverse complement strand
TATATATATATATATATATATATATATACTTTTAAGTAAAAGTTTAATTATGTTATTTTTCTTTCTCTAATTTTTAAATTGAAACAGATTGAGAAATAATATTTAATTAAAGATTTATTTCCTTCAAGATCCATTTCTAAAAGTACAAATATCATTAAAAATAGCCTAATCTATGTTGCTCTTTATCATATCCATTATATCTGGCATTCTCGCGAACGTTCATGAGAGTCTAGGCAACCTAACAGGCGTCTGCACAAAACATGTAAAAATGCTGTATTTCGTACAATTCTAGTCAGTCTTGGCCGAATCGATTAGCTACCGAATCTCTCTTGAATGTACATTTCATAATTCACGCGTTAATTGTAATTCACGGTATTAAGTATTTACGGCAGTGGATTATAACAAAATCATAGATACATTTTTAAATCACAGCGAGCATTCGACGATAATAAAGCATCAACAAGTACATAGACGAGGGCAAATTGATAGTAAGTTACGAATGGGTTAGGGATCCATTTTAAAATACTTCAGAAGGGCTCTCAACTGCCGAAAAAGAGATCTTCATAGATTTCACATCCAATGACGAAATTAAATGGCAAATTGTAATAAATCACTCTTTGAATTCTGAATAGAGGTGGATGCTGAATTTTCTGCACTGAAAACAAAAGCATTTCGTATACTATTACCATTTTTAACATCATACCTTTGTGAATCCTGATTTTCTGCGATGGCTACTTTGAAGACAAAATACAGATCTGAGCTAAATAGCAAAAAATAACTCTGAGTGTCAATTTCTAATTTTTAGCCTTCCTTTGAAAAACTTTGCTCTGCAAGACAAGCCCATGGAAGTCACTGATAATTATTAAACTTGTTCTTATACTGGCTGAAGTACCCACTCTTAACACGAGTTTATTTTTTTAAAAAATGATAATATATTATTCTTGATATAATAGCTTAATTGTAAGGAGAGTAAAACCAAGTGCATGACAATGTATACAAAAAATGTAAAATGATTTATTGAAATGAATACTCATATTATAAACGGTTTTGAATGAACTGTAATTTTAAGCCTCGCAGAATTAGCATTTAGAATAAATGTTAAGTAATAAAAAAAGAATATAAAATTCTAATGAATAACAATTGTGTTATTTTTTTAATATTTAAAGCGAGAAAGCCCGGGATCAGGTGTGCACTCGATACTAACGTTAATGGTCGCGGTGAGTGAAGCACCCCAATCCTTTTTTTATAATTATTTTCAATATACAAGATAAAAATCACAATTTCAGTGAATAATTTAACTAAGAGAAAATATACTTACCTATTTCAAGGATTTTTCTATTTGTCTTTCATAATTTGAGAAAATATCCAATAATAATAAATTGTTCCAAATGTGCGTATCCTTTTTTAAGGAATAAAGGACACAAATCACAGACACTTTTTGCTAACATTACAGGTAAGTTATTTGCAAGCAAAACTGTCACATTTTGTTCACGTTATTGTAATTTTAATGTCCTTTGATGATCGACAAATATCCTGTTGAACTTTTTATTGCTTGTGTCTTTTGACAGGGTGAAGTGCATTTTGCGGTACACTTATGGCTTCATATTTTCTTGATAAAGTTCTTAATGTAGCTATTGAAAATTTTCCTTTCGTTTCATGTTTATTGCTTTTCTCAAATTTACTTTCGCTAACATGATTAATATGCATTATTTCAGCAAATGTTTCCCTTGTTTGATCAGCTTCAATTTCCTTTCAGAGAGATCACAGATGCCNTTATGGCTTCATATTTTCTTGATAAAGTTCTTAATGTAGCTATTGAAAATTTTCCTTTCGTTTCATGTTTATTGCTTCTCTCAAATTTACTTTCGCTAACATGATTAATATGCATTATTTCAGCAAATGTTTCCCTTGTTTGATCAGCTTCAATTTCCTTTCAGAGAGATCACAAATGCCCAATTCTTTTTTTTATATTTTTCTCATTTACATTTATAAACCATAATCAGTCGTACAGCATCACAATTAAAACCACTAAGTTATTCGTAGGGAAAAATGCAGCATGTTCAAGAAAATATTTTTGAAAAATAGTGGTCGTGCCGGGAACTCGGTCTGAACAAGTACCTTAAGATCCTAAAAAAACGTTTGCCACTCTCAAAAAAGGAGATATGTTATCAATTCATTTTAGGTCCCATTAAGACTGTCAAATTAGAGGATTCTCTGTCAAGGTCATTGGCAACAAATAAACACTTTTCCAAGAATTAACGATTTTTGTATTATATGTTGCAGTATACTCATAAAAAATAAATCTTGGTCAATTAATCCTTCAAAGTGCTCAATATGCTTAAGCATGTATCATAAAACTCTTTCACATTGTGAAAAAAAACGCAAACAGAATTATATAATTTACAACTTTCCTAAAAAAAGTTATGCAGGTAACCATACCAGTAAGTTTGAAAGCCAGCAAAAGTAATAATTTAGATTAAAAGAAACGTAATAAAAAAATCTCTCATCGTAGGATTACAGTAAAGCAAACAAAATATTTTTTTTATTTAGTTATAGAGGATCAAAGATAGCTAATGAGCGTTCAAAGTAGAATCTTTTATTTTTGATGACCTTTTTTCACCAGATGATATATATAAATCATATCAATGTAAATCTGTATTTTTTATTATATCAGAAAGTATTTTGTTTTTTTTCATTCCAGTAAATTAATTTTAACTTTTTATTTTCGATATGCTCGCGCCCCCCTTGAAGGGTTATCGCGCCCCACAGTTTGAGAAACACTGACGAAGGGAAACTGACATGTGTAATATAGTAAGTTTTCAGATAACACGGAAAAAATAACACGTGCTGCCAATAACGTTAAATATGCTATGTTGAGTAGAGTGTGATAATAACTGGACTATCGCATTAATGTATGTCGCGTAAGCAATGTTCCACACATAAAACACCTATAAAATTCAATTGTTTCTGCATTATTTCAAATGTTATTGTTCTTTTTTTTGTTATATCCGTCTTCTGTGGATTTTTTTTGGGGGGGGAGGGAATTATGAATAAACCTGTATATTCCAATCACACCTAACTTACAGAGCACTAAAATCTTTAGTGCTGCTACCATCATAAAAATGCATATCCAAGTGTAGTAAGTTTATAATAAGTATATTTCAAGATGCAATGTTACATAATTCGCTCTAAATTTCATTGTAAGAAAATAATTCTTATTGTACATTTTTAACTCGCTATGATGAATGGTTAGATCATTAGATGAAATTTATATACCTCAGAGCTAAATACAGTTTATTTACTGTACGCAGGTACATTTATACACAGCTATATAGTTCTAGGATATATATAAATAAAATACAGAAACACGTGGGGAAGGATTTTCCGCGTGATGCGTACACCAGAAAATCCACCGTCTTACGGATTTAACTACCGGTTTCCCACCAGGGGAAACATCTCCAAGTACCCTGTCTGGAGGCGCCATCTAGCAGTCATTACAATAAATAAATAATAAATATAATTATTCGTTACATCCTTCCCTCTCTGATGTCGACTGCCTCCGTACAAGGGCCAGGTGTCTGTGGGACCTTTGATGGACGGCCACGTTTACGAAAAGGATGAGGGATTTTATACACTGTCACAATTACAAAGAGTTAAAACAGAGATGTGGTAAGTACCAAGAGGTTCCCCCGTGTTAATGTGGTGCTCTAAGATGGTTGTTGCTTCTTCCCTGGTTCGAAAACATTTTGGAAGGATTCCAACAGGAGGTTAAGTTTCTTCTTCTGGACAGAGGTTAAACTTTCACCTCCCCCCTCTCTTAATTGAATGGTGTTACTGGACATCATCTAATCTACGGACAGGGTGTCCAATTCTTCACCAAATGGGTGTTTGTGGGTAGGATTGTCCCAGAAGTTCCAACAAGTATTCTTCACATCTACAACCAAACCAGCAGAACTAAGGAAATCGGTTCCTAGAAGAGTTCTATTTCCCTCTGCCTTTGTGAAAATTATCACTTTGGTCAAGACTGATCTCCCCTCAATCTCTACCATCACTTGGGTTGTCAAGGCTCACCTGTGGTCTGTTGACTATCTGCCAAGCTGATAGCTAATGTAGTTTCCTAGAAGATGAATCCCTTATCCCTAAATACCTGGTGCATCCTTTCCCCAGCAATCGAATGTGAAGATCCCATGTCTGCACAAACACGTCTCCTTATTCCACAGAAAGTTATGTCTATTAGGGTAAATCGAGGGCTTTTGGTCTGACCTGTGTAAGTATTGATGTGATTGGTTGCTACGTCTGTTCCTTGCGAAGAGTTGGGGTTGCGGTAGGGCTCCTAGAGTTTAACACCCCTTGTCTCCCACAGCCATAGCATCTTAAATGGATCTCTCATTGGTACTGGATGGGAATATTCCCTTTTAGGAAGGCGATCAGGTTTCCTGGATGATACTTGTCTTCCATCATTGAAGCTTTCACTTCGCATGTCTTCTAGGTCCACTGGGTAAGTAACACCGGATATTGTCGAAAGCTTCCAGCTTATCTGCTAACATTTCTGGGGAGATAAGTTCTTCCCAGATATCCAGGCAATGTTCCTTACACTCTGGAGAGCCTCTCTTTTTCATTTGTTCGGCAATTATCAAATTCTTCAAGCTGTCAAAGAATAAAATTTTAGCTCATTGAGCCAACCTTCAAAATATACTCGGATTTCAAAATAATAATCTTTCTACGTCCCATTTGAGCTCTTTCTGTGACGTGAAAACAACCTCCAGGAAATTTTCTGCGGTTACTTTGAACCGTTGCAGAAGCATTCCTCGAATGTGGGAGTAATCCCTGCATTTCTCATCGGGATCACGGGCAATGACGGAGGGTACATCACTAGGTAGGTCACCAATGAGATACGGAACCCACAGATTTTCACCAAGATCCAAAAGTTTAATTTGACGTTCGAATATGGTGAGGAACAAGTCCATGTTATCAACTTTAGGATTGAATGTTGGTAACAATATTTTTTATTCAAATTTTGCTTGGGGTAGGGTTTGTGAACCTACGACTCTTTGAGTCTCATTTTGCAGTCGTATTTTCTACAGCTCAAATTCACGCAGTGTTTGCTCTTTTTGTTCTTTTGCCTTGTCTATCCTATTTCATACGATGCCCTCAAAGATACATTTCACATATTCTGGGTCTTCCTTGTAAGCATAATTTGCTAAAATTTTAGCTCTTAATTCAATTATTTTTAGCTCTTCCCCATCAGACTCAAATTCACCTAACTCGATAGCCAGCTTAATAAGATCAGCTTTTTTCCCTTTTCCCAGAAATGACATGATTGAAAGAATTTAAGAATTTCAAATAAATGAATAAAATAAATAAGGTGAGGGCCTGACTGCCCACCAAAGCTCTTACAGTTATGGGAGTACACTTTTAAAATATGGATAGCCTTTAAATCTTATAAATTATTATGCACTTCAGAAAATAATTTAAATGGGTAAATAAATTAATCACATATTAAAAATACCAACAAGGAACATTTATTCAAATAATAAAAAAGAAAAAATAAGAATCATCAGTTGTAATGATACAAAAATTCAATACAATATAAATATTAAAAAAAAAAAAAAAACTAAAATAATTAGAAATGCAATGCTACCTAAATTCAATATGAAATCAATAAAATATCAAGCAAAATAATAATTGAAAACGTGCAATTCAAGATATTAAACAGGAAACGTTATCTCAAGAAATAAATTAATATAAAGCAAAATTAAGAATTATCACACACACACACATTGCATAAGAATACCAAAAAAATCAATGAAATAAAATAATAAAATTAGATCATGCAAACAAAATTGTGTAATGCTACATACATTCAATATGAAATTCTTCTATAAAATATCAAGCAAAATGATTATTGAAATCAATATTCATGTGTAATGATAAATTTAGTATATATAGTTAATAACACTGTAGTAGGGTTGATACCACTTACTTTTTTCAAAACACTCACACACACACAATACTGTAGCAGGGTTGCTAACACTTGTATATGAAAAATGCACAAAACACTATTGCAGGATTGCTACCGCGAATTTTGAAGAAATTATCACTAGCACTAACGCACTGTAGCAGGATTGCTACAGCGAATTTTTGAAAACTTTCAACAGGAAATAGATTTTCTGTTTTTTCCTCTACAGACAATCGAAGTCAGAATGATTCACTTTGATATTTCGATTTCCAGGAATTTTCGGCAGGAAAATAGATGGGTGATAATGAAATAAAAAAATATTCGGTGTTAATATCTTGCATTTGAAGGTTTGCTGCGCAATACCAATAATTTCTTCCCAGACGGTATGATTTACAGAGCCGCTTAAATTTTCTTCCTCCGGCGGCTTCTGCTTCTACGGGGTCGATAGGCTTAGGCCACGGGTCTGGGCGCCAGTTTTAGCCCGCTGGGATGAATGGTTAGATCTTTAGAAGAAATTTATTCACCTCGGGGCTAAATACAGTTTATTTACTGCACACAGGTACATTTATACACATCTATACAGCTCTGGGATATATAGAAATAAAATAAAAGAACACGTGGGGAAGGATATGTACACCAGCAGAAGGATGCGTACAGAAGGATGCGTACACCAGCAGATCCACCGTCTTACTGATTTAACTACCGGTTTCCCATCAGGGGAAAAATCTCTAAGTACTCTGTCTGGTGCCACCATCTAGCAGTCATTACAATAAATAAATAATAAATGTAACCATTTGTTACACTCTTAAATAAATCCCGCAGATAGTGAGATAAGTGATAATCATTTTAATATTTAATATAATCTTACCACTTCTGCCCTATTATTTTTCATAAATATTTAAAATAGATACATGTATTAAGTAAATAAGCACACGTATTAAATATTTATGACTAAATACGTTGCAAAACATTAAAGTAAGGCATGGAAATTCTTTTTTTTACGGAAACGATACGAAATATGAACACATTGTTTTGAAAATAATGTTTACAAACTTATATTTTTATGAATATAATTACGTGGGTTGCAGTAAACCCTCAATTATTATATGTAAAATCTTTTTATAAAGAATAGAAATTTTTGTATGCAATAGAGGAATTGTGAGAACAAACATTAATTTTGCTTTAACATTTTATGTATTTGATCCAATTAGTCCCCAAAAGAGCAGGTTCCATGTAGGTACAATGGTACATGCTTTTTCATTTAGGAAAAAAAAATAATGTGATGTAAATTTTTTTCTATGTACTTTTAAAGTAAAAAACATTTGGAGACAGTAAACATAATAAGAAACAGTTTTTTTTATAGTGGTGAAAAAGTCATACTACCTAAACCTATTTCCGGTAATCTTATTGTACTTCTTTATGAAAACTATGATAATGCAGTATTTATAATTACATAAAAATGTAATCCAAGTATTTCAATAAAAGTCAGAAGTAGCCTTCCGAATAGAAATATGTTTAAAAAAATAAAAAAAAACTTCTAGCATACATGTGGTTGGTAAAAAGAAAGAAGTCTTCCACAGAGAAGAGTAGTCCAAAGACGTTCACAGAGATCATAAATCATTTTCCAAAAAACGATAACTCCCCTCAGGTGGTACTGGACTAAGTGTTTTCTTCTAAGCGTGAATGAAATATATAGTGACCTGCGGAGTTCATTGACCATTAAATCACTCATTGTGGCTAAATCGATGACAAAGTGTGCAGATGGTTTTGTCGGTTCTATTAATCAAATCACTGGTTGCACTAAAGTGCATATGTGCAACTTCAAAAAGGTGCACATAACTATAATCAAATCCCTTCATATTAAAAAAAAATATATCAAGAAAAATATAAAACAGTTTTCAAAAATTTTGATTCATGAAATAGAATCTTTATTTTGACAAAAAAAACCGATCACATTTTTAAATATTTGATTAAACTTATCTAATTGAGTTTAAAATTTTTATTACTTATGATGAATAAAAAAAAACTTGATTAAAGAAGAATACTAGCATATATTAATCCTAAAATACTTTATTCAAATGAGATTTGAAAAGAATTAATTATTCCAGATTTTTGCCACAATCACATTTAGACATTCATTTATAATAATTTCATATAATATAACAATTTTTTGTTTCGTATTAGGGATTTGGTAACCAAGAAAATGTGGTCATGAACTCGTGTCCCGTGCTGTGGAGTAATGGGTTCAAGTCTCTTAAGGCTGTTTTCGCCATATACATAAGAGCGTGAACTTAACGCGGATCACACATTTACGGACAGGAAAAAGTATAAAAATCTTTGTCATTATATATATATAACTCATCTATTTGTTTATAGTATAGTCTTTTAAAAATTTCAAAAAAATCACAAATAATTTGTTTTTTTTCCCTTTTATTATGAAAAGAGAAAGCTCATTTAACATTAAGGTATGGGAGAATAAATGCGAAGCACATTTTATAAAAGAAAAATGTGTCAATACGGATAAATATGCATAGTATTATAATATAAGTGACAGCAGTGATTCCCAAAGTGGTCGATATAGGCCTCCAGGGGTCTATAAGAACTGGCAAGGGAGCAAAGCCACGTCAACGAA
Organism: Trichonephila inaurata madagascariensis; assembly: GCA_019973955.1. Classification (NCBI taxonomy): domain Eukaryota; kingdom Metazoa; phylum Arthropoda; class Arachnida; order Araneae; family Nephilidae; genus Trichonephila; species Trichonephila inaurata. Next base: position 46,555 of record BMAV01018559.1, on the reverse strand, counting down.
AAAAATAATTTTGGGGTCAATGAGGTGTAAATAAGGGTCTATGATAGTGACTCATTAAACCAGATCATAACTTGAATTTTAAAAGAAAATTTAATTCATTGGCAATCAGATTTACCTACTTAACAGATTTATTTATTAAACTTAATGAGGTTAATTTTCAGCTAAGGACCAAATTCAGCGTTTCTTGACAGATTTAAGCATAGGAGTATAATACTGGACGCCCCGAACTTTCCTATTTCTCAATTCGCTTTAGACAATCTACCAGGAAAATGATGTTTTAACCTATGTTTAACATTTAAATGCCCTTTATTCAGATTTTAAAACTAAATTTGAGAATGATTTGCTTATTGTAATAACACAGTAGGCATTAAACTAATATGGTTAGAATGAAAAAAAAAATATGTCAGATTAAAGAGGAACTGTTGGGAATAAGTATTAATGAAGATCTTAAAGTTGAAGTTTAGAAACGGATATCAGCAAATTTGGAAGCACCAGAAAGGATAAAACAACAGATTCATCCATTCCATTAAAAACATATTTTTGTTGCTCTCTTACTGTAAGTAAGTTATTTTATATGCTAATTAAATTTTAATTTAATTAACTTGTATGTGTGTGTTTTAAGTTTTAAACAATATACTTCACTGTGTACAGTTAGAAATTTAAATCTTTTAAAGTAAGTAATTTTACACCAGCTATCAAAAGACATTTAAATTGATATATTTTCAAAAATTCAATGCTAGTTAAGTAGGGATGCACACCCTAAGCCAAATAACACTGCAAGGAGACCATGAGACAAAAAAGTTTGGGAAACTTTGCTCTACAGGATAGTTAAGACAGAATATAATATTAATGTTTGTGTGAGTGCTTTATATCTGGCAAAATATTCCGAATTTGCTTCCTATTCTTTAACATTAGCCAAAAACAGGCTTTAGACCCACCTTGTAGAGGACATGATGCACGTTTAATCTGATGGGATTTAAGACTTTAACGCAGCTGAAGATTTCTCGACAGTCTTCGGGATAAGAGTGCAAGCTCAAATGTCATTTTTGACAATCCGTAGCTTCAATAATGTTCAAAGTTACTAGGTCGGTTGCAAACAGCTCTCGTGTTGCTTCTGAGAAGGATGTAAATAAAATTCATTTAATTTTATTGCTTCAATTTTACTGTCCTTTCGTCAAAATTCTAATTTGTAAATTCATATACTTTGAGTTTGAGCTACTGAATTCAATTTTTTTGTTATATTTGATTTGAGTTACCTGAAGAATTTATATATATATATATATATATAGTACATATTTTGCTACCTTAAATGATTTTACAAAGCAATTGTATATTTTAATATATTAAATATTTACCTGATGTGTTTAGTTTGTATGCATGTGTGCATTTCGTTTATCGTATGACTTAACATTCTTAGTACTTCTTATTTTGTAAGAAGTAATAATAATTGTTTGGATAAATTTTATCCTCTAAATGTAATGTTTTAAATTATTAAATGTAGAATTTTTTTATTCATGAATAATAAAAAAAAATAGCAATTGTAGTCTTTTCTCCCTTCTATCGTTTTTGAATACATATTAACCTTACATGCAAGGGACTAAAACATTGTACAGTAAATTTGTAAAATAATTTTTAAATATTAGGTTAATTAATTTTTGTTACTGAAGTAGCATCGTCTTTACTTAAATTATTGTAAATTTTTCAGGGTTTAAAAGAAATAAAAACATTAAATAAAGTAAGACATATAAACTGTGTGTATTGTGTATAAATACAAAATTTGAGAAATTTTATTGGTAATTATTTATATTAATTAGAATTGTAAAAAAATAAATATGGTTAAATTGCGTTATCATAAACAAACACACACATATTGAACTTACAAATAATTAATCACAATTCATATTATAATCGCTTTATTAACCTTTATTTTGGAATGTAATATGCAAGAAACCACAATATTTAAATATACATATTTCCCTACATGTGATAAATAATCTTGTCCAATGAAATTAAGCAAATAAACTTAAAGGTTGTCTGGAGAGATAACTAATCAATGGTGTGTTGTTACAGCTGTTGCTTCAGTGAGCTATCTGAGATGATACAAGTCATTATATTGACAGAAAACGAAACATCCGTTTTCTTCCACGTCGTTTTCTTATGCAGCAGCTTGGTCAACATATCGAATGAAATTTCACCTAGAACATATGGTTCTCGTTGTTATGTTTCCGTTTTTCTTTTTGTTTTTCTAATGCAATTGAATATGATGTGTTACTGTTGATTCGATATAGTGATTATTACTTTTGTGTAAGAATTTATGCTGCATACATATCCATGCCTTAAATGTATAATTAAAAGATACAATTCGCTAACCCATTTCATTTCTCTGATTAATTCAATATGTTTTCTCTTGAGATATTTATAAAACAAACTGAACATGCCACATTAGGCTATGATGACATTATTAAAGGCAACGAAATAAAAATGGCTGTGAAACTTGTAAAGGTAAAGGAGAAACACTTTTCAGAATGAAACGATACAAATTTATTTTTTGCAATTTTATATCTTTGCTAGTAACGTATTCTTCATCAAAATATTATTTTTTAGCTTTGCAGTTACTTGAAATTTAATGCACAAATATATTGGTGATTACTACTGTTATGTCAAGAACTAGAAACAAAACTATTATTACGTCAGTTATAATTATTAAGTAACAGCAGGCTTTCAGCAAATAGTAACTATTTGAACCCGGCAGATGTTTCTCAGCCAGTCTATATTATAACATCTTGAAAATGAATTAATTGAGTTTTAGTAGTATTATCAATAATTAACTGAAATTTTATTTTATATAACTAAAATAATTCAAAGTAACACATCTTGCATGAGGATAGTGGATAAACAATCATTTGGTTTTGTGATTTGGTGTAAAGATATCCAAAGTTTTAGAGTTCCTAAGCTGGAGCAAGCAACATATAGTTGAGAATGCGAAAAATATGGATTCATTAAATTTATTTCGGCCACGCTCATCAAATGCCTTTGAGTTTTGCTGATTGCCATCGCGAAAGCAAGACGCACAGAAAATTGAAAATACTTGAAAAGATAAAATCAGTAGAAACCAATGGAGAGCGTGAGATCGACACGTCTTATCCTTCACATTTACCGTTAATTATTGCTGATTCATTCGCATGCGGCATAATTTTCTTAGTGAGAAGTTCGGTTCAATTACATAACTTTGGTGTGTTCGGGTTCAGATAAAGTAGTGTTCGTGATCAAGTTTTCTACGCCAGTTTGTGCGGTACACTTATGTTATATGACGTTAAAGTTATGCAATCGTATTGATTACGAGAGTATGAACTGCTAGAACAATTTGAATTGTACGAGGGATCTTTGATTTGCAGCTACATTTAGTAGTAGCTATTACTTTTGCAGATACATTGTGTGTAACATTGTCTCCCACTACTCGAATTAGTCGCAAAAGATACTCTCACAGTAACCTCTCAGAAGGTCCTCTCAGAAGGAATTTCTACCTGTGGAAAGTAAATTTCTTGAAAACTATGGAAAGATTTTGGGTATAAAAATGCTTGAGGATACCCTATTTTTGACAAATCGATAAAAAAATTTAAGGCTACCATTTGAACAATAACTACCAACACATTTCGGATGTTTTTCTGACCTCAGTCAACATTGTTGACTTGGGATCACCAATTACAGTAGTACGGCTTTTTTTCTATTTACGTGAGAGTTTTTACATTCCACTGTTTATATAGTATAGTATTATGTTCCTTACTGTTGAAACTCTATTTATATACCTATTGAGTGTTATATATATTTAGATAGATATTAGCCTTTTCTCTCTATATATGATATTTTAACAAAATTAGTTATTATTTGACAGATATGCCATCGATGAATGATTTATTTCTAAGCAATTATTATTGATTCGAATAATTATGTTACATAAGCATTACATAAATACTATTGATAATACATAATGATAATTTTAATCACAGAAAAAAAAGTAAACTTTCTAAATTTTGCGAATAAGTAATAAATCATTTCAGTTATTTTTAAGACATAATAGAGGGTAAAGATTTTATTAATACTTCATCACATATCTGAGATTTGTATTGAAAATAAAATACAATTTAAATAAAGTATTCTGCCCTCGAGTAATTTCGGATGTTTCAAAACGCGGAGTATTCAACAATCACCCTACGATATATTATCTGCGTTTGTCGCCATGTACTGGCTGTGGTTCAAATGTATTACAGATGAACCTGTTTTTGTGCGGTAGATAGGGACCACATAAAAATAAACGCACAAAAAGAGTATTCAAAAATTACATAAATTCTTACATTTAACAAACTAATTCGTGGAGGAACTACAGAACTTTTTTTCAAGCGGTTGATAGGGATCGATTTAAAAAAGTCGCATTTATGAATTATGCCAATTACTTACCAAGTTTTTGTAAGATGACTTCCATAACAAAATAAATAATTAAATATTACACATGGAAATGTTTTAAAAAATTATAGTTCCTCATTGTATACACGGATAAGTTTTCAAAATGCACATACTTAATGCATTGCTATTCATCGTAATCCAATGCCCTATAATCAATAAGTTCAAAATCGCTTTCGTCACTTAAAGGTAGAATTTCAATTGATTTATTTTTTGACAACATAAAGTAAGAGATATTTTTTTGTGATGCAGATCGGGTGGTAAGTTGCTTGTAAATGTCACGATAACTAGCTGTACTTGATTGAAGCCCTTTTTGAAATTTTGTAATCCTTTCTTAACTGGTATCTATTTTTTGAAAATGCTTTTACAGTTTGTTAGAAAGCTGGATCCCTGCATATTTTTACCCGCTCTCAAGTAATCCGGTTCTCCTTGTCTGTCTTCATAATCAATCAAATTATTGATAATGTCACTGTCATTGAAAGTTTCGTCTTCAATCAAGCGCGGGCTGCTGGAGCGTTGAGGGAAATCAACTGAATGTACATTGTCGAGAAACTGTTTATAACAAATGAACAGAGCGTCTTGAAGTATCTACATTTCAGTGCCGTAACATACACCCCACATCATGGGGGGATGGGCAGGACTCTAGGGGCCCAAAGCCTGACTAACACTAAATACGTATTTACCCAATGCATAAAATATAAAAGGCAAAACCTGATTTTCAGGGGGGTGGGATCCTAACATTCTCCGTTAGCCACTCGTAAATAGATAAGAAACATTACAGTGGCGCAAAAACCATTGTGTTCTGCCACGGAGGGTGGTCAGGACTTCAGCGGTATTAGGCTTGAGTAATGCTAAATACGTATTTACTCAATTTATAAAATATTAAGGGCAAAATCGGACTTTCAGGGTGGAGGGGGGCTCTAAAGTTCTCCGTTACGCCACTGGTAGAGAAAGAGAAAACATTACAGTGGCACCAAAGCCATTCACATTCATAAACCGCGTAAAAAATCGTACAAAAATAAAATTACATAAAAAAACTACACAAAAACAGGTTCTGCTGTGTATTACACCCAAATATCAATTCTTCCACCAACTTATATTGCCAACATCGACATTTAATGGATAATATTGTTATACTTTGATTCCAGTATTTCATGGCAATACATCATTTTAAAGTTCTAAAAGTATTGCAATATTGATTATGGGTGTGTGTATTTAAACTGAATGTACTCTAATTGTTAAAAAAAATCAGGCATTTTGTTCGCAAGGTATAAGTAGTTAAAATAATGAAATTGCTTGTAAATTCAAATAATATATCCCATTTGTATTTGTTTATTTATTTTCTACTTTTAATGGTACACTAGTTACGTACAGAAACGTATGGAGTACTGTTCAGAGTATTCCTTCCTGAATTGCTATAAAAAGAATTTTTTTTTCTGAAAAAGACACTTAGGCTTGAAAATTAAATAAATTGCAGTATTTTTTGGTTTTGCTTTTGTGGTTACAAATAAACTCTTCTATATAAGTGTTACATATTTAAACCATATTAATTGATTCAAACTTTTAAAATATTTTCAGGCAATAAAACTGCATTGCACGTTTTATTTAAGTATATATCTCACTTCAATATTTACCGTAATAAATATGCAATAACGAGCACATTTTTTTCTATTGCACTCCAGATTGTTAAGAGAATCTCTGAGATAAAAGATAGCAATTGAAAAACTGGGAAGTGCATTTCTTTCCTTGCAAGTTATTATCATGATAAAAATTTTACGCAGTATAATTTAATATGCTCCTACATAGGGGGAGTTTTAATATAATATTTGACACAATCTAATGATTTAATTATGTGTGCTAAAAGTCAAAAGAAAGAACACATTTTTATAAACATATCGCACATAATTGCAACTTTTCCATTTTTTTTAAAAGTAAAATAATAATAATGATAATAATAATTAAACAAAAATGATCAAATTTTAAACTAAAAATGAATACATATATTATTTTAATGTATCTGTAAAAATAATTTTTTTGAGGATAAATGAAGATTGTATGATTCCTTCTTACTTAAAAGTTATCATAACATATAATCAAAAAATATTTTTGGAAAATATATATTTCAAAGGCAAAGCAATTGGTTTATTCTTTCTCTATTCTGTGTACAGTAATTATGCTGATTGTTTTTTTCCTGTTTTGAAGGACTCGCCAAACGATGAAAGTACTAAATTCACACTCAAGTTTATTTATATATAACGAAACAAATTTTTCCTCGCATCTTTGAAGTGCGTTTACCCTACTTAAGAGATCACGATTACTGTTCTAGAACGGTATAGCTGTTTGCCTTAAATCGTACAGGAGTATGATATATAATACCTATTTAGGTGACAGAAAATGTGGGGAAGGAAAATTGAAACTTTGCCAAGTAGATGTGTTTTATTTTTCTGGAAGTACATAGCACTGAGCAATATTTTGAGAAAATCCAATTCTTTCTTTTTCACTAAGCATGTAATCTACATCTGTGTGTGAGATATGTTAAATTGTTGAAACTCATTGGCATGTTATAAATACCTGTTGGAATTTGCATTAAAATTGAATGTGTTAAAACTGGAAAAGAATTTTGCTTCTTTTAAAAAGTGCACTCTTTGATGAGAAGAATATTTTTAATTAGAAACTTTCAAAAATATGTACGTGTAAGTTTAAATTTTAAAAAAATTTACCGTAAAATACGGCTTATAACGCGCACTTTTAAAACAAAACATGAGGTCGAAATTTAGGGATGCGCGTTATACGCCGGGTATAAAAAATATTATAGTTTCAAAAGTAAAATAAAAGATAATCATACAAAAAATTAGACTTCTACATAGATCGGACTATTGTTTATTTGAAAAAAACCACATTCCTTTTGAAATTAAAAAATTCTGATTCCAAAATAAAATTCTTTTTCAAAATAATGGGATAATACCTCGAATCAATGGCTTAAAAACATACCAGCATTGTACACGCACATTTCTCGTTCTTTCGTAAAAATGGGGGTGCGTGTTATAAGGCGAATATACTTAAAAATTAAAAAATGCAGCTTGAAAATATGGGTGCGCGTTATACGCCGGATTTTACGGCATTTAAAGCTTAAAACGTACATTTAAAGTTCTTTTATTATTATTATTATTTATTTTTTTATTATTATTATTTATTTTGCATTGGATTTTTTTTTACATTTAATTATTTATTCAAAATTATTTTATGGTAGATTATAATTCCAATCGTATCGTATCTGTTTAAAAAATTAAGGGGGCGTGGTACAGTTTACACACAATTTTTTAATTTAATGATTTTCATATTATTTTTGGTTATCTCTTATATGTATGTACGATGTAAAACACATTTTGTGCTCAAACTCTCATAAAAAAGCCAATCATTTAATTTTTTAACGTACCGTAAAATTCGGCGTACAACGCGCACTTTTAACACAAACAATACGATCAAAATTTAAGGGTGCGCGTTATACGCCGGATATAAAAACGAGAGCTTTAAAAATAACAAAAGATGTGAACATAAAAAGAATATATTTCTACACACATTGAAATTCTCATTATATATGAACTAAGAGCTTTGTAGTTCTAAATGTATACTATTTTTCAAAAGTCTGGGATAATACTTCGAACAAGTGACTTTAAAACATAAGAGCATTGTATACTAACATTTCAAATTCCTTTGTAAAAAAGGGGGTACGTGTTATACGGCAAATATAACTAAAAATTAGAAAATACAGCTTGAAAGAATGGATGCGCGATATACACCAGATTTTACGGTAACAACTTGAACTTTATGTAGTGATTTTAAAACGCTATTTCTACAAACAATGACGTATATATATGAAATTTTATTTAAAAGTATATCAAACTATGCGTAACAAAAGTTGGTATAGGGTTTGCGATAACATGATTGGTATTTGTACTTAATTTTTTTTTATGAATGCTTATTGAAAATTCCTTAAAAATTGCGTAAAATCCGAAATAAATTATTTAAAAAAAATACGTATTGCTTTTGATTGAAAAATGCACATCAACTTTTGTTTCATGTTATTATTAGCAAAAAAGAAAAAACAATTCTAAGTATTAGACTCAATAAAGGAAAAGCATTAGCATTTAAAATTAAGACAAACTTGTTATTTTATCTTTCTGAGATAAGTCAGTTTAAAGTTTTGAATCGCCATTGGGGTGTGACTAAAAGCAAAAGATAAAGCTATCACACATCTACATTATTTAAACTTTTTGTGAGATTTCAGAAAATTACATAAAAAATAATTTAGACTAAAAAATTTAGATTTAAGATTTTTTACCGATTTTTTTCTATTGAATTATATTGCATCCTCTGAAAAGTAAATCATATTACAGATATCAACCAAGAGATTCAAATAATTTTCATAAACTAATGGAAAACTAATGGAATGGATATATTAAACTAATGGAATGTGTGTGTGTGGAATGATAAAATAACTGTTTTGCAACAATTACTCATCTAATAGCCACTTAACTTATTTTTATAAAATACAATAATTTTTGGAGTTTCAAATAAGTCTTACCAATTGAAAGCAAATTTATAATATAAATACTTGTGAATATGTTAATTATTTTAATATAGAGCTTCCTAATTCTGCCAATCGGAAAAACGAGAACTCATTATAGCGGAATTTCATTCTCTAGAGAATTTCAAAAATTCTTCGCTAACTATTCGCCTGCATTCTTTGGTAATTCATTCTCCTTCTCACTTACAACCATTTCCTGGCTCTTAAAAAGAGATCAGATTAGAAACAAAATTCTGCCTTTTCTAATTATTCTGTAGATGGCTCTTTATCCCTTGCATCCCTTTTTGATCTAATTATTACGGAATCTTGTACACATTATCACGGTATTGAACTAGAAGTAATTGATATTTAATCACGAAATCCTTTACGAAAAATGTAGCTTCGCATCAATTGCGCTAGTCCCAGGTAAGCCGGGGAATCAAGTACAATAAAACAATAGGAAGGCTTCCGTTAATCGTAAAATAATTTCATTAAATGTTCTTGAATATGTAAGAGAATCTGATTTTGGCTCAAAACTTCAAGGAATCTGGTTTTCCAAATAAATACAGCACATTTTACGTATTTTTGCTTACACTTGGGCACAAATATTATTTTAATGTCAGAAGCAATTGTTGAAATAGTGCTGAATAAGTTAATCTAGTTCAATGAAAAAATATTTATATTTTATCTTAGGAAATATTTAACACTAATATTGACTCTGCTACTTTGTTTAATTCATTATGCTCTTTACCGTCACACTTGGTAAATACATATCCTTATTTTTTTTAATTGTTGTTTTTTAGAAAAAAATTGATATGCGAAAGGCTGAAATAACACCGAATTATATATATTTTTAGAGTAGTACAGCTAATGAACATCTAAAAATAATTTTCTCAAATGGATATCATTTTTAAACATTGGGTATTTTTGACATTAAACTAAATTTTAAATTCCAATTTTTTATATAATGCTATGTATTTTTTTAAAAAAAGGATAACCTTATTTGGAATTAATAGATCAAACAAAAGTGCTTCGTAGTCAATGTTTGTGAATAATGTTTATACTAAGCATAAAAGACATATTTTCAATTTTTTTTCAACATACAAATTTGATAAACAGCAATTTTATTGCACATAATCTGAATTGTTAGCCACTGTTCTGATAGAAAATAATTCTAAAACACTTATATTTTAAACAATGGGCATTTTTAAGTTATTTTCCTTGAACCCTGAATTTCATTTCATCATCTACGATTGCTGATAATTCCTACAAAGAAAATTTATGAGTGTATTTCCCATTCTTATTATCCTTAAAGACCTTCTACAAATTTATAATTTTTAGCTGTAACGATTGAAAAATAGTACGATTTTTTTTTCTGAACTATATTTCATGAATTGATATTAAGGTGAGTTGGAAACCTCTCTTTCTCTTAATTCTGACAATGTTAAATTGACTTTTTTCGATGTATCTTTTCTCAAAATCTGTTATATGTATATGCTTAGGATTTTTTCATACAATTAAAGTACATCTTTCTCATTATACTGAATATAGATTTAAGCCAATTTTTAAAATTTTAATAAGTTATGAAATATTTTATCAAACATCGCGAAATTTGACCCATTTTTCACATAAAAATTTGTAAAAAATAAATTTTTGAGTTCTTTAAAAAATGTCATTTTACAATGTATGTTAGACATCATTAGAAATATATCATAAAAGGTGTACATACCTGTGTCAGTAGCTTATCAGAAAAAGGTACATCGCACATCAAAATTTACATTTTGAGATAAATTGATTTTAATGTATACAGTGAGACTTATAAACGGCTTGGAAAAAAAAAATAAAAGAATCAACTTAGAATACAAGATACATGTTTTGGCACTTGTCAAATCAATAAAACATATCTGGTGCAAATTTATAAATCTAACAACTTGTCTCTTTTTATAGCGTACCTACAATAATTGTAGAAAAATTATATGTAACTAACTCTATATATAAAGTAGAGAATAGGTTAATAACACTATAACAGTTTTTTTATGCAATGTCTCATTGCTATGAAGTCCCATTAAATCTGATTTTTCTAAGCGTGATTTTAATTTTTAACGACTGTATAATTATACGTCTTTATATCAAAATGACTAAAATATGTTCTAATTTTTATTTGAAAACTTGTGAATAACCCAGTAAAAATCATTTTAAGAATAAAAGTAATATTCATTCAGTAAGGAACAACGTGTTTGTGTTTTGTATTAAAAACAAATCATTATTTGTTTTGGTTGATTGATATATTGAATCAAGGACTGTGTGTGTGAAAGCAATAATTATATGACATTGTAACTATCGCTAAGTACACACATTGACTAGAAAACAAAGCACTTTTGCTAACAGTTCATTTAATTTTCCAAATATAAGATATTGAGGAAGAGCTTTATAGGTTTGAAATACACACAAAACGTAACGAAAATACAATGCATTCATATTTCTTTAAAGCTGAAATATCATAGGTTCTACGAAACTGTTAACATGTAAAAATTGTTTAATAAACGTTCAGTTGAAAATATTTAAATCACAGCTATATAATTTGAACAAAATATTTAGCGTGTGTAATCCAGACTCAGAAAAAAACTGTAATTGAAATCACCTCAATACCCTAGACCTCATATGTGCTAAATATGCAACATTACAAACTACTTTCTTATATAAAGTATTCAGTCATTCCTATTTTACCATAATTTATAAGATAAATTGAAAAGTTATGAGGAGAGAAAAAAGAATGGAAAATTATGCACATACTAACGAAAAGAAATATTATAAGATCAAGATATTAGAACATAATATCGATTAACGCTCTGGTTAATGTATGTTCGAACAATGTATATTATAGAAATACTTGTACAAAATAACTAATTAGCAATTTTTATTTAAATAAGCACAAACTATAAGAGGTCCACTTTGTATCATATTTTGTTTTTAAATTTGATTTGTTATGATTATTAATAACAAGGTTAAATTGATGATAAAATATAATATAATGTTACAATGTATATTTTAAATCAGATATTCATATATTTTGATTCATTATACATGCCACGAAAAAATGTATTACCTAAAACAATAAAAGTAAAACAGTTAAGTGGAGTTATACATGAGGTATATACTATGCAATTTTTTTGAACGTATGCAAGTGGAGTGAATAAAAATAATGAAAGAACATGTCTTACAATGTTTTTATTTATCGGTAAGCAACTTATAATACATTTTAAATTAAATTAATTACAAGGCCATATAAATTTTCAATAAATCGATTGAAAAAATTATTTTGAATTCATTTCAACATTACATATACATAACTCGTCTTTTCTTTTCTCTCTTTATTAAGTTAATATGGAAACTACTCTAAAAACTAATTATTTAAATCACTTAATTATATAAAAACATTTACATTTTCATAATTAATTGAATATGAACATTGAAGCACATATTGTGTATCTAGTATTATTTTTGTAGAAAAGAAATTAAGACAAACTTTTGTAAATTAATTAGGGGAAGCTTCACTTTTTATAAAATTTGCTCTTTCTAAGTATATCCTGATTGGAATAGGTTCGAGCTACGTTTTGTTACGAAACAGTGTTTGGTCTGGGGTAGTCTATATGGGTTTAACCACATGATCCTTACGCGTAGAGCATTTCCACTTCAGTTACCTTTAGCTGCTCTTAGAGTTGGTCTATTGTATCAGTTGTCTAGTTCCTACAAGTATAAGAGATATGTATATCATTACCATGTAAAAATGACTTGTTTCTCAAATCATTACTATAAATCTATGTCTGTAAATAATATTTTGGATGCAGTTGAATTTCTTTAAAAAAAATCAAGGATTATAAATCAGTAGAGTAAGTTTGGATAAATTTCCTCTAAAGACAAGTACAGGTCTACAGAATATTTGTCCGGGCTTTAATACGTTAACATACGATGGTGGCATCTTAAAACATTAATATGGGGAAGAGTACCAACCCAAAAACAGTTATGGATTTGTACATTCAGTTAAAACCTTTGTACTGGGTTTAGAAACACCAACCCTGGATTGCACAAGATTACAGAAAGGATGTGTTCAGTGGTGAATTGCATTTAGGGAGCAAGTATATCGGACACTATTTGTAAGAATAAACAGTGCAGTTCCCCTCAGGAAAACGCATGTTAACAATCCTCAAAACAGATGATTTGGGATTATATTATGACTGCAGGACTTGGAAGTAGACAGAAGAAAGAAGACATTGTTCGTTTTATTTAAATGCTCGCAGTAGGTGGGGTATGTGTTTTAACGTAGACAAGTGATCGTGTCTTATGGCATATTTCTAAACTATTCTTTCAAGATAAAAAATAAGGTTCGCTTTGGACTGGTAGTTCTCCAGATGCTACATTGGTTAAGGAAATGGGATACGACTATCCCTCCATCCTCTATATATATGTGGAATTGTATTTCTGCTAGTAATGAAACATGGTTGAGGAAGGTGGGTGGGGTTTCAGATGCAAGGGCCAATAGGGTGGCAGGAGCATGGCTGGAGTTGTGAGGCCTTTGATTGGATGCTGGGAGTGAGCTTGGAGAAAAAATTGGACTTAGAAAATTTAAGAGAGAAAAGTTAATGGGAATAAGATTATAAAAATTAATTTAAAGAAAATTTTGAAAAAATGTAAAAGTATCTAATAAGAGAAGCTACAATTATTTATTATCAAGCAAGGCTTCGACAAGAAGATAGATTTTGGAATTATCATCTTCAGCACTTTTAAGTTTTGGTAGTTCTCCAGATGTAAATTTTATTTGAATTGTGTGAAGCAAAGTGTGGAATTGTAATTGTAGTCCAACATTAGGAGAATGTCAAAAGTATTGTGAACAATTGCGACCAATTTAATGTTCTAAGTTGGTGGAATATATCCTGAAACGTGGACATAGTATAATTATAATTAGGTGAGTACATATTTTATAATTAACTCAGCATTATGGCATGCATGGAAAATAAATTATATTTATTCACATATGTGAATTTTAATGTGTTTGTACCGTTTTATTTCCATAATCCTGTTATGTAAATTATGATATTAATTAGCATAAATGTTATGATTTATTTAATGGCAAGAATTATTTATTCAAATATACTTTAATTATTTAAAGCAATAATGAATAACATAATTCATTAATATTAAAAAAAAAATAATACAATGACTTTTAAAATTTTGCACACTCAAGAAATCAAATATTGTAGACATTTATACAGAGTTTCTACTTTTGTGTTTTAATTCTCGAAGTCTTTGAAACTTCGTTGCAACGTCTCTACTATTCTTACAAATTTCTTTATCTTTCACCTTTCGCTTTCCACCATTTTTTTTTTCTTTTAAGGAGGACAATTACTGAGGCACAAATTTTCAACTTTCTAATTAGAAAAAGTACCTTTTATCTCTCTACGTCCCTCTTCCGTTTAACGATTAAAGGATTAGTTTAAAAATTCTGCAAACTAAATGAGGGGTAATGTATATTTGATCACTGAAATCTCATCCGAAAATGGAAAGTTTGTTTTAACTACGGTAGTTTGATTGAACTAATTATCGACTGATAGCATATACGTAAAGAATACGTAAAAAAGAGTTATGTGGCAACTATAGTTAGATCGAATTAAAGTATGCTTAAAAGATTTGTATAGAAAGAGAGGAATGCAATAACACTCTAACATTTGACCGAAAATGTTGACAGTTTAGGAATTATTTTCCCATTTTATGATTGCTAGTGAATGAGTGCGTGCATTAATGATAATTGATGTTTTGGATGAGATTTATATATCTTGATAAATATTTAGTTTCTAAAATAAAACTACACGGTATAATCTGCGCTTTATTGCAAATTTCATTTTTGAATTTAGAATGTTTTTTCTGATATTTATGTGAATATATTCGTATAATTTTTCTTCTGTGCTTAAAATATATCTAAATATGCACACGGTTTTATTCATTATTGTAGGGTATATTTTATTTAATTATAAAATAATACTTTATAAATTGTATTTTTGTAAAAAAAATAATAATAATTCCGATTGTCCTTCAAAATGAGCTTTTACGCTGGAATTTTGCACACAGACTCCTTTAAACAAATCATGGCATTGGTTAATCTTTCATAGGAATTGTATGCTAAAACTTTAATGAAGTAATTTTATATAGTGCACCTATAGTTCTATACAAAGTAGGTAAAAAATATTTTAAGTTTTGTTTTAATATTCGAAGGAGACTCAGTGAACAATGATATTGTGACACTTTCAAATGCCTTACAGAAAACCGGATGCATAATAGGATGGCGTGAAATTAGCTATTCGTATCAATTAATAGACTCTCAGCCTTACCGTTTAGACACGTCTCTGTAAATACGCTAGCGTTGATGTTTATTGCAAGTGACTCATCGGCGGGTGAGTGATTGAGTGAGTGAAAACTAACGTCACACTGTTCAGCTACTCGAGGGCTTGGCGACTGACCACGCAATTTTGAACCATTGTCAAGTGACGTGGATGACACCTGAGCTAGCACCCCGCTCTCCTAACTACCACACCTCACCAAAGGGAGGACGTTTCAGCTCTCAACAGATTTAGCGGGCATCGCTGCCCTACATGGCGGTCTTTAGTGGTATTGGGCTCGAACTCGTGACAAAGCCAAGCCACCCACTATCCGATACCTATACCCCTCGGCTACCATGAACACAAATTCTTCGGCGGAATTACAGCTTTGAAAGCTAAGGTACATGAAGGTTTATATAACTGCAGTATTATCATAATTTACCAATACTAAGTTAATTGAAGTCTCTTCCATACTCGCGCACTATACATCATAACACGATAATACGTTGTAGTGGATTCATACTCAGTAATCTGTAAGAAGACTGACTTTAAGCAACACAACATTGAAGTAATCTTCTGAGGTAGTGACTCATCTGATAGTTATATCGGCCATCAGACTGGCATAGTACTGTGTTTAAAAAGAAAAAAAATCCTAGAAGCCCCACATAGTGATTTAATCCCCGTATTGAGAGAACGACTTTTCCAAACAGACATACATCCATTACATTTATTCTGGTGGTTTGCAATACCAGTTATATGAAGGCATATCACTTCTAATATACTGCAGTGTACAACTTTTATATCTCCACGATATTGTGAAGTCATATATTACCCTTCATGGTGTATCGTCTGGGGATAGTTATGGTATAAAATAACGCCATTCCCCAATAATCTTACATTATGGAATGCTACTCTGCTATTGTTACTCGTCATTTGCAGTAAGTTTGTCAGACCTTTTATGATGGAATATACAAGGGATGTGGTAGGTTTCCAGATTCGATCAGTACGAAATGTTGTAGTTCTAGTTTAAGGTATCCGACTACGTTCGGAACTGTGATTTTCAAAAGCGCAAAAATGGATAATTTTCATGATATTTAGAGTCACTTAGATTAGAATACATGTATAATAGTTTTAAGGACATTTTGACAAAAAAATATTATTTAAATACAATATTTTGGCAAAAAATTAACTTAGAATAATATTTTTTCAAAATGTTCTCCTTTTGTGAGAAATGCTTCTATTATAATAATATTTTATTTGTACATAGCTCAAACATCTATACAGAGGCTCAACTCGAATGTTTGAAATATATAAATTAGAAGTGGATTTATCTCTATTTTAAGACAACAGAG
The DNA here is from genome assembly GCA_019973955.1 of Trichonephila inaurata madagascariensis. Classification (NCBI taxonomy): domain Eukaryota; kingdom Metazoa; phylum Arthropoda; class Arachnida; order Araneae; family Nephilidae; genus Trichonephila; species Trichonephila inaurata. Next base: position 29,807 of record BMAV01018559.1, on the reverse strand, counting down.
GGGAGCAATTTTAAGAAAAAAACGTCAATAATTATTTCAATTGGTGGTAACTCTATAAATAATGTGAAGTTTTCTAAAATTCTAGTTGAACCTCTGTACAAAGATCTGAGCTCTATACAGGCAAAATATTTTTATAATAGAAGCATTTTTCACAAAAGGAGAACATTTTGAAAAAAGATTATTCTAAGTTAATTTTTTGCCAAAATATTGTATTAAATATTTTGTTTTTGTCAAAATGTCCTTAAAAAATTTTTATACATGTATTGTAACCTGGGTGACTCTAAATATCATGAAAATTATCCGTTTATGCTCCTTTTTAAAATCACGGTTTCGCACGTAGTCGGATACCTTAATAACTGAAAAACTTCTGATAGGAAGTACCGCAAGATGGGATTAGAATTTTCTTACCCCTTATTACACAATTGGGCGAGTGTTTATAAATACAAGCACGTATCGCCAACAATAGACCTCATCAAACGATAATATTACATTTTAATTTTCAAATACTTATAGTTGACGGGGTTTATAACTTTTGTTTTATAATCATTTCAGTATCTGCATCAGCTCTACAAGGGTTAATTGCTATAAAAACAGTTGTTTAATAAAACGTAGGTATTTTTATATTCTTGTTGTTGAAAAAAGTATTACTAAATGCGATTTAAGTTATACAACTGTATATATATGCAGCTATTATGCAAGTATAAAAATTATATATTGAGGGAGAAGATGAGAAAATGTAAAGAAAAGAACGACCACAATTTGAGAACACAAAAGCAACGGAACTAAGGAAAAGTAGTAATTAATTTACACGAACTACTGTGCTCTGATTGCACTACGACTGATAAGATAAAATATATGTATATGTAAGGAAATCGTACATGTACCATAGCGTACCATACGCTCTGTTTTGAGCTACCACTCTTCTCTATTATTGTTACCGTAACATCAATTTAAATTAAATTAAGTTTACTAGTATTATTGTCTGTTCCATACATATGCATTATTTAGAATTATAAACACACAAATTTTAAAAAAATATCCATACTTAATGTATGAAAAAAAAATATTTTAACATTTTATTTCATAAAACTTAAACATTATATCTAATTTATATTTTTTAAATTTCTTGCAAATTTAGGTGTTAAATTAATTTCCTTTCCGTGAAGTAAAATTAAACTAATTATTGACTTAAAATTTTTACGAGATTTTTCATTTTAAATAGAAATAAAAAAGAAGTGTATTTATTTAAAAGAATATATTCATTTCATATAATCTTGTATATTTAATAAGTATCAAGCAAATTTAAATTCACATAATTAAACGTATCATAATTGTGCTAGAATAATCTTATAAACTAATTTTTAGAGAACACTTCCACTCTACATATAACACAAGAAATTGCACTTTATGCTTTATATATTTTTTTCTCTTTTCAGTTCCTGTTCTTGATAGAAACCCTATCTGATATTCAACGAAAATCCTCTAAGCTTTAGTGCATTGTGTTGTAGACAAAGAATGGAGATTTGGCTGCTTCAAGGAACAATTGAAGGTAAAAAAAAACTCCTTTTCTTATTATTTTTCTATTCTAAACTCTATTTTTCTATCCTATCTATTCTGACTTCCATCTTGGATGAAATTAGGAGCTTTTTAAGATTATTGCAGCTTAAAACTGAGTAATATCTTAGAATGTAGAAAAAATCGTGACTATTCGTATCGATTTAAAATGAACTTAAAAAAATATGCCATTATTATACTTGGAATAAAATATAAATAAAGGAATGGCATATATTTAAAACAACATTTCTAGTTTAACTATATTAAAATTAATAGCAAACAAAAACAATTCCATTTGAATCAATTTAAAATCATTTTCACAAAAAAATACTCCTAAAAAACACACTTATAAATTTTTTTTCGTATTTATTTTAATTTATAAATAGGAATGTATTTAAGCTTTAAAATGTTTGCTTAGTGCCTATTATTAATTATAGGCACTAAG
>BMAV01018559.1:0-27610 GCA_019973955.1 Trichonephila inaurata madagascariensis | reverse complement strand
GTGGGGGTGTATGTGTATGTGTGTGGGGGTGCATATTTAAAAAGACATGAAACAAAAAAAAAGTATTAACAATATTTATTAAAAACTGCGATTACATTCAAATTGAAATATAACTTTTTCAGAGTAATTTCATGTGTTATTATTGTACTTGGTTTATTGTGTTTTTTCCTTAAGTTTTGCTTTTTAAAATGATTGTTTATATATTTCCAGTGGTGCTTCGTAATAATCTCGTTGAAATGTTGTTCTTACCTTCTCCTTGGACTAAAAAAAGCTTACACCATGTCCATATGATTCCCGCAGCAAAATAAAGACTATTGATAGCTGTCTCAAAGTGACATCAATACTTTCAAAAGGATAAGATGGAAACGTAGGAAAGGAGTAAAGGCAAAGTGAAAAAGTATTTACTTGTTGAATGAATACCAAGTATAATCTAAATAAATAACGTTATTATTATATTGATTAGAAAACTTTTTAACTTGCAAAGTGGATGTTGGTGACAGTACTTGCCACATTGAAATTCGGTCAAATGACGAAGATGACTGGTAAACTCATTCCTTTTCTCCAAACTCCCACATCATGCCAGCGTGAGGATTTTGGGTCTCGGAAGATTTGAACCCTAATGCAAGAATTCCGCATCAGGAAGATTTGAAGTCATTATTCTAGAACTGTAGCAACTTATATTGACAATATGCGTTTATAAATATATAACCTTAATTATTAACTTTGCAACATCATAAAGCAGCAATAATTCAGACGTAAAATTCTCTTAAGGAAAAAAAAAACTATGGCAGAATTTGCAAATATTTGCATTTGAGTACTAACGGATAGAACGTTACAGATCAGAAGGCATTTCAATATCTGCATAAAAAAGAAACCTACGCAACGGGTATCCTAATTGAAAATTGCTTTTGAATAAGGGTTGTTCGTGTAAAGATAGTGTTTGGTCTCATACAAATATAGAGGAGAGAAAAATTTTTACCTACTCGTGTTGTAAATTGATAGTGGTTTGGAAGTGGTCTGTAGAAAAAATGGTTTTTTAACTTATCTTCTTTGTTTAAACACCCCCTTCCCCAGTAAAACTTATTTTGCGTCTAATACAGAAATAAATAATCGAATGTTAACAGTGTACGAAAAAAAATTTCAAAAGCAGAAATAAGTGTTCAAACTGCTCATATAAACAAAACATAAAGAAAATTTCCATCTTTGAAAATAGATACCACATAATGTGTTTTGCTACTTATTTCAATGAAAATTCTTATTTTTATGTATATTATGTTTTCTGTGAATTACATATTGGATAGCGGTAAATTTAGTCTAGAAATGTAAAACAAATATAAATAAATAAATAAGAAAATAACAGATGTCTCTCCAAGTAATGTGTGATTGTTAAAAGACTTTGTGTCAATAATTCCTGTCTTTTGGCGAGGAAAGTGACATACATTTTTTTTTTCAACAATCATTCTACCAAATCTTTATCAACACAGATTAAGGGAAAAAAAGGTGACATAAACTACGTCACACATTTTCTCTCGATATTGTGTTCTGTCATGGCGGGAGAAAAGAATGACAAGGAATGACAATCCTTTGAAATAAAAAATAAAAATAAATCCTATTTTCTTTCAAGAATATATAAGAAATCGGGAAGGGTAACCGCGATCATTTAAGAGAAAGAGCTGTTTTCATTGATATTTTCTATACTTATAAAACATATTTTTCTTCAATTTAGCTTTATAACTCTTTTTGGAATCATGCGCCAAATAGAATATTAAGAATAAAGTTGGAATAATTTAGAGGAAATCATACTAATTATTTTTGCTAAAATTTGTGATACCACGCCCCTTTGGTGACCGTATCTTTGATTGGAAGCGTGAGCTAGAAGTGTAGAGTTTGTAAAAGGAATAGACATTTTAAATTATTAATATGACTTTATTAAGAATAGAGCTTAAATGTCTAACAATTTAGATAAATTTAAAGGAGTGAGAATCTATAATGAACAACACACACAATGATATTTAAGCCAAACCGCGTAATTTAGACCACTTTCTCTAAATAATTATATTATCTGCCTACTCTCACTTCTAATAATGTTACAAGTCCTAATATATCAAATAATCAGTCCTACCTTAATCCTAACTTAACTTCAATCTCTATATGGAAACGTCTGGGCGTGTGTGCAATGGTATGCACCTTGTAGTAATGGCTGGGTTACCGGGTAACTTTACGATAAGCTGTCAGTTCACGCTTGCATCACCTCCAAATATAACATTCCCCAAATTGCCATTTCGCTTACTGAAACTTCTGTTCTTTTAAAAGCTATATTTTTGCATTTCTTGTTCACATTTCGCTTCTTGGGTTTTGGTTGGAAAATAGTCGCCATTAATCTTGGCCACCAAATAACCCAGAGGTTATGTTAAATAAAAGACGCGTGAGCCCGTCACAAATGTACTCTATTTAAAAATGCATACTGAATTAAATGATGAAGTTTAAAGTTTATGAAAAGTATCAAAATTATGAAAAGATCAAAATATACATGTATGCTGAAAGACAAATATTTTTTACCAGTTTCTAATTATTGTGTGAGGTAAGATACAATATACAATATTATATTTTATTTATAGAACACTGCATCTACATTGAACTTAAAAGCGCTATTAAAAGTCTCCCACACCAAAAATAAGTTCGTCAACTCATTTGATTTGGTAACATAATAAAACGATAAAAGTCTGAAGTTACAGTCAGGTTAATGACAAAAGAGAGAACCCCCTAATTTCAAATATGAATTCACGATACTATAATAACCTGTATAACCACCAGAATTTTGAATGCAACATTTAAACATGCTGGAATTGGATCGTGCAGGAACTGATTTTCGGCTTGAGATCCTTGACGGTTACCCTTGATCTGTCAACACACTGCTGATTTTTGATAACATTGGAGTTTTCATCCATTAATTTTCATACGGTCTTCATAAGAAAAAAATATGATTATGTAGCAGACAACAAAACTTGTCAGGCAATCTGTATAATATGTAGAACTACACTTGTTGATGAGGATGTGCGTTATATTACTATCAATCCCCGAGAATGTTGTTCATAATTGGCAGCACAACAAATTGAATCACCTCACGGAAATATAAATTTGTAGTCAGGTTACGTAAGACAGCCATGATATTGCACCTGCCATCTTATAAAATTGATTCCCATAACATAAATTCAGCTATGAGTCCATCCAGCTTGTCTACTCCATAGGCATGACCTTCTTTTAAACAATACATGATCATCACTGACATCAAGGCATAACCGGCTTTCTTTTAGAGAACAAGACATAGCTCTACTTCATCCAACAATAATCTCTAGCTTGAAACCATTGGCGTCGCAAATGACAGTGGTTTGGAGTCAGGCGAGATGTAAATACAATGTAAGGTGTCTGTTTCGGAGAAGTCCTTCAAGTAGCCTTTCTACACTATTCCTTTGTGCCATTGCTCTGCTAATTGCAGTTTGAACTTCTGCAGCAGACGCAGTGCAATGTGCTACAGCCATACACTGATTATGGCAGCCTTCCCTTCTAGCAGTACCGCGTGACCACCTGACACGTATTTTTCTTGAGCACTATCTTCCTTTGACCAATGGTATCATCAACCATGCTCAGTGGATAGATATCTTCTCAGTTTTTCTGTAATATTACGAGAACATTAACATCTCAGCTCTTTAATGTAGCTATTAAATTATTTTATGACATCGTAATAAGATTTACAATTAAATATAGATAATCATAGTTTAAAGAGTGTACAGCCTTTCATACATAATTTAATATTTTATTTAAACAATAAAACAAACGACCTGTTTTGGACAAACAATATACAAACAATTTACTTATATAATATTACAAATATTGCAAAATTTCTTCTATAGGTTATGCTGAAACACATTTTTTAAATTTTTTAGCATGCATTTGAAATATGAAAAATATTAGTGTTACGTTACTTGACCACTAGTATTTTTCTTTGTATAAAAAGAAGGTAGGTTATTTAGCTCTATCAATGTAGATCAAGCCTACGGTGTAAGAAAATTTGCCCCTCATATGTGCTTACTACCAGGACCAGTAAAGTTCATTTTTATTAGTGTTTGCAATCACGTGTTACATTTTCAATCCGTAGGTTTTGGGATGACATTATCCAAGTCCCAGGATACCGGGATAGATCCCAAGATTAGGATTGGACTATTTACGAAAAGTATTTACACATTATAGCATGGTTGAAATTACATAATAAAACTAAAAGCATAATTAAAATTGGCTTAGAATTACTATTATTTGAAAAAATTAAAAAAAAAAAATTAATGCTATAATATAAAATGAATTTTTTTTTTAAAAAATATTTCTTTACTTCTTGTTTTTCTGTAAACAAGCTTTTAAAAAACACAGTTCATCCAGCGTTTCCTCATTCAAATGGCTTCATAATTTTGATTCAAACTGTCCAGTCGAAAAAAATGTTTCTTTAAGACTACAATAGTAGGCTTTATCGTCACTAAAAAAAGAGCATGTTCTGTCCCAGTACTCACAACGCGTCCACCTCCAGTTTCAAAAACAGGTATTTATTTTTCAATTTTTGTGACAATGTCTCAAATCTAATAGGATGCATTTGTGTTCAAATCGATTCAGTTATTCAATCAGAATGTGAATTATATATGAATTTATAACTGATAACAATGTAAACATAATGTATATATATATATATATATATATATATATAGTAATATAAAATAAAAGTGAAGAAGTACTAGAACCTACAGTGGTAAAGCAGGAAGAAATTGGAATTCACCAGACACAACAAATGTAGATACAAAAAAGTCTTTGGACTAAACTGGATATATATATATATATATATATATATATATATATATATATATATATATATATATATATATATATATATATATATATATATATATATATATATATATATATATATAGAATGACTAAATAATTTTTCATATTCATATTTTTTTTTTACAAATGCTTAAGAAAGCTACAACATAAATTTCAATTATTAGTTGTTTTATCATTTTTTTTTTTAATTTTTTAAAACAAACTTCTGATTTTATAATAAATAACAACGTTAATATTATTAAAAAATGTTTTATTTTGTACTTAGAAAGTGAATTAAATCAGTACATAAACGGCTAAATAAATATATATATTTGTAACAGAGAGTTTAAAAAGAGTATTTGTTATTAAAAGAGAAAACAATTTTTTGAATTCACTTTAGAAATTGCTAAGTAATGATACTAAATTGATACTAAAGTATACTTATTAATAATAAGTGTACTATACCAGCTAATGTTACTAAAGAGTAGCTAAGAACTATAAATATGTAAACAAACTAGACAACTAACAACTATAAGAGGCTATGTTACTTAACACATATAAACAAGAATAAAAAAATACAAAACAAAATAATTATACAAAAAATTACATAGGTATATAAAAATATTAATAAGATTATTCCCTACCTAATAGGTATACTAAAATGACCTAAAAATATTACAATATTAAGTATATATATGGTAATGAAGGTAAAACGCGAGATATCAGTAGCCTAGTTATAGGGATAATGGGTTGCTCATGTAAATGTTTGCCAGTGCATAGCGTGATTTCGCCCCGTCACCTCTTGTCTGTAAATTTATTCCATTGTAAATTGAATATTAAATTCAAAAAAAAATAATAATAAATCCGTCTTGTAGCCTTTTACTCAGTTTTAAATTGTACCTCACACTATTTTGTCAATATATTTATCAAGACAAAAAAAAACCCACCTCTACCTACATATGTTATTCTTAGAAAATTTTGATGAGAAAAAGAATTTCAAAATATAATCCAGACAAAAATTAAATCCCGGGATCCTAGGGCTACAAATCGTACATTTTATATGGACAATATATCTTAGTGTCCCTTAGACAAGATGAAACAGAAATTTGAAAATAATAGGCATCTTTTAATAGTTGTTAATAAAACGAAAAAAAAAAAAGAATCCTATATTCCGTCATCAAAATCATGGATATTCTGTCATTAAAGCCAGCAGTCAGTCATCTAAAGTGAGAGTGTGCGTCAATTTCTTCTCATGTGTGTCGAATATACCATATTTAATTGAAATAAAACTTTTAAAGTAGACTTTAAATTTTTATATAAAACAAAATAAAGCTTGTGTATCTATTTCAAGATGAATATTCATAACATCTCAAATATTGTAGATTTCATTTCCTTGTTCGATTGGAGGTCTCTTGGCCATGGAGATATTCCGCGGTCTAACTAAGCTAACTTTACCATTTATGGGTGTCAGAATTTACAATTTAGTAGGCTATGCGGGAATAACTGTTGCATCCTAAAAAGTAAAAGACAGTACGTTGTGGTTTTGCCTATTTTGATGATTAAACCATTTTTTAAAAAAACTGTTACTGCAAATGAAATTCAAACATTTTCTTTCACAGGAAATTTAAACCAAGATACACTAAATGTTTTGTAACCCTAGAAAATTAACATTGCGGTTGCCTTCAAAACATCATTTACATGCAGAATGATGCACCTTAGTTCATCGATCACCGTGTAAAGAAATTACTAAGACAGCATTTCAGTGATGGCAGTTTTACAGTCTGTACTGGCAGTCACTTTCTTACTACATGACCTCTTCATTTACTACTTTTTATATATCAACACCTTGGACTAATGGTTTTCGAGGCTTTCTAAGAGCATTAATACCATATTTGAAATAATAAGCCGGCATCTAGACCAGATTTGAAAGACAACATCTGACAATCTCTCTATTCTTGATATTCTGGCTAACTCATTCCAATTAGCTGTAGAAAAGAGCATTGTTTGAATTACCTACGGTTTATATTATATCTCAGACGAATCAAAATAATGTTTTTAGAGCGATGTTAGATATTAAATATATTTCTTGCTAACTCTGTATTTTTAACCCCCGTTAGAAGCGTGAATCTCTGAGATGGATTCTAAAATAAATTTCGGGTCCACGTCCACACGATGAGCGTGATCGCGTCCAATCTGTGTGATATGGTCGTTCTATGGTGACTATATCTTTGGTTGTCCGCGTGAATTAGAGGTGTGGGATTCTCAAAAAGATCAGACATTTTAAATTTCTTAATATGACTTTATTAAGAATATAACTTAAATCTCTCTAATAGTTTAGATAAATTTTAATAAGGGAGATTCTAATAAACCAAACACACAGCAATAGTTAAACCTGATCGCGTACCTTAGACCACTTATCTAAATAATTATATTATCCACCTACTTTCAATTCTGATAATATTACAAGTCATAATATCAAATAATCAGTCCTACCTTAATTCAAGCTAAGATTCTATCACGGTACGAAACACCTGGGCGAGCGTGCAATGGTATGCTCCTTGTAATTATGGCTAGATATCTTGGTAACTTTACGATAGGCCGTCAATTCACTCTCGTATCTCTTCCAAACATAACTTTCCCTAAATTGTCATCCTGCTTACTTAAACTTCTGCTCTTTTAAAAGCTATCTTATTTGCCTTTCATAATTGTGTTTCACTTCTTGGATTTGGGTTGGAAAAGATTTGCTATTAATCTTGGCTTTCAAACAACACAGAGAGGTTATGTTACAGAAACGACGCGTGAACCCGTCACACCTTCTTCTATCTGTCTTTTAGCATTCCCACTAGGCATTAGTGCTAGAAACGTAGTTTACCACTTAAGGTTTTGGGTGAAAGGAGCCCTTGAACTTGATAAATGAAGCTCGCCCAACGACGTCATTTTTAATGTGATTTTCTACTTTATCGTTAATGTTCTTGATTTTCTGTTACACGGAATGTAGTTATCAGCATTATACTCAAATAATTCGAAACAAATATTTCGCAACTTCCTTAAGATGACTTTTCTACTTCAAGTTTTGATGCATCTGAGAGATGCTGCGAGAAGACGTCATTTACAAACACGTTGTGAGAATAACATTCACATGCCTCATTCATTACGACTCAGAATTGAAGAAATATTTGCTGTACAACGCTTCGTTTAAGTTAGAGAACAAAGAGAAACCGCACAAAGAACTTTCATATTTAAGTAGGGATACTCTTGTCAGGAGCAAAGAAAAGAAGAATTTCGTTATGTAGAATGCAAAAAATAAATGTGCTTGAACAGTATAAGATTTTTTGTGAACACTACAACAGAAAAACCTCAAAAATGTAAACACATGGCGGTGAAAGTGGTCCCTAATCATTACCTCTGCAATGTGTGTTTTGTTTAAATTTCTGATCATATCGTAAATATTATTTCGACGTGTTTAACATAAATACAACCTTTGACAATAAAGTTCAGTGAATAGTCATGTAACATTATCATGGATGAAATATTAACGAAAATTGCCTTACTGTCCTTCGAAAAAGTCACCCTTCATAACTATGCATCGCCAAGATCTGCTGTAAATGACCTGTTAACTTTGCAAGAAGTCTTATTTTGAGATGTATTTCAAAAGCCTTGTCACGTTTCATTGGATGTCAGAAATAGTGTCAAATATATTTCCTTTCAAAGTAAGTTTGAGTCTTAGAATTCGGAAGAAGTCTGGTGGATTGAAATCTGGCAAGTATGGTGGATGTTCAATTTGCATCAGCGGATTTTTTGTCAGGGACTGTTTGATGATATTGGCTGTGAGAGAGCGAGCGTTGTCGTGAACAAAAAACCATGAGCTTTGATGGGTGTACGGTGGTTTTGTATTCCGTAGATTTTTCATGAAACGGGTTTAAATTTAAATGTCCCTTACAGTATTCACCCTCATTCCCTCAGATTAAAATTCCTTGGGGATAATGCCTAGACTATCAAAAAAGGTGATGATCATCGTTTTGATGCAAGATTTATTCAGGAGGTCACCACCAGAAGCTAGGGGCTTGTCAAAACTCCCACCCTCTCGAAAACAGGTGAATTATTCAAGGGCAGTGCTTGATCTTCATAAACATGTTCCAGCATCTCATAGGTATATTTCGGTGTCTTTCCATGTTTAAAATAAAACTTTGAATTGATTTTTTGCTCGTTCATTTTCCTGTTCTCTGTAAGAACTAACACACTAAACACAGCCTTTTTTAAACAAGTCTTACACGGAACACAAACGACGCTCAACTAATTATTTTAGTGCTAATAATTTTATTCTTTTTGTTAAATGCTACAATTCAGTCAGCAATATGCTTTGAATTTGTATTTGGGTCCAGAATCTGGAAATTCTCTCAGATTTAACTCAGGTTATGCATTTTTAAATGCAATTCTGGGTAAGTCAGCTTTCCTTGTAATGGATTTAGAAATTCTTTCAATTATTTTAATAATTCACTGAGTAGTATAAAGAGAAATGCGGAAGGTTGACTAGCCAGAAAACTTGTTATATATAAACCCCACTTTTATATAAATAGTTTTATACATAAAAGGTGTCCTGAAAAAATCAGCAATCTTTATATTACTACATCCCCCATATATATATATATATATTAAATAATAATATCTGTTTTAAATTACAATAACGGTTTTTGAAAGTCTCATAGTAGATAATGCCTACTATAGAGAAAGGAAATGCTTCGCACTCTCATGGAGGGCTAGCTAAATATATATTAATGTATAAAGATTTCGCACTGAAAAAAATTTGTTTTGTTTAATAATGTTTCTGAGAGGTAGTGTACAGTCAAATACAAATACGAACTCTATTTCGTTTCAGTTCTTTCAAATTAGTTACATTTGACTATTAACACACAGTATGGATACACACGTTAAATACATAGGCTTAATTAATTTTCAGTGTTGCTCTTTGCCCTTTAATATTTTTCTTATGCATAAATTTTCTACTGTAAGAGATTAGGGTCCTTATGGTCACCCTTAGTCAGTGATAATTTCTGAAAACATATTTATTACTTTTTGGTCTACTGACTTTAGAAGTAAAAAAAAAAATATAATAACAATAAATCTCTCTTAAGGAAACATTACTATATATATAGATTCTTATGCTTGCTGAATGAATGTCTCTACTTTCTAATATAATTTCCACTATGAAAAAATAGTTCTTGTCAACACAGCAAACTAATTATCAATTCACTTAGAAAATAATATCGATCAGCGAGTTAAGAGAATATTTATAGGGATGTCAAATTGGTACTGCTAAAACATTTAAAATATAATAAATAACAACAAAAAAATACACTGTTACATTAGTATCTTAAGCTACTTGTACTGTTGTACTTACAAACAATATAAAAGGCAAAAACAGTTAGAAAAAATATAAGAAAAGATTGTATAAAATTAAATAAACCATGTGACTTTTTAAGTGATAATTTATATTTCATAAGCAACATAGAAATAACTTTCAATTGTGTAAAATTGTGTTACTTGTTAGAATTTCTTTTCATCATATAGTTTTATATATTTCTATTGTAATTATTATTTCTAAAATAAAAGTTAATTTGTTTGCAATTCATATTTAAATATTCATTAAATATTTTCTTCATTAGAGAGAAAAATTTTGTTCATCTTAAGTCAATTTTCAAAAGGTGTTTTTTTTTTTAAAGTTTTGATAAAAGTTAATATTTGTTCCATTTGATAACTGAAAAAGAATTTGTGTGCACATTTATAATTTAACAGCTACAAATATTAAATAAACATTTGTTTGCTAAATATTTTAACTTATAAAGTTTTTTCTTAGTAAATGTATTAGAAAAATATTTTATATTGTACAGAGTTATTTTTATTTTCAAACTCCATGTTATCTACATTATAAAAGCTGAAAAAAGTTTTTTTTACTTGTTTCGTAAGGACATGTTAAATAATTTATTTATATATGTGTATAAGAAGGAAAAGGCGCATGTACTCATGTAAAAAAACTCCGCATCAATTTACCAACCAGGAATTTAAATTGATCAACTGTATTGCTTATAAAACTATAAATGAAGCATTTTTTTCTCTTACAAAATTGTTTAATAACAAAGAAAGTTAGTCTTAGAAATTATGACTATGCAGTCTGTAACTATAAAACTTTTCTCTTTCAGAGAAAATATGCTTCGACCAATACACAAAAATAACAAAAGGTCACTTTTTTTCCGTTCCATTTCTTGAAGATAAAATGCACCAGGTAGAAATAAATGCCAACAGTATATCTTCTAGAATCTTTCCTCTTCCCATATAGTTGTCAACCAATAAACATGCAGGTCACTTATTTTGTTTCGTGTATGAAGTTGTGTTTCAAGTTTGTTGAATTCCAGTCAGCTCAATTCTTTTTTTCAAGATTTTGAGAAAATAGTCGAAATGTTTTTTAAAAAGAAAATAAAAATGTTTGATTTCAGTTATCGGACTACATTCAGAGCCATAATTTTGAAAAAGCTTGGAAATGAATACTTTTTTATACTTAAATGCACAGTGAATTGGAATATACATATAAAGTTTTTATAACAATATTATTGCTATAACATTTATTTACAGGCAATAGACCCTAAAAAAGAATTCTTTTAATATATACGATTTAAAAATAGATTTATTCCCATTTTAGTAAATTAAAAAGAGAACACAGAAAGTTTAACAGAAAAAAATTTTGTATAAAAATATTAATTTATAGTCACTCTGAACATAAAGGAAATGTTTCAAAAATCCTATTTCAGGCTCTGTTGGGAATTTTTTGCAGAATATATATAAAATATTATTTTTTAGAAATATAAGTAAAAGAGGAATTTTTTGAAAATATGTCATATTTTAGTCACTTTCTTGACAAGAAACTGCATTTAATTATTTTTTTCTCAAAAAATTTCTTAAAAGTTACATAACACACACACACACACGCACATATATATATATATATATATATATATATATATATAAAATTCAAATCTGGGAGACTAAATGTCAAAAAAATATTCATTTATACACTTTTGAAAATCCTGGTTCTCTGAACTAATTCAGAAATTTTAATTCAAATTTTATTTGAAACTAAGTATTATACTGACAGTAATCGATATAAATTTATCAGTTATTTTACAATATTAACCAATAAATATGGTACATTTCTCATCGTAGTACTTAAGGACTATACGTTCCTCTGCTTTTTGAAATTGTTAAATATCTTATATAAGTTTGGCATTTTTATTCCTGTTATAGCTTATCAAATAAAATATTAATATATAATATAATATGAAATATTGTCTAAATACTACAATATTATTAAATTTTCTCATTAATACATTGCGATTTTTTTCCCTTTTTGAAAAATTAGTCTTAAAATCCCAACTTTAATTACTAGTATATTTTCAAGAAACATGTATTAATAAAACATACACTGATTATCAATAGATAATGCGGTTTTTGTAAGACTCTATATTTGAATTTAGCGTTTATGTAATCTGGATGCGTACATGAAATATTAATTGAAACACTTAATTTTTTAAATGCCTTGTGTGATTCTTAAGAAATAAGTTCATTTTATGAAACATATATTACAGTATATAAATATCATATATTTATAATATCTACATCAGAAACATCTTCTAATAATTTTATCAGAAATCTAATCGGTATAGGTATGGCTAATTTTTAAAAGGTTTATTTAACATTCAGAGTTTTGCCCTTATATGTGAGTGACTTTTAGATCTTAAATTCAAAGTAAAAAATCCCCTTAAGGCCGCAATGTGTACCAGAGTGAAATCTTTCTATAGGGATGATTGGTTTTTCACCCTAAGGCCGCATAATTAACAATCTTTTCCTAATTGCATCCGGCGTTAGGTTCTAAGGATAGAAAATACCCGTAAAGTTAATTTAGTGTGCAGTCAATTAGTGAAAGGACCAGGATAAACAAATTTCGATCTTCTTTTCTCGTTTTGCCAGAATCCATTTCCGTTTCTGAATTGATTGATGATCAAAGAATTGAGCTTCATGATCGAGACTACTCATAAAAAAGTGTTTTGCAAATATCGTATTTAAAAGAAACACAAATATATTTCTTTGTGACTAAAATTAAACTCTAAGGAATATATTTTAATGAATATATAATTAACCATTAATGAGTAATGGTTAAGCATGTCAGGAATCTGTACATTTTTGTAAAGATATATATATATATATATATATATATATATATATATAGTAATATAAAATTACAGTGAAGAAGTACTAGAACCTACAGTGCTAAGGCAGGAAGAAATTGGAATTCACCAGACACAACAAATGTAGATACAAAAAAGTCTTTGGACTAAACTGGAGACCTATTATGATTTCTAAAGCTGTCGCTGAATTAGGCCAGCGAATTAGGGTTAGCAATGCTTTACGGATCCTACCTTCCCCGTTCAGCAGAAACTTTCGACATAATAGGGAAAAAAAAACCTAGTTGAAAAGTTAAGCCAAATACAACACGTGGAAGAAAAACCTGATAATATATTAAAATGAAGCTAAGAAAAGAGAACAATAATGAATGTCACAAGGAGAGAAATAAAAAAAATAAATAAATAAAACTAAAAAATTAAAAAATTAAAAAACTAAAAAAACTTACATGTAAAATAATTACTGGAAATCGAAAATTCAACCTTCGATAATAAGCTCCTTACGCGAAATGACGTAAAAAAAATTGGATAGACTATCCGAGAAGAAAAAAAATAGTGGTGCCACCTAGATATTTATTTTGCAATTAAACAAAGCCCTAAGATTTTTTTAAAAATAAACTAAATAAAGGAAGTTTTAAAAAAACGATAATGAACAAATTTAAGAATAGATAAAATCAAATAAAAAGATATAACAAAGTAAAAAAACTTGGATGATTATATACTAATCGATATTGTTCATGTTACACTACAGAACTGAATCCGAATTAATACCCTTAGCCATTTGACGGTTAGGGAAATGAGCAGTTTTCGTTTTTAATTCGCGCAGTATTAGGAGTAAGCAGTAGTCGAAAGTGGCAGCTCTGTTTTCCCCCACCGTTCTTCCGAAAAGGTCACCCTTCTCTGGCGATACCGTAGATAGCTCGCCTCATGCGTTTCAAAGGTTTCTTAAAGTATTTGTAGTACACAAATAACAGTTTTCACGTGCTTTAAATAAATAATAAATGATAATTATTAGATAGTAAATTATAAATGATTATAATAAATATATAAATAATAATAGTTAATTATAAATATAAGAGAAATATTAAATTGAAAGGACTAAATAAAAACCACTAATGTAAAACATAATGAAGCATTTAAATACAGTAATTACCTAAAAATCTTTTTGTGTGTGATATACTTTAAAACCTGGAATTGCACATAATGGGGCATTACAGGCTTTGAGGTTAGAAAAACTAGGAGTTTCAATTAACTTTCTTTTTGACAGAAACATTCTTACAGTTGGTTTCATAATTATTCCTTGCAAAATTAATGTTGCAAAAAATACTCTCAATTCATTCTCATTAGTTTCAATCCAATGATGTGAATTCGGGAATGTTCTTTGCTCTTAAATATATTTAAATTTTCAGCAGCAAAAATGTTGGTTTCAGTAACAATA
This sequence comes from Trichonephila inaurata madagascariensis, assembly GCA_019973955.1. NCBI lineage: Eukaryota > Metazoa > Arthropoda > Arachnida > Araneae > Nephilidae > Trichonephila > Trichonephila inaurata. Next base: position 13,075 of record BMAV01018559.1, on the reverse strand, counting down.
TGATCTACAATCTCATCAGTAAGAAACAGCTCGAAGTACTCTAGTGGATCAGAAATATTTGTCACGCAAGCTTTCATGCCCACATCACCAAAAAAACTAAATCGGCTAAGAACGGGAGAACTGGAATGAATTTTACACCACTGTCGAACACTCGAAAAATATTCCTCGTCGCTTGAATCGTCTTCTGAGCTTGATATGCTATGAACAAATTCTTCATCAGACTAAAAACTTGATAAGTTTTCTGTATCGAAATCAAAATCATCATCATAATAGTCTAATTTTCGCTTTAGAGCCTTTTATTTTACAAACACTCTAAAAAACGCTCCAAAATTCGCATAAAAAGAATAAGGTAAAAAAAACATCCTTTTTCTTTATGAAGAGAAATTCATGGAACCCGTACTGCCATCTGTAGACAGTAAAACTAACTAAATTTCGCGAGTAGGATTCGTTTGTAACATTATCAATGCAGAATAATGCATTTGAACGAGTCCAGCTCATCAATACGCTTTGAGGAACAGTTTCACAACGCGAATAGTACTCGTTTCTACCCATTTTGGTGGAAATATTTAGCCCGAGCTGAACTCGTTTGCGCGTATTCAGAAGCACGACTCGATTGCCAGCTAAGCTCGTTTATAACCATCAAAGGGTTAAGCAGTGGAGCATACTAGACACATAAATATTTCAAAGAGTGTGATTGAAGGTCTTATATCCCAATATGCCACCAAATATATTATTTTGATACTGTCGATTGTCAGAAGCAAGAAACAGTAAGTAATAAATTATTGAACACATAATTATCATGAATAAATAAAATAAAATATTTGAGACCAATTACGTTGTTAAATGTTATACGTGCTTTAAACATAGACTTATAATCAATTGAGGAAAAAAAGAATCAATGGCGATGGAGATGGGTGGGTCCAGACCAGTGTACCCCCTTCTTTTAGTGTTCCACTGCCCTTAAACATTATATCGGTATGTCCCGTAAGGTGACAATATTTCGGACGTGCATAATGCTCCAATATATTCCCAAATATAATTGGGGATAGCTTTAAATTTAAATCTATATAAATGAAATTGGTATGGTCAACAATCCAAACTTCACCACACAAACTTGAGGCTATTTCATTCATGACAATTTTGACGTGCATTGCCTTTCTACATGGCGGTTCTTAAGTTTTGCCAACATTTGAACACACAATGGACCAGTCACGGGTTCTTGTGGTCATGACACTTCAGTAATTTGAAAGTCGCTTCTTTTCTTTCACAGTCATACGCTAATACTTAAACGATTTGTTATTACAAATAATTATTTTATTCATTTTTTAATAAATAACGCTATTTCTAGGAAGGCTTAAATGATTCACCACCATTTTATTTTTAATTATGTTTATTTTATTTTAAATAAACATTCAAAATGCATAGCAATGGTGCAAATAAAATATTTAAGCAGTTAGAAGAAAATAGGAGTGCAATGTTTTTCTGACAAGTTTATGATACTGAAAATAAATAAAAAAACGTTCACTATTTCTGAAAACAGAAGTTCTATTTCAATGTAATAGACCTACGAACCAATTTATGTCTAAAATGTATATGGTACTCATGAGTCGTAGGATCCCAAAAAGTAAAAAAGACTCGATTTCAAATCCAAATGCTCAGTATGCACATAATCGGGTCCATATAAATAGAAATACCTGATCCTCCCTATTTTAACGTTCAGTTCCAAGGATCCATTTCTTTGAGCAAGAATACATATCCTGAATATTATTTATTCACAAAACTAGTTTTTATTTCGTGTTTCTTTCTAGAAAATTCTTCGAGTGCATCGTTTTATATATGTTTCCATATATATTTTTATCTTTGCTTCGAAGCTCGAATTTCATTTCCGACCAGAGAAATGAGTTTTTTTTCCGAGTATACATTTTTTTCAGGACATGTAGACAAAATAAGCAACTTCTTCTAGGCTCTAAAATTATAACATTATTTTGGTTCAATTCGTCTAAAACATAAAACAAGAGAAAAATCTTATATAAAGGTGAAGGGAATATTTATTTGCCTTTCTTTTTATTCTGTATATTTCGTCCATATGTTTGACTGTATTACAATGTTTCCTCCGCAGTAAATAATGCCGCGGGTTATTGCTTTTTGTTTTCTGTTACTTTTTGAATTAATATTGTTTTATTTATTTATTTTATTTATTTTTTTTTTGCTTTTTTGCTGTAGGGCAACTTAGTGTGCACAGGGAAATTAAAAATAACATAGTATAGATATTTTTTTTTAATGAGAAGGTGTATAATTCGGGTAATATAGGAAAGAAATTAGGCAGCAAAAAAAGTTTTCACTCTATATTTTGTAGTTCTTTACGAACAAATGCAGACCATCCAATGCAATTAATTTATCATTTTGTAAATTCATTGCGGTTAGCGGTCTAAACTTGATGCTTAAAAGAAGCAAAGAATAAGAACCATGTACACAGACTTGAAAGCTGTTCAAAAAATTTAGACAAATTATATTTTTTGTTTAATTCTTTTATTTTTTAGCATACATATCACAATTTCCAAGGTGCGACATGTTTCTTAATATATTTGAATATATTTTGAATGATAATTGAAATAAGAGCGCATGGTCCAAGAAATTAAGTTTCATCGGTTCTTATTTAATAGGAGTTCAATATTTAAAAAATTGCTTATCAACATGTAATGTAATTAGTATTCTTTATCGTATACATAATAAAATATAATATTAATTTTTTTTAACATAAAACAAATTAGAGAATTATTTTATCAAAATATATTTCTTTTTATTTATTATAATACATTTGTTCCTATAAAATGAGAAAATATAAATTGAAATTCCTCTGAATATCACTGACTCACAACTTAAGAGGATAATTTTTAATTATAATAATAGAAAAAAAATTATAACATTTAAAAAAAAATCTTTAAGATGTACTTTATCATGTAATGAAAATTATTATAGAGAATATTTTACATTTCTTCAACGCATGAAAACACGTAAAAGAATGTGAGCCAAAATATAAGTAAATATACGAAAAACGGCAACAATTAATTGCTATTAGTTAAATTAGTATGTAACTTAAATATGTTCTTATCAAATCCAACATCTTGTTGTAGTGCTTCTCAAACTTTCAATATTGGAGAAACAATTTTTAACCATGATTTTCATTACCCCCCCTCCATACAATCACATTGTATTGAATTCAATAATGATATACTTTGGCAGAAAAGCTGTAATACGTCTTTAATCGTAAAACATACAGATTATCAAGATAAGTATTAAATTTTGTATATAATATTATATAAGGCCACTCCACTGAGTTATTGGATACTTATTAAATTCGTTGTTAACGGTATTGTTAAATACTAAGTTAAGAACAAGTTTGTGAAATACTTTGTGTAATACTGATATATTTATAAGTAAATTGTATCACACACACAGTGTGAAAGTGTATTGTATTTTTTATTATGTCTGAATGCATTTTGTATTGATTAATTTGAGTAAATTAATTTAAAAACAAGTAGTATAAAAAAATTAAGTCTAATCCTACTTAGATCAACAAAGAAAAATTTTATTTTAGCTACTTTTTATTAAATAGTTACAATTAATATAAATATGTACATACATAGGACAGAATCACAACACTAAGTGATAAAATGCACGAGAATAAACTAATTACTGTACAGAAATATGTATAAAATAGACACGTGAGAAAAAAAAAAATTTCAAGTTTTGACACAAGTTGCCAAAAATAATGCCAAGGTGGCTGTATTGGTAATTCTTTGAATAATTAGAATTAATCAATTAATTTTTATTAATTATAATGAAATTACTGTATTGTCATCCAAAATAATCATGTACATAAAATTTCAGCTTAATTGAACACTTAAAAATGTATTTTATTAACGATTGAAAATTCCACCAAGATAAATAAATAAATAAATGTATAGAGATAATGAGATAATAGTAGGAACTGAATAAATTCAAAGATGTTTTGCCATACCATAAGTTCTGCGCTTAAACATACCTATTATATTATTGAAAAATGCTGCGTTACTAATAAAAATGAAGAATTTTCTTTGTTCTTCTTACATTTTTTCAACTAATAATTAAATAAAGCAAATGTTTTTTTGTATCATTTTGTTCGCAATTTTCATGTAGATTTTAGATCAGTTTACGAATATTAATTATGTTTACAAACTCGGAAGTTATTCATCTAAAACCATGACTAAAGAAACACAAGTAGTCTGTGAGATGAATTACAATTAACCAATATTAAATAAAATCTTGTGTTGGCGAATCAACTTTCCGGGATTTTTCACGGAAATTTAATGCAATGTTTTGTTTCTCGGTAAATCGTTTGGGTCATTAGCTCCAATTATAGTTTAAATTCTAAATAATATTAAAAAAAAGAAAGTCAATTCCTACTTAGATCAACAAAGAAAATTTTTATTTTAGCTACTTTTTATTTAATAGTTACTAATTAATATGAATATGTATATACATATGACAGAATCATAACATTAAGTGCTAATTATTTTTTTTAATTATCATTATAGTATCGTAATGTCCTTTTAATTTCAGTCGAACTGAATGCCTTAACACGTGAGAAAAAACCTTTTCAAGTTTTGACACAAGTCGCCAATGTGGCTGTATTTGTAATTCTTTAAATAATTAGTTTTAATCAATTCATTTTTATTAATTATAATTAAAGTATTATATTGTCATTCAAAATGATCCTGTATATAAAATTTCAGCTCAGTCCAGCGCTTTAAAATGTATTTTATTAACGATTGAAAATTCCACTATAAGATAAATAAATAAATATACAAATATATAAATAAATAACTATATAGACAGTGCGAGCTAATAGTATGTAGGAATTGAAAAAGACATAATATTTTGTTTTTGACTTTTTGATATGTTGGCAACCCCACCTAGGGTTTTTACGCTCCTTCTTATGGTGACACACCCCACAGTTTAAGAAACGCTTCCTTGATCCATTTCTTCCTTCATGCTAAGAAAAATGCGACTTTAAATCCTTTTGAAGAAAACAATTTAGATATTTAATAATTCAACAGGAATCGCCGTAGGATATTCAATGGTCATAGTTAATCTATTATATTTTATGAATTTTTGCACAGTATGAACTTAGTTATATATTTGCGTGAAATTACTGTTATTCTCCTATATCTCAATGAAAATGGCTCCATAAAAAATTAAGTTTCCAAACGATTTTATACGTTCTCGTATCTCTACTTTGTTTTAGATTTATGTAGCATTAGCATAAGATGTAAAGGGAAAACGAAAGGAAAAATAAAACTTTAATGAATGGAGTTTTTAAAAGCGATTGGAGGAAAATGTTGCCTGCTTTCAGAAAATGACTGCTATTCGAAAAAAATTTGAGGAAATTAGGAATGAAAAATACATCACCGCCATCACTTTAATACACACTGAAATCTGCAATGCATATATTTCTAAAAGGAACATATTGATGTATCTACTTCTTGTTTTATAGAAGGTACACAATATTTAAATTGTAGAGTGTTTCAAGAACAAAATATGTCCCACTACATTTTGGAACTGCATATTTAAATAAACAGATAACGTTTATTTAAATATGTGTCGATACGTTTACTTTCTTCATTTATTGCTCTTCGATAAAATACTCTGAACAAATCTTCAAATCGGAAGAATAATGTTTCTTCATATTTTTGACACACAGGTCAATATATTGTTAGATAATGTGCATTACATTCATGTGTCAATTTATGCTTTTAAATGTTGAGAAATATTGAGATTTTAAGAAAAATGGTAATATAATACCAGCATAGATGTTTTATTCAGAGAATATTATGTTTACCTGCATATTATAATATATGTATGTAAAATTCCTTGAAGACTTATACATATATATATATATATAAACATATATATGTATATATATATATAAATTCAGAATTATCAAATTATGTTTAAGTTTATCGTGTTATATAATATATATATATATATATATATATATATATAAAATAAACACACACACACATATATATATATATATATATATATATATATATATATATGTATATATTATATTATATTCTAAAATTAGGAAAGAGAAAATGGTACACAAATGAAAAATATTAACACGATAAGCTTAAGCATAATTTGATAATTCTGAATTTATAATTATTATTACTATTAATTACCGTTAAAAAAATCATTTTTAAAGAAATGTATTTTACTTATGAATGATATTCTGTACAAAAGCATAAAATGAGTATGCAGTGTTTTATAAAACAAATTGCCAATAAAACTTAATAGTATTCTTAAACTTTTATCTGAAAATTAATTCAAATGTTTAAAAATAAAAATTAATTTATTAACATTATAAATTTCAAAAGAATAACAAGAAATTAATATATTCACTTTTTTTCTCTTCCTGAGAAGGCAAGCAATTACTAATCAGCCAAAAGTTAGGAATATTTATGGATTATAAATCGGAAACATTTTTAAAAAGTCACATGCTGGGAAGTTAAACATCAGAATAATACATAAATATTTGCTACATTTTTTTATATTGTTGTTTTATTTTTCGTGCAAAATTAAACAGATAAATAATCTTTCTTATGCATGATAAGCAAAAGTCTAATGTTAAATTTAATGTAATAAAAATAAATTGTTCCCCCCATTTTTATAGCACACATTCAGACAGACTATATTTTTAATATTTCTCTCAAAAAGGTTTGTTTTTGCATTATTGGTTTATTTTTATTTTTTATTACTCTTAATGTTTATTAACTGAGATTTCTTAAAAATGCATTTATATCGATTGAAAATTTAAGAGAATATTTCACAAGAACTATAGGAAGCTGTTATTTGTTATAGCTTAAATAAATCAGCAAAATTCATGCGGAATTTTTTTATCTCATACTATGACAAGTACTCTAAATATTTCTAAATTTATTTATTATATATATATATACATTTAATATGAAGTAAGTGAAAGACATAAGAAAATAATGTTATATTTACTTAATATTTGATACAAAATGCCAGATTTTTATGGATAATCTTTCAGTTTTTTTTTTAATATTACTAACTTCGTTAAACGAGAGCATAACCATTTTTTAAGTTTAGCTGCCAACTTTTCGTGGAAACCGTCTCCACGTTTGACTCAGACCCTCAATAGACGTTTCTCGAAACAAATATAAAATATTAAGTCATATTGAGCTTTTACGTTAAATTAAAGACTGAAACTTTTCATCTATTTTAAAATATATTTTTGGATAGAAAGGAGACAGTTTTAATTTTAATAATATCAATAAAACAAAATCTCTTCTCTTAGGAATTTTTATTGAAGAAAGAATTAGAGATTGATAATTTCCTCCAAATTGTATTCGTATAAAATCAAATCGTAAATGCTCACCGATACAGTTGCGCATCGTTTATTTATTTATTTTTTTCAAATTCTGCATATTTATCGAAAACATTAAAACGAGTTCATATCAAGTAAATCAATTTCCCAGTCTCGGAATAGTTTACATGCATTAAATATGAATCATCACTTTTTAAAATCCTTAGCTGGAAGGACACTGCTCGTTTTCGTCTAAGCGTGAATGAAGTATGCAACTTATTACAAAGTTCATTGACCAATAAATCCTTCAGTTTGGTGAAATCGATTGCAAATTATGAAACGGTGATAAATTGATAGTATGATTTTCTCCCTATCATTCTTCTATTAATTCTGAAATTTCCTTCAATATAATTATTAATTACTCTAATATCAACAACTAATATATTTTTATAAGACAAAATATTGTATTTTAAATATATTTTGTCAGATAATATAATATATTTCAATTTATTTAAATTGAACACAAATATAAATAATAAAATATATATCATGATATTTATAGAAATGGCAATACATGGTTTCCGGACACAAACATAGCAACAGATTTTTAAAGTTAAATTTGGAATTTTTGTGTTCCCGGGTATAAATGGTAAAAGAAACGGATTGTGGTTTTTTGTCTGATTGGGCCCGAAACACTAATCCCCGCCTGGAAAAGGGCATTTACGTTAAATCTGTCAAAAATTCAAACGGCCTCCTGCGGGTAAGGCAGTTAGGAGAGGGGCGAGTCATCTAGGTTTGGCTTGACCATGGAAAAAAAAAAGATGTCCGTCAAAACCCCCTCGTGTGCTGGGGACTTTAAAGGGGAGATTCACGAAACAGGATCTGTATCTCAGTAATGTTAAAATGGGTATTTTTAAGGGCATTTTAAACATTCTTTGAAAAAAAAACCCAATTTTTCTGAATATTCTTTGAAACACACACACACACAAAATACATACTTTAATCAACATATAGAATGTCTAGTTTTTTTTTAATTTTTTTTATCCTTTTTTTTTAAAAATAGTAAAATTTTTGATGTTTAATGCTATAAATTAAGTCAGAATTTTTTTTTTTAAAAAAAACCCCTTTATTAAAGTATTTATTAAGTGAAATTTTAACTATCAAAGCTATAAGCTGTTAAATGCAGTAGCTTAGAAAAAATTTTCCCTTATATAGTAAAAAGGTTTTGAAAAAATGGATTTTAGAAAAAACACTTGAAATTAAGCAAAATTTCCCAAGCGGGTTTTTCTTTCTTTAAAAATATCCTCTTATATATTTCTGATCCTTTTTTTAATTTCCCCTTTTTGGGTTTTTTTTGTAAAATGTCAAAATTTTTGTTTTTTGGTTCCTCCCGTCAGCTTTTTCCTTGCTCGAGCGTTAAAACCGGGTATATACCTAATTTTGCATGAACATGCCATTTAGTGATATTATCTTGATTTTAGGAAAAACTTCCATTATTCTAGTTTTAATGTGTTTAAGACAAAAAAAATTTTTCGGGTTCCCTTACCCTACTATGCAATTTACACTTTTTTACAAAATTTTTTTTTCAGTAAGATTTTAATTTTTTAAAATTTAAGGTATTTCAAAAAAATCCCGTAAATTTTTTAAATTTCCTTTTATAAAATTTTTGGTGTTTACAACAGCCTGTGTAATTCTCCCGGGTTTTTTAAAAAGGTATCTTCGTTTGTTGGGGAAACCATGTTGTGGAAGCATCTGTGATGTTTTTTAAAAAATTTCCCAAATGGTGCTTCTTAATTAATATTTTCTATTTTTTATGCCAATATAAAAAGCCAGTTTATCCCTTTACGTCTGTAAAGGTAAAAATTCCAATTTTTTGTCATAATTTTTTGCCTTTTTTTTAATTTTACAGTCGTAGTAGGTCCCCATCCTTTCTCGACATGGCCAACATTCCCGTTTTTTTAAACCTGTATCTCCATCCCTCATCTCGTTAACTCTTTTTCCTCTGGGAAATCTAAAACTTTGGTATATCGCAACCATGCAAACTTTCAGAGCTTGGGAAATTTCAATGGGTCCTGAAACTTCCATACCCCCCCTATTTCAAAATGAATTACATTCTCATTGTGCATTTTTTGGGGGACTTATAAAATCTTGATAAAATTTTCGTATCAAGTACTTTTCCGTATAAACACTTTTTTGCTGAAACACCATTCAAAGACGTATCAAAAATTTGCCAAATACCCAATACAAATGGTATATCGAATTCGCTGGCATCTCGGCTTCTTTAGCTGCAATTTTCATACTCACCGAGATCTCTACAGTTGTATCTAACCCTGATTATTTTTTTTTTTAAAACTTTAAAACGATGGTTGGGAAATTCTAACTCCCACAAAACTTTTGAAGACTCTTTTTACCAATACATCTCATTTTCATATGAAAGTCTGTTTTTTTCATAATACTTAGATTTTTCCATTAATGAAACCAAAATATCAGTATTTAGAAATGGGTTTGGGTGTCCAAATTTACAATTTCTGTGGCCCAATAGAACTTTTCTTTAAAAAAAAAAGTCTATTAGTTTTCATTCTTTACATCAACAGATATTTTATAGCTTCAGATAATAAGTATTATTTATAATTTCATTTATATTTCCATTTTTTAAAAGAAAAGCGAATCCATACAGGATTTTTAGCCTCTTTGTAAGCAAAACATTCTAATTTTTAATGGATTCACTTACCTTCGACTGTGAGTGCAAACAAACTTTCTTTTCTTAAAAAATTTCCTTTTAAAACGTGGCTTTGGGAAAAAAAAGTTTAAAAAACAAAATTTCCAGGAAATATTAAAATTTTAAAATATTAGTAAATGTAGCTAATAGAAAAACTACTTAAATACTTTCAAAGTTCAATGCAAACAGCACGTTTCAAATAGTAAACAAGAATTTGCTTCACTTCATTTATTCTACTAGACGTTGCCGTTCAAAGTATTTTAAATAATAATGAAAAAAAAATAGTGAAATTGGAGGCTTACAATGCAGAAATAAAGTTTATTTACATATGAGTGGGCGTGGCAGGTGGAATCTGACAGGTGGTAAAACATTTTCAAAAAATTATTAAAAATACTTTCACTGCACGTAGAATGATAATTTTTGCATCATTAGAAGAGTAAAATACATATTGTATAAAAATGGGAAAAGTGAAAAATAAGTTTTTGGTCGAAATTCTGAGCCTACCCCCTTAATATTCACTCCCACATCTAGATTATTTTAATAGATATACACAGGTTCTATATACTCATCACTTCTACAAGATTTTACTTCCAAAAGATAAACCTTGTTAAATATGAAATATTGTCCACACAGAGTAAAACGTTTCTCAACCAATTATCTATTTATTGCTTGAAGTTGTAAAACTAGCTAAGGAAGGAAACTAAATGCTTGACAATTTGAAAAAAGGATGTCTTTCAATGTTATACTGCAAAAATAAATCAACGATTAGTCAACGAAAAAAAACAATTGAGCAAATTTTTTCAAATTCTCCATGTTTTTACTTTAAATGCAAATTACAAATTTGTGTCGCAAAATATTTCATCATTATATGCATATTTGATCTATTTTTAAGTAAAAAAAATTGTCCACAGAGTTCTAAGCCAATCAATAAATATTTTTCTTATAATAAGAATTATACCAGAAATATTTTAATTTTATGTGTGTATTTATATATTATCCTGGCATCCAAAATCTAAGACGCAACCATCTAGTTTGCTAAAGAATTAATGAAAAAAACATAGTTAGAGGAAATGTTTATTTAACAATTGTTTAAATTGAATGTCATAGAAATGCACTTTTAAATGTAGTGCAAAAGGGAGTTACAGTTAAAAGGCACATTTGAATATCATAGAAGCATTATTAAAATGGTTCCAATAAGGAATTTGTCCACTCCTAACTTGAAAGCATTGGTGTCATTGACTTTTCATGCTGTCAATTATATTACCAACCTACACCGATATTAGAGATGAAGATCATACATTAGGTAAGCCTTCTTCCAGCTTATGTAACAACCTTGGAGAAGGATTTAAAGAACTAACATGTTTGCCAATATATTCACAAAGATGTTCTAATGGATTAAGCTCTGGAGACTGATCTGGCCCATAATCATCAAGGTAGTCTTCAACAACTTCAGCTTGATGAATTTTTGCATTACTATCCATCAGAATGAAACCCTTACAAAAATACGAGGATATGTGTGAACATATAAATGAAGGATCCCATCCAAGTATCTCACGCCAGTCACATAGTTCCTCCATTGAAAACACACAGGTAACTGTTACAACCATGTGAGATCTCTCCTTAAATCAGAATGCTACTCCCTCTTTAGATTGATTTAAGACTTGTTGCTCAAATTTCGTGGGGAAAAAGAAAATATGTCAGGAAATCGATTTCACAAAGGGCATTATATCCCCAAATGTATGCTTGCGTATGTAGATGAATCTGCGTGTATTCAACCAGTATAAAACTAAGCCTACTGTTCCTGCTTTCATCAGTGTGCGAGCTGAATTACTAGTGATGAGATTAATCGTTTTATATATACAATTCAAGAGCTAGCGGATATGCATCTTACATATGAAGCAGTAGGCGAACTGTTATGCCTGATTACCTACATCATTTCATCACAAGTAAGCCGCCAGCTCATTCTCTGTTGACCACAGGGGAGGTCGATCGTGCTTTATACTTCTAGGATACAGGCAATGCCCTTTACGTATGCAGGTCTATATTTGGGTACATACTTTCCTTCGAGAAATCGTTTTCCTGTGACGTATCTCTACACGAAATTTCCATGGCAAGTTTTAAATTTCTCCTGCATAACAGTGTTAAATCCATGGTATCTGGTGCTGATTCTCCAGATCAGTAGATGCCCTACATCTCATCAATGTGTGAATTTGTCCTCGACTGTGAAGAGTTCAAAAGCCCATTGTTTCCTGGTCCAGGAAACGTGTTCTCATGCCCACAATACGGTGTTTTTTTCTGTCGTCCGTTGAGGGGGATGCACACAGTATGTTGCCTGCGTTGCGAAGACGTTTTACCCGAAGAAGCGGAGATTTTCTCTCAGTTTTAAAGGGTCTGCAAAATTTATTTCCTTCAGACTAAAAAAGAGAGAATACTTTTTTTCAGGTATTTTGTGCTTCCAAAGATTTGTTCGGGTCAAGAAAATTCAATAATATGGGGTCCAACAGTCTTTAGACCACACTGTGAGATAATTTTTAAGGGGCAATCCCGTTCCATCAATTCAACACCCACCATTTGCGGGGAAACGCTCTTCCTGCATTGTTAGAGTTGGGGCAAGTCAAAGAAACCAAAAAGTTTAAAAAAATCACTTACACACTAGATTAAGGCTTGATATTTTCTTTTTCTCTAAATTTTCCCTAATTTTTTCCTAAAAAAAATTTACCCATCGTTTAACTGTTTTACCCCATAATCTATGTTTTATTGTTCCCCCTTTTTTTTAATTTGCCCCCGATTTAGTCTATTATATACATATTCAACTTTGGGTTTTTAAAAAAATCAGAAAAAACTTGAGATATTGATTGTTTTTTCCCAAATTGAATATTTAATATATGTTATGAAATAAAGGGAAAAAAACTAAACAATAATCTAAGATGCACCATAATCAATGATACACTGTTTTTATGTAAATTCTGCAATTAAATTTT
>BMAV01018558.1:338400-352800 GCA_019973955.1 Trichonephila inaurata madagascariensis | reverse complement strand
TCATTCTACACCGTAACATTATGGCACTACATGTTTATCTGCCTAAAAGACCATTACTCATTTTCTCCATTTCCCCCTCAAGAACGCCTCAAGGCGTTCAATAGGACTCTAATCCAAACCACATCTCAAATCTTGGTACGTATACATATAAATCGTGTATATTCCTACCCACGTGTGTGTATATATATATATATCTTTTTATTCTTGGTGCTAAAAGTATCCCCTTAGATCTGAAATAGTCAGTCTATCTCCCTTTGGCGGACTTGTCACCATAAACTCTACCATTTCTCAAACGTTGTCAGGATAGATACCCGAAAAGATTTACGATTTCAGTCGAGTAAATACATCTCATGCGAAGGACTAGGAGAAAATTTAACGAGAAAATAGGACATACGCCATGTCTACCGAAGCGAAAACATAGATAGTTCATGGTTTGGATGGACAGAGATGGTGAGTGCACCGCGAAATTGCGGACGGCTTGCGACACACAGATAACGTTTGTCGACTCGGTGCAAAAAGAGAAAGTTTGCTTCGCTTTATGACAGAATGTTCCGTGCAGAGCAAAAAAAAAAGTCCTTCGGTCATAAATCCCTTTTTTTTTTCTTTATTTCTGTCTAGGAAATATGAAAGTTTTGCTTATTTTTTTATTTAGTTGTGTATCGATTTTTTATAGCGGTTTATGATATTTGGATGTCGGAAATGTGGTTATGACATGGTAACTTAAATTTTAACGATGTGAAAAATAATATTTTCTTGATATGAGAGAGGAGAGAAAGTAGCATATGAACATATTGCATTCGTAACTTCGTTTAATTACATACATATATTTGAGAAAAAATATCAGAATTAGAGCAAACGCGCATCTAGTTATTTCGATTTAAGGATTATGTGAAACAGAGAGAAAATAATAAATATTTATCCTTCACATATGTTTGTTTTTTAAAAGCCTCAAGATCACACACACACACAATTCCATCTATTATTTAATTTTAGAACAGATTCATTGAAACGAATAATTTGTAAAATGAGAGAGAGAGAGAAATGTATCTCATTTCTGTGTGTACTAAATATCATTTTCATTCTTAAGTATTTAAGCAGGTTTTCGCAATGACTATAAAACTACCTGGGGCTCATAACTCTCCTTCTAAAATATAAATAAAATTTCGAAACACAGTATTCAAATGAGAAAGTAAAGGTATTTAGTGTAAAGATTCTTCCGTTTATCTCTTTTTATGACAATTTTATGTAAAGACTTAAAGAACTATCTACGAGGATGCAAGAAACAAAAATAAATAAGAAATAAATCTCCTTTGTATACAATTATTTCTTTGTAAAACATTTCAAATTACTCTTTGGACGCAAAAGCTGATTTTTAATTCATTAGCAACACCACATTCGAGTAATAACTTCACGATTTTGCTTATTATAATATTTTTAATTGACTTCAGATTCCGCTACTGTAAAGTGGCAAATTGAATTACAAATACAAGATGAATATAATAGGAAACGGAATAATTAAATTCATTAAAAAATTTGATGATAGAAGCATAGAACTGAGTATTATTTTATTTAAAAATTTAATAAAATAACACCAACTTAATGATTTATTTAATTTAAATACAATAAATGTCTCTTGATAAATATCTTTTTCCAGAACCCTACTTCATCATTCACCTTGGTGCGAATGAGACATGGCGTGTATATTAAAGAACTTTTTTTTTTAAAAAAAAGAGGCGTATGTATATTAAATCGATATTTATTTTATCACCCATTAAATTATTATAAGGCTACATATTCTAGAAATATGTAAGAAATGTAGGCGGGCTCTTTAACCTTTAGGTCATCATGAATTCGCTGTGTGTGAGCGCATTCATCTCAATATATCCCTCTACGTTATGGAAGCGCTGCACGCGTCCATTAGGATTTTGCATTGTTTCAAACTTTACAAACTCGTGCGTCGCGTTCTTAAGTAGTTGTTTCTTTTACTAACAAATTACAGCATTAGATTGAATGATAAAGATTAAAATGCAATGTTTCACTATAATTAGTACTTTATTTTTAGTTGTGAAATGGCGTCAGTTTCAGGCTTTCGAAAGCTAAAAGCGAGTGAGATGTCTAGTGATATCGAAGTAATTAGTCTGATATTTTTTTATGTTAAAAGTGATCAGATAGTGACAATGAGAGATAATCATTTTCTACTATAAATTCAGAGAGTGAAGATGAGTGAGATAATCTCGAAGATGCATGAAAATGAAAAAAATTGTCTTCTGTTCCTGAGAATATCTCAGCTAATTTATGAGTAAAATAATCTGTATATTATGCAAATATATATATATATATATATATATATATATGAATTCTTTAAAAAAATCCTTTTATTTATTTAGTACTAAAAAAGAGGGCATTGAAGGAAGCGAAAAAACCCAACGTTGTGGGAAAATCCAATGGCGAAAACAATATTGTCTTTATTAAATGTTATGTATTTGTGTGTCTACTGTTATTTGTTTTTCACTTTGGAACTAACATCTGCACATTAATTTCCATTTAATTATTTTTTACTTCAGTAAAACCTAAGTTATATATATTTTAAATTACTTTATTTTAGGTTGTGCCTACTTTTCCTCTCTGGATCTTCCAGTCTAGTATCTAGTGCTCTGTTTGCAGTCCATCCTGTTCACACAGACGCCGTAGGTAGCTATAACATTCTCCGGCATTTTAAAGTATTACATTAAATGGGAAAATTCTCATTCGACAAAGATACTGAAGATCTCTATTTTTAAATTACTATATTTCGCAACATGTAAAAACTTCACATTTTTAACCTTAATGTGGTTAAAAAATGTTTTAAGGGAGAAAGCTAACTTTTGTAGGTGGGTGCTTGTATATCAGAAATATTTGTATTATTATAACTTGATAAAGATAATAATATGTAACAGGTGTGTCTTAAATAAGCTTTATCAAGAATTCATGCGCAAAAAGAATTATTTTTATTTCGATATACAACTTTATCGTTTCTTCAAAATATCGAATTACTAATATCGAATTCATGTTGAGTCTATATATTCTGCACACTTAATGCACTTGATTCTGCACATCTATTCTGCACTACTTATTCACTGAATGGCACTTATTCAATGAACTGAGCTACAATAAGACAGAAAAAAAATTTTAAGATCACAATTTTTTACCAGTATGAATGCTACGTGTTTAATGGGGGAATGCCTGTTCAACACTTTAACGGTTTCAACTAAAATTTTGACATGCATTTAGTTTTTCACATTCGTTGAACTCTATCTTTATGTGCGTGAATATATTACTTAATATACTTATAAAACAATTTATGCAGTTTACTTTATATTTATATACTTTTTAAGCTTTCTAACTGTTGTATTTATATTTTTTCTAAACTAATTTTTCTCACTATTATATTTTATTATTTTTCGTATGCATAGAGTTTCCGTTTTCAATCTGGTATTTTCTTAAATATTTTTTTAAAA
Source organism: Trichonephila inaurata madagascariensis (assembly GCA_019973955.1). Lineage (NCBI taxonomy): Eukaryota > Metazoa > Arthropoda > Arachnida > Araneae > Nephilidae > Trichonephila > Trichonephila inaurata. Next base: position 349,303 of record BMAV01018558.1, on the reverse strand, counting down.
TTTTTATTTCTTAAGAATGCTGTGTAATTAATTAGTTAGTATTTTTAAATCATAAATTATGTGTTAAGTTGTACGAGAAGAAGGGAAAATATTTTTGGAAAACATTTTTTTAAAAAAAAACTATGCATACTCCTAATGAATTTGTATGCATCGTTGTAATTTTATAATGTTGTTTGTAAATATATTTATGACGGATCAAATCTCGTAGATATAGTAGGATTGAAATTATACTCGGGCATAATATACGTGAAAGTTTCACAGTATATTTATTTCTTCTCAGTCAAAGTATCAATAGTTAATATTTTTAAAAGATGTACTTTATCAAACCTTAACGATAATATAAGCTCTACTTATCGTTAAATGAAACCCGTACACCCCTTTCCTGATGATTATGCTCCAGTAGGCTTACTTAGGATCATTTTTCTAGTCAACAACTTCTCAACCTACACTTATCGCTCTACTAACGTCTACTCACATTTCGTTGTATATCAATTAATCCTTCTTTTCCTTACATTTGATCTGTTTCAATCGAGGGGGTTAAACACGCGGGCATTGAAGATCATTTGTGTGGCCGGAGAACAAAGAAAGAATATCAAGAAAATTAAAATATAAACCGTATGCCTAATTTGAAGAAGTTAAAAAACTTAATAATTTTTTTAGCCCCTCATATTCAGTATCTCTTTTTCATAAGTAAGTAAAAGTACATATGAGCAAAATATTACGGACGAACATCGAAATGTTCAAAGAAAGTAGGAAATAAAGGAGTCATTTTAGCTGTGAAATAAGTAATATAGATCTAGCATGTCATAATAAAATCGGTGTATCAAAACTGTACAATATTAGTCATTGTTATGTTACAATATTAATTATCGTTACATAAATAAATTAATTAAATTACGAGGGACACTAAAAATCAAAATATTTCAAGATGATACTGAAAAAAGACTAAAGCCAATGTTTTCTAAAGGAACACAAGAAAGTGAAGAGGTACTGCGCGCAAACTTGCCAACGCTTAACACTCTCGAATCTTTTATTTAAGTAAATTTATAAAGTAATGTCTAATCAAAGCTACAGAAATTGTTTATCCATTGAATGTAAAGGCTTTTCAAATAATCATTTTATTTCGATATACAATTGCGGGAAGAATTACACAATCAAAGAAAGATTGATGGACAGTTTAAGATAACGGACAAAAACAAAACATTCTAATTTCTATTTTAAAAACCATCGATCATCTAATAACCATTTTATTGTCTGTGACGAGAATACATACAGATATTAGGGGTGTAGCTGAGTTGGTTTTTACATGAATACAAATCCGATTTCAACAATTTTTGAGGAACTACTGGAATTTGCACTGATTCATTCACAAGATAAAATGTACTTAATTCTGTATTTTTTATCTTCAACAAAAAATTTACAAATCAATTTACATCCGTCAAAATTAACTTCTGTATCTACATTTGAGGACCGAAAAAAGTAGCAATTTCGTTGCATAACCGTAACAAATGTGAGGTTTATGATGGATCCAAGATTCACGAAACGCTTTATATTATACATTGAAAAATATTATGGACGAAGGTGATCTATTTGAACACGTGAAGGTGATCAATTTGGAACACTAGGGTGATTTGTCGTCACCATGCTGCCTACTATCACCCCTCTAAATTTGTCGGTCAAATTCGGCAACACCCTTTATAAGTTTTTATTTTTTTATGCCTACAAAAAGTAAAAAAGAAAATGGCAAAGAGATAATTTCAATGAATTATGTAATTTTATGAAAATGTGTGTTAAATTTTTGAAAATAAATTATATAAATACTGCCAAGAACTTCCTAATTTAGATTACAAAAATTCATATAGATTTAGTGGTGCAGTTTGTATCTCTAATTTTAAACCTTATCCTTTTAGGTAACTGGAGTAGTGGGTCGGGCAGAGCTCTTATCAGCCGCTGCCTTTCTAGGTGCCTTACTGTATTATGTACACCACAGATATTTACCAAATGCAAACGGTGAGTTTAACTGATGTTTTTTAAAATAATTGTATTATTACATTACATAAAAAAGTTTTAATTTAGATATGTATATCAGAGTAAAATAATTCACAAATATTCAATTGATCGAATCAACTTATTCTAAGCTCACAATGAGGGGCTGAAAACCGTAGCGGCCTGATTTGCAAAAGGATAGCGTTGTTCACAAGTTCAAGATTAAGTTCCTCTGAACACTATCATATAGACTATATTGTTTGAGGGCCATATCAATAAATCCACAATGATCCATGGGTCACATCAATAAATCCACAATGATCCATGGGTCACATCAATAAATCCACAATGATCCATGAGTCACATCAATAAATTTACAATGATCCGCGGGTCACACGGCTGCCAAAAAAATAATGTAGTCAGTAAATTTAAATAAGAAAGGGAGATTTATTTTACAAGACTATACAAACTGATTTTAAGGGAAGAGATTGTGTTACAGATTTGTGTGTGTATATATATATATATATATATATATATATATATATATCAATTTCAAAAACGTTAAAGGGAAGTCGAATTAAAATATTTTGTGTATTAAAAATAAAAGTTCAAAACAAAGTTACTGTAGATAGAGAAGGTAACAAGCTACCAACCGCAGAGTGCTCATGAAGTTTAACAGTGTTGCCTTAGTACCATAATGTGAGCTGACACTATGCATAATGTCAAAACACCAGTACACACACATCTTTGATTTAAATACCATTATATCACAGCAGTATTACATCGAGACTCTCCTGAACCATATTTGTCTTTTCCGAGATGCAGTGGGTCCTGACTTTCTGTTTATGGATGACAATGCACGCTCACACAGTCCTTGAGATTGTAAAAAACGAAGATATTAAGTGTATGAAATAGCTTGCTTATCCAAATCGGATTTAAATATTATTGAATAGGCTTAGAACAAGGGTTGGAAAATAGTAAATCGTGGGTCACATGCAACCAACAAAAGTTTTTTCGCGGCCTGCCAAGGCAGAAAATTCGCCTTAAAGTCGAAATTTCTTTCTCGTGAGCGACAAAAGATTCGTCTCGTATTTTCCACCAGGACGCCCCCGTCAACGTGTGGGCCCGTGAAGTAAAAAACAACCCCCCCCCCCCTCTCTATTGCTGAGGGACCCAGGATTCTAGGCGGCCCAAAGCCTGACTGATGCCAAGTACGTATTTAGCCAATTTATAAAATATTAAAGAAAAAACCTGACTTTTTGCAGGGGAGTCCTAATTTTTTCCGTTACGCCACTGGCACACGTACAAACAAAAACCTTTATAACAAGTAAAAATACAGAAACACAAAAGGAAATTGTAGGAAAAAATGATAGGGTACATTTGTTTCATTAAAATGACTACAAAAAAGGGAATGTACTTAAATTGCAGCCTTAAATTGTATGAAATTAGCACAATATATATAAATAAATTTAATAAAATTGCTACTAATTTATTTAACTTATGTTTATTGATTTTATTGTACAATACACACGTTTTCTAAGATGCAGTGTTAACTAATGAATACAATCATTTTAAGAAAATGCAATCCTCCAGTATCCTTCTCTTCCAAAATGTGATCCTGGAGCCAAAACAATTGCTCGCCCCTGACTTAGGATGTTCTCAATAGACACGTGATTCACAAAAGAATCACCCACTCTAAACTGTGTAAGTACTCGAATCCACCTTGAGAGAGTAATGGAACAATATCCCTCTCTCTCTAATTCTTCTCGACATTTCAGTAGAAAACGCGCATAATCGATATCAAGTGTGCATTAGAGTGTGAGAGGTCACACTTCATACTGAATAAATTATCTGTCATTGTTTCGGTTATAGAAAAAGAACTTTTCGTGACTGGAAATTATACCAATGAGTTTAATTTTATCTTTCTTTTTCTTGCTTTTCCATGTGGCGAAATATATAAAATTAATGCTTTATTCTTAATGTACAAAGCCTTTTTATTATTTATAAAATAATTTTCATTTCTTCAATTAATGTCTATCATTAAATATTTCAAAAACTTATTTGTTCCTTAGAAATTTTCAAGCATTGCACAATATTATTTATTTCAGCTTTATTTTTAAAAGATTGATTAGAGTAAAAAAAATGAACAAAAGAATAACTCATTTCAGCACTTTTTACTGATTCTCGAATTTAAATATTTTATGGATCAAGGAGGGATTTAAAAAATTACCTATACTTACTATTATAAATCCATCAATAATAAAATTTCTATTCATTATATGCTACCCTATTATTGATATAATGGGGCAAATTCATGACGGTCACATGAGAAATGCAACCACGTGTTTTTCTTTGAATTCAGAACTTACTCTAGAAATGGTACTTGTTGTTCTACTTTTAAATTTAGATAAAATTTCATGCTTGATAATTGTGTAAATATGTTCAAATATTAAGAGTTTTCAAATTAAAAAAAAAGTTCTTATATTGTATGTGTATCATAAATCAGTTTCATTTAGCTCACCTACATGCGTTATTATTGTTGACAAATATGTACATTTTTGTAAAAATGTTTCTGCAAAAGGAATAAGTTGGCAACAATAAAGCGCATCAAGTGATTGGCTGGAAATGCGTAATTGTTTTTATGGTGTCACGAGGACGTCACATGAATTTATGGACTGATTGGCAGGAAACACTGATTTTAATTATGTGTCTATGACGTCAGATGAATTATAGCCCACTGTACTAAATAATATCTGTAATTTCAATTCTCGTTTGATGACAAACTTTAATTGCAACAAGAAGAAATTTACGTATATGTACTACTTTAAAATCACACCTATAAAAGTGAATAGCCTTTTTTAGTATTATCTTAATTTATCATTCAAGTGCGAAACTTTTAATAGTTGGATTTTTTTCGAATACATTTGTTAAAAAGTTTTAAAATTTTCGTACTTTAATAGCAATAAGTAAAATTACATTACCGTCTACATTATATATTTTTCATTTAGTTCACGAGTTTATTTTTCTTATATTTATTTTAGCATGGCAAGATTGTGGAGTAACTTGTCTACTAGCAATTTTAGGTTTATTATGCAAAGAACAAGCTATCACTGTCTTGGCTGTATGCTGTATATATGAGCTTTTTTCACCAAAAGTAAGAATAACATTTTTCTTGCATTCAAACAATCGTAATTTTAAAATCATTTTGAAGAATTATTTTTGGTTTGGAAGATTAAAAAATGTATTTAAAGCAATTCTCTACTTGGTTTACTACATTTTATCACTATTTAGGGCTTAATTTTATGTGATAAAAATTGAATTTTTTATAATATTATTTGTAATATTAAGAGGAATTAAAAAAAATAAATAAAAATCGAATGTATTGAAAAACTCTGAATTTTGAACATAAATCAGAAACTTATGCTAATAATAGAACATTGTTATCCTAAAAATATTCTAAATTTTGGGGGGTATTAGTTTTTATTGTTAGATTCAGATTCCTAAAAGAACACACATATATTGTATATATTTGAGTATATTTTCAAAATCACTATAATGGTAAAATACACCTTTTTGGTGATTTTTTTTAATGATATGTGTGTGTATTGTATAATCTGTTGTTCCAAAGAAAATTTCATTTAATATCAATAATGTTTATTGCTGTAATTATGTTTTATGCACATTTAGGAATTGAATTTCTTGTTAATGGTAGAAATTTCAGCAATGAAAAAATATAATATATAGTGCTCTAATTAAAAACAAATTTGTTAATACGGGAGGGGGGGTATACGATATTTTTGAAAGAATAATATTAAACCCGTAATTAATTCTAGCATGAAGTATTAAGATAAAAATTCTGTTGGTTCTTAAGGTTAAAAATGCTAGTAATGTTGAGTTAAATGTAAATTACAGCTCTCCCTCGTTTAGTGATTTCTTAACTGAATTTTATATTTAAAATGCAATATTTTGCTTTAACAAAGTTAATGCGAGAATTCTATTTGACAAACTATAAAAGTATTAGTATGTCTTAAATTTTAGGAAATTAAACTGACAACAATTTGTAATAATTAGCAAGATAGTCAGTTACTATAACACAGAACATTATCTAAATATTCAAATTCAAAGCAATCCATATGATGAATGAATTGAAAAATATTTTTAAATATTTATATAAATGATGTAATGGAATATAATTCAGTTGTGGTAAAAGGTATATGTTTATCTCGGATATGACAAATGATTTTATTTATACTTAAAAACAACACACGTAAAGTACAAAAACATTAAATATATATATTTACTTAGACATTCTTGTAAATAATACGTAGATATTCTCTTCAAGGTTAGTATACATAATTCCCGCCGGAGTTTTGAAGCTCTATAATAAAAAGAACTAAACCGAATACAGCAAAAAAGAACATTTGAAAGAATATAAAAGCAATTCTTTTTGTTTACATACATTCTAACTGTACTACGATTATGTGAAACTTTGGTTACATGGCATGCATCAATGCGATAGTCCAATTCCTACCTTACTCTACTGTACATAGAACTATCAACGTTATTGACAGCACGTGTTATCCTTTTATGCAATTCTGCTATATCATGTGGCAAAGGGGGTACGAAAACTTGGTCTTCAGTAAAAGACCATGTTATCGTATTGATGTGTGCTGCGTTACCAAGATTTTTCATTCATAAAACACCTGTAAAGTATGTAACTGAAACTTGAAATTGTCTTTCTGTTTTCTTTCAAATGTACCACTTCAAAACGCCGGAGAAAATTATGTACAACCCTGTACATAGATATTTTTGATTCTCTACTACACTTTTTGACAAGAAATTCTAAAAAACATTTGTAGAAAAATGTACTGTATAACTTTTCATCAGTATTGATCAATCATGGCTTAACCTTGCCCTTTATTTTTTTTTCTCCAACAGAGTTCTAATCGAGTACAAAGTATTCGCCATTTAATTCTCAGTCGAGGGACCTTTTCACCATGGTGGAAAGATAAATTACTAAGACTTGCAATTCTAACATCAGTTGCTGCACTATCTCTGTATTTGCGATGGAAAATGATAGGAGGCAGGCTGCCCGTATTCAATAGGTAACATTGCGCATTTTTTTATTTACATATAGCTGTATCATTCTTTTTTATAAAACTTAATTATTTATAGAATCAATAAGAAATTCTATTTACCTCTAATAGTTAAAATTTTATTTTAAAGAAACTATCTTATAAGTCCAAAAATTAGGACTATTGCGAACAACATTTGTAATAAGTGCATTTATTATTTATATTTATATTTCATCTTCGTTTTTAATTAAAATGAGCGTGTTATTTCAATTTATAAATAAATAAGAAAGGACATTTTAACTAAATAAAACCTTAATAATGAGCTTTTATTGTCATTTTTAATAAAATAAAAATGTCACTCTTCTCTTGTCTAATTTTAATATAAATATTAATCAATTGAAAACTAATAAATTAGTTAGTATTATTTTACATTAATTTAATTTTATTTTAATTTAATAACTGTTTTTCAAAAAAAAAACTTAAAGTTCAAGTGAATGAATGTATCAATTGGTTAATATATTCTTTCATTGTTATTATGTGATACTTTAATCATATGATTTTACGTATATGATAAAACAATACCTCTGGAATTTTTTGTTTCCCAAATGATTTGCGTTAGACATTATTCCTTGAGTTACGTCAATTTACACTATTTGAGATTCAAAATGCAACACCAAATAAGAGAGCCTAAAAATTGAAAATACTCGACAAACAGAAAAGGCAAAGTACACTAAGTGAGGTTTTATTTTGAAATGACACTCGTAACACAAAGCGAGAACACGTATAGGTACAGAGCCAATGAAAGTATGGCTACCATTCTTAGTCAACCATTTGTCCTAGGTCATCTGAACTCGATGTTAACAGGGCAAGTAAAACACGTCCAATCACTACCCAGCTATTTTTTATTGGGGAAGGTCAGGAGAGAGGGGTGGTCAATAACGCATCCTTATAATTTGAAAAGCATATTGATTGTTACGTGTAGTAGTATAAATCTTATCTTTTTAGTGAAGGGCATTAGATATCACCAATCCCAAAGAAAGTGAAGTACCAGCAGCAGAATCACTTCATCCACGTATCGTTGAGATGTTATAGAGGAATGAATACGTTCCAGAGATTACCTACTATCATATATGATGGCTCTTAAGCAATGACGCGGTGTTATCAAGCACTGGGGAATCTCGCAGATGCCACGGCAAACTAAACCAGTACACTGCGACTATCTGTGAACAAGCGGAAACTTGACTCGTCTGAGAACACGACACTATTCTATTCCATTTTCTACATGAACGTCACTCTAGACCTGCCGCAGGGCATAGCCTGTGCTGTTAGATCAATGGCAGTCTTCTCAACGAACTCAATGATTGCCGATCACTGGCCCCCAATCAACGATTAATAGTACTGCTCAAATTAGGAACAAATTAAAGCTATAAACATGAGCTTGCTAGGCCGCCATCGCTTTGTGTTGAATCTGTCAATTCGCGCGTGCTGACGTCACTTTGGCCTCATCGGCATCCCTCAAATCTGCCACAGTTTCTAACCATTTTTGTCACGGCTGCTGCATGAGACTATGTATCTTTATGTATTATGCTATCTGAGACTTTATGTATGGACCAATCTGCCCTTCTTAGTTCATTCACTGTGCCCCACGTAAAATCTGCTTCCGTTGGTGGGGGCCTGACATTATTTGCTACTACACATGTCCATTGATAAAAAAAAACTTTCACATTAATTTCCCTTGAGGAAGTAATGGCACTGACATCGTTTATTTGTAGTTTCCTTCTGTAATATTTTTCTCATTGTGTGTCGGAGTGCAGAGCGTTTCGTATGTTTTACTCTATCAGCCTACCCTTTTATGTACATAATTTTCTGGGCACTCCTTCATTGTGTTGCATTTTCAATGTTTCAAATGTTTTGCAATTAATATTACTAATGAAAAAATTTTAGCAATATTAAAAACTAACTTTAATTGAAATAAACCTGCAAGTGTTTCTTTTTTTGTGCATAAATCCTTGTAGAACAAATTTTTAAAGTCAGATTTCTACATAATGTATTAACTGCGTAAATATGCATATTTTTAAAAAATTTATTAATATATAAATTTAAAACATTCAGTCTCAGAGAAATTATTACCTTTTAGTGCTTTATTAAAAATTTTAAGATCTTTTCATTGTTATATTCATTCAAACCATTTGATTAAATTTTTTCTTTGGATAATTATCGCATATAAATAATGATAAAGTTTTTTACTTGAAAGTATTTAATTTTCCAAGAAATAAATATATTTATAAAACATGAAATAAAGAATGAACTTTCATTTTAAAGAAATTTTCTTAAGTAGAAGCTGTGAAAAACACTTCCATTCAGCACATTTCCCGTTGCAATACAATAAAAACAAAAAGTTCTCATTTTTTAATCCTGCCTTCTGATTAGAATGACAGTTAAACTGATACTTTATTCTTAAGACTTTACATCTTCAGACTCTGCGGCTTGATTAATTGCATATATTTTTTATTGTTACATTTGAAGAACTGTGTGAAAATCGAATTCCAATCTTACAATCTCAAATCCAAATATTTTTCCAGAATATTGCACAAACTTTGCGAAGCCCCCGCCCGTGAGAACACACGTTCTACACTATCTACGCGACCTGTTTCTGTGGGGAAGAACGAAGAACCACTCAAATCATTCATACTAAAATCTTTTTGTTAAGATCTTAGTTTAAACACAATACACAACAATAATAATCTAAGGAGGAGGATCCAGAATGAGAAGACGCAACACGTATTACCAAATAATCGCGCATTGACCACTGAAAATCTAACTTTATAGATTAATTCCTATCTCACTAATACGCGCACTTTCCTTATAGCCTATATAAAATCACTTACCGCTATATCCTAGGTAAACAGCTACAGTCCTTGCGACATGGTCGATCTTCGTTGACCATGTCGTGGGGTTTCAGCATAAGTTAGAGGTGTGGGATTCTCAAAATGATGAGACATTTTAGAATTCTTAATTTGACTTTTATTAAGAATTTAACTTAAATAACTTATATATCGAACAAACTTATATTAAGTGAGAATAAACCAAAACCCGTAGTCTTAATTAACACAGATCGCGCAATTAGATCACTTATCAATATAATTATACTATATCCGCCTACTCTCAATCTTAATAATATACTCGCATTCAGAATATAATCTTCTTACCTTGGCTTCTACGCAACGTCCAATCCACTTCAGATATTTCTCTAAGTTGGCGTACATTGGTATGTACCTTGGATGAATGGCTAGATTTTGGTGATTCTTAGGTAAGCCGTCTGTTTACACTTCTATCTTCTCTGAACTGAACTTTCTCTAAATTGCCATCCTGCTCACTAAAACTTCTGTCCTTTTAAAGGTTATCTTATTTGCATCTATCCTTCGTTTCACTTCTTGGATTTGGGTTGGAAAAGATTTGCCATTAATCGTGGCCGTCAAAGAACACAGAGGTTATGTTAGAGAAAGGACGCGTGAGATGTCACATCCTTATCACTTCTGTTGTGGCTTTAATCCGACAATGTTCCTTTTGGTCTCGGACCCACTTTTAATTCGTCTGTACCGGCACGGCTAGGCTAATTCCCGGATTTAGGATTCTTCTAAACTTTATCTCAAATCACTTTACAGCTACCTCTCTACTTAGCGACTCCACTTCCCACATAGACATAGACCTCACTCGAATGATAACTTCTAATATATATATATGATTCCTAATTTACATAACCACGTTCTTCTTGAGTTGTTTGGAAAGAATTGCCATTCTGGCCCCAAAGAACCCAAAAGGACAGTTAGATGAAATCGCGA
>BMAV01018558.1:320674-333400 GCA_019973955.1 Trichonephila inaurata madagascariensis | reverse complement strand
GATTAATGGCAAATCTTTTCCAACCCAAATCCAAGAAGTGAAAAGATTTGCCATTAATCGTGGCCGTCAAAGAACACAGAGGTTATGTTAGAGAAAGGACGCGTGAGATGTCACATCCTTATCACTTCTGTTGTGGCTTTAATCCGACAATGTTCCTTTTGGTCTCGGACCCACTTTTAATTCGTCTGTACCGGCACGGCTAGGCTAATTCCCGGATTTAGGATTCTTCTAAACTTTATCTCAAATCACTTTACAGCTACCTCTCTACTTAGCGACTCCACTTCCCACATAGACATAGACCTCACTCGAATGATAACTTCTAATATATATATATGATTCCTAATTTACATAACCACGTTCTTCTTGAGTTGTTTGGAAAGAATTGCCATTCTGGCCCCAAAGAACCCAAAAGGACAGTTAGATGAAATCGCGATGAAAGCCCCGTCACAACTTCAATTTTAAAATACAAAAAATGGAGATAATCTTAAATTTTAGAAGTTTGGGATATCTTTTCACGGATCTCAATCAATTGTTTGTGGCAAAAACGTTCATGTGTAGTTGGATTTTATTTGTAATTCTTTTATTATTGTTCAAAAGAATTATATCTCAAGTTCCTTAGCCTGTTATTCTTTTCCGTTATCCGATTCTTTCGACATTAATTCAATTATAAATTTTTTTCTAACATAATTAGTGAATGGATAGTATTTCTCACACTAAATAAGCGCTAGTTATTGATTTGAGATTAATTACAAGAGCATAGCATTGTAATGCATCTAGATAATTGCGTCTTTTGTACCTTCCTTGATTTGCATTTCTGTAATTATAAATCCCTCTTTTTTTCCCTTAGATTCGACAATCCAGCTGCTGTATCTGATTCCCCTACAAGGCAGTTAACATATAATTATTTATTGGCAGTAAACGCTTGGCTTCTACTTTTCCCACATTATCTTTGCTGTGATTGGACTATGTCAACAATTCCATTGGTCACAAATCTTTGGGATATCCGCAATTTTGCTACAGTAGCTATTTATATTTCCCTATTTTACATCTTAAAGTCTATTGCAAAACTTGATGATGACATAAAGATGGCTGTTTTGATGGTAAGAAACACTCCTCATTATTGTGAAATACTTTTTACTAAAGTTATTCACATTTATTTACATTAAGCACTTTCTTCAGTTTGCATATCGTAGTTATAGATACCTTCACACAATTGTGGAATATTTAAATCTTATGATTCGATTGGACGGATTTATTAATGTTCTTAAATAAATAATAATAATTTCTGAAACTTTGTGTGTTCGGCAGGTTTGACATTTTTTAGAATTTACATACTGTGAAGAAAAATGTAAATGCTGCATCCCTTACGTCAGTGCTTCTCAAACTTTCAATATTTGCGACCCAATATTCAATCATTACTTTCATCGCCCCTCCCCCCTCCATACAATAACAATGTATTGAATTCAATAATACTATACTTTGAAGCTAAACCTACAGTACTACTTTAAACTCTTAAGTGCCACCGGCGTACATATACGTCTCACTTAGCTAGTGTGTTAATTGTACCGGACGTATATATACGTCTTTCCTAAGTACGATTTTTTCTGTGTGCATTGCTATCCATAAAATTATTCCGAAGGCCTTGGAATGCAATAAAATGAACTTGACAGTGCTTGGAAGGATTTACTTATTTATTCCTCTCCCCTACCCCAATACACCAGATACGCTCACCACGTGTTAAACGGAGGCATTAGGGAGCGAATCGTGTAATTTTTAATCGGCTTTTTTAAGGGATTAATTATAAACCATATAAATTATCAAGATAAGTGTTAATTTTCATTTTTAATTCTATATATGACAAGCCTATGGGGACACTGGTAATTATTAAACTTGCTCTTAACTTAGTACTGTTAAATTAATTATAAAATTCATTGGGCAGTACTGATATATTTATAAGTGTAAATGTGTATTTTATTTTTTATTTGTTTGCTTTCAGTAAATTAATAATTTTTTTTAAAAAAATAGTCTTTAGTTCTCGACTTTTCAATATGCTCGCGATCCCCTTCTCGGGTTATCACGCCCCCAAGGGGGAGCGCCCCACAGTTTGAGAAACACTACCTTATACGTATTTTAAGAGATAAGAAAAGAAAATAAATTAATATTTATTGAAAAAGAAGCAATGAAGGAATATAAACAAGCTTCAGATATTTAGAAAAATAAAATTGCAGAGCTAAGTCGAAAGCAGCGTTAGATCGAAAAAAATCAATAGTAAAAATTAGGGAGTGAGAACAGTGCAGATTTATCCAATGGGCGCTTGAATCGGGTGCCCAGAGGACCAGATAAGCTAGACTTAACCAGATTTTCTGGTTATTAGTTTCTACCCGCCAGTGCCAAGAGGCCTATAGATTTTCTACGGCCAAGGCCCGAAATGAGCTTAAACCAACACTGAGAAAGAAGGATGTAACATCGTGAATATCCCAAACTCAAGGAAGATAGCAAGAGTGATGCATCATATTTTATTCATATAAAGCTATCATAGCACATGATGACACAAAATTAAATTGTAATTTTTAAGAAAATTAATAAATTTCCCAGTTTGTGACATATTTAGAGACGACAAAAGGAGCCATGATGGCATATGTCATACCTGCATTCGTCAGAACAAAATCTCCACACTTCAGCTTACGTAGGAGCTACCCGAAAAAATTCTGTCCGATATACAACGCAAAATACTTAACCGTTCTGTTCGCACAGGCACAGGACTTCGGAGGAGCCTGGTTGCCATCTAATATTGTGGAATATTGTACAGAGCTCATTATAAGTAGCTAATTCCCTACACTAAATATAACACGCCATTTTAGAACGTTTAAAAGCCAACATGACATTTTATAAAGTGAGCATGGTTGATTATTAAAGAGTCGTACTAGTTTGTTCCTGTTGAGTCGTGAGCTCGGTTTTCAGTGCCACTTAAAACCTGCCATATATAGAAAGTCGGATGCATGTCAAATCTGTCGAGGCGCAAAGCCCCCACATTGATGTGATATAAAAGTTTGGAGAGTGGGATACCAGCTTAGGTGACGTTCTTATCACTTAAACGTGGTTCAAAAAAATTAGTAGCTCAGAGCTAAATCTCAGTAGCTCTCATATGTTACTTCAAAATATAATTACAGTGTGTGTGTGTGCGTGCGTGCGTGTGCGAGTGTAAAAATTTTTAATGAGTGTGACAAACGTGTTGCTAAACTTGTTTTGATCATTTAAAAAAGTAAGCGATTTGATAAACCAGCGACCTTCAAAAAAATTAATAAAAAAATTATTATATTCCTAGTACACTAATTAATCAATAAATTGCTAAGTAAAGAATACAGATGTATGTGATTATCTATCAATTCAATTGTCAAGATTGTATTTAGAAATAGTATTACGTAGGACATGATATTGAAATATTCAAATACTTACTAATCATCTAATTTCTGCTTATTCTGTGTTAACCCTTTATATAACATTTATTAATAGCTTAGAGATAATGTGATTCTTTTATATCATAATTGTAATTAGTCTTTATAATAGGTTTTCTGTAGTAAAAACTGTACCTAAAGATAAAACAGAGATTTATCGTGTTTCGCAAATTTAATAATCAACAGATATTTTTAAAAAATTCCTCTTTTTTAATTTATTTTGAGTATAGTTATACGATATTTGAAAATTATTTATGTGAACGATATGAAAATTTTGAAAGAAAAATAAACTTTTTAAAAAAATTTCCAATTAAAATAATTATAACTCTACTCAATTCATTATACAAGATATTAATCGAAAAGTCACAGTAATAACTCAAAAGACCATGTAATGAAGAATTGATTTATAAAATGGGTTTAAAATTGTATAATAAAAGAGGATTCAATTCATAGAGAACATCGAAAAATATTTTCAGACGCTGAACTTCGAAAAAAGAAAGATGTTGCAGAAATATAATAAAAATATCTTTTCCTGTCAGTCTAATAAATGTATTCGCAGAGAATCAGTTTTTTCATTTTAATTTTCAAAATCAATATTTATGATTTAGGCTTCTTATTCTGTTGTCAAAAGGAACATTGTAAAGAAACTTTTATCAGTTACTTCATTTCAAATCTATAGCAGAGTATTATGACAGGTCTTATGTCATAAAATCGTGGTGCCTTTTAATGAATGTGTTCAATATTGATTTTAGATCTATGCATCTGGCAACCTAGCAAAAAAATGTTTTATTCATAACTTCGTTTCCCTTCAATATCATAGATCGAATCGAGAAAATGACCCCGAAATTTAATCAATCTATCAAAAATTCATAGAATGTTGTCGTTATACATATGTATGAACTCGATGAATAAGACGTAAAAAAAAGATAAATCTAATCTAAAACAAGTAACCATATCTGAAGCACATAAAAAAATGACTATTTATTAAAAAAAGAATAGAAAGAGTACATTTTTCTCGCTATCAAAAAGTAAAAATTACTCGATGGAGTCTCAAAATAATATGAAACTAAAATATTGCTATATGAATTGGTTTTTTCCCTGTGTTCTTTTTATTCGCTAATTAGCTTTAAATAAAGTCATCTCAATACAAAAATAATTAGCAACAGTTGCAACAAATTTATTTTTAATTTCCTACAGTCAAAATGGAGATTTATCTGAAAAAAATGTTATACAAAACATTTCATGTCTTAAGAAAAGATAAAAAAAGATCTCATACATATGATTCAGTCTTGCTTCCTAAAAAGTTATAAACTTCGGCTCTGTCGATATTCAAACTGATTTTGTTTCAAAATGTTTATAAAGTCTTTTTTCGTATCTAC
Source organism: Trichonephila inaurata madagascariensis (assembly GCA_019973955.1). NCBI lineage: Eukaryota > Metazoa > Arthropoda > Arachnida > Araneae > Nephilidae > Trichonephila > Trichonephila inaurata. The sequence goes on along the minus strand of BMAV01018558.1, from coordinate 328,566 downwards.
ACAGCGTCGCAATAAAAATAAAAAAAAATCTGAATTTATGTATTTTAACAAAGGCATGGAGATTTTTTTTTATCTTCCAAAAAGGAAAATTATTCAAAACTACTGTTCCACCAAACCAAGTTTCGTGGAGGAAATAGAATATTTTTTCAGTACTCAGTTTTTGAAGATAAATAAAACAAAGTAAATAAAAGTTATTTAAGTATAAATCTCATTCAAAACATGTTATTTTTATACCCTTCTTTACATAAAAATCTTCTCTTGTATCAACCTATGCTTCATGTATAATCAGATTTAATAATTTTCTCTTTACTTCAAACAATTACTAGTGAAATTAAATTGCACATGGTCTCTTCCAAAAAGTCATTTCATAATAAATAAAGAAGTACCTTTTTAAAATTCAATATTTTCTTCTAAAATAGTTTCAGCTCAATAATAATAAATTTAATGCTGAAAGTACTGAATACTTCTGTATATAAGGGCAATTAAAGGTATGGTAGCTTAAACAATTGCTTGTTAGTTATATAAAATGCCTGTGCATTAAAAATCACTTTTGTATTTAAATATGTAACCATTCTTAAGATAAACAAGATATAAATACGTGAACATTCTTTTAAATGGAGAAAACTACTCGCCGTAAATCCGTTTAATTGTTCTCATATTTCGCTAAGGTGCCTTTTTAAATAACATAATGCAAAAAACCGTAAAAATTACTAAAATCCATTGTTAAAAGTTTCCAAATTATACTTGCAGAATAAAAGAAAATTCATTCAGGAAAAGGCAAAAATGTATTGTTTGAATTTTTATAAAGCCTATCTAGTTTTTCGTTGCTGTTTTTCAAATTACGGACGTAAGATATTAGTTTGCTATATTAACAGCTTTTCTACCCGTATATCGAAGCATTTTCTCCCTCTGTTCTACATGAATACAATGCGTATCAATAACATTTTATTGGCTAGAATAGAAATTTCAATTTTTTAAGGTTTTCTTATATTTTTCTGTCGCTTTTTATATTTAAAAGTTTAAGAAAGAAATTTTTATTCAGAAATCCATGGAAAGGTAGGTGGTGTTAGAGCTTGGATAAGAAAAAAGAACTCATTATATAAATTTTTAATGACAATTAATTACACCTGAGGGTTTAAATAAAAATTACCTAGTAATTTCTAATGTTTTAAAAGTACTATTTAATGATATACTCAAAAGCAAAACAACGTGTAATATTCATATACATTTATCTTGTTAATTACATTTCAGTATAATTGATTTTCTTGATAATAATATTTTCCTTTTTCTTTAAAAAAAATTTTTTAAAAAAAGATAATATTAGAGAAGTAAGCGATTTCTTTCCTTATTTGCAAAAGTGCTTGGAATAAGCGAAGGTCAAAAGCATACTGCAAAACAATTTGCGAAAAAAATGTCTAGTTCTAAAGACAAGGATATAATAATATTCTAAAGGGGACTTTTAAAATGGAAAATTGATATTTTCTATTTTTAAAAAAAAATCTAATTATAAATAATGCTAGAAAACACACACATGTCTTAATGGAAATGTTCAAAAGAACTTTTGTCTCTTTATATATTTTAAGAATATTTATATCTCTAACATTGTAATTTTCTCGTTTATCAGTACTAAAAGCAATGCAAAAAATAAGTATTAAAACTATTTTCGAAAGATATATGTATTAAAGGTAACTAAAATATCTAATCCGAAACCTCTGTTTTGAATCGCTTCTATTAAACTTTTGATTTCAAATAGTAACATATAGATACACTTCTACTAACATCATCACATTCTGAAAAAAGATATTAACTTTTAATTATTTTTAACTCTCAATTAAAATATTAGTTTTAAGGTTTTTTTTATGAAATGTTTAAAATTAAGATCAAAATGTAACATAATTAGTAACAATTTAATTATTATATCACTTATGGGTTATATAGAAAGATTTCTCTTTATGAAATTTATCATTCTATATGTATCCAACAGGTGTCATAACAATCAAAACTAAAAATTTAGAATTTAAATTAAAGGAAAATGATAGCTGATTATAACTTATTTAAGATTTTATTTATATTCTTTTTATAAAATTTTAGAAGCACAGAAGAGAAGTCTGTTTTATTAAATGCATTCGTAATGATTCAGAATTTTTTGATAAAACAGATTTCAGTGATAAATGGTGCTCGATATTGTATTTTATCCAATAACAGACGCTTTCATTTTAATGGATTAGCAGTCAAATGCATTAAAGGAAATTAATGATGATATTTCAAGCTTATCAACTTAAGGAACATGTTGGTAAACATCGATTGAAAGATGATTTCAATATTAGCATCGATCAGTTTCAAATGCGTTTCCGATATTGTTCGCAGATATTAGCTGTTTGAACAACCTATCGATTTATCAAACCTTTAAATTGTAAAAAAGGCTTTGTTATTATTTTCAGAATCTCGGTGTTTTTTTTTTAATCTAGTTAACATTCTACTTCAGGTTCATAATAAAGATATAATTTTTTTTCTAAGGATACGTATGATCTTGATTGTGGTGTTAAAGTATAAAAAATTATCTTTTCATAAAAAGAAGTTTCCAAGTAATGCTTCTTTCATATACTTTGTGTAAATCAATTTTACTCAGTTTAACAAGATATTTTGTTTATGTATAACGAGCATAATAATGAATATAGTTTATAAAAGAACAGATTTATTGACTTTTCTTCTCTAGTTCATTGTAACTAATTTCGTTGTCTTAATTAAATAATTTGTGGTTGTGAAAGTTTTACTCATATTATGAACATTTTCATGACACTTCACAGCTTAAAATTATAAATACAGTCGGACCTCTATATAACGAAGTCGTTAAATCCCGAAAAAAAGTTCGTTATATGGAAAATTCGCTACATAGAGGTTCATCTTTCAATCTTCTTTATAAACCACATAAAACAAATTTTAAATTCATAAACACTATTTATTGAAAAAAAGTAAATATTCACATCTTTTTGTAAATTAATATAGATTTATTTTATATATCTTACCTATAAAAAAAGAAAGAAAGAAAAACTGCTTGCCACCTTTATCCTCTTCCTGAAGAATTAAATGTTTTCTATGATGCTCAAGCCCTTACGTTTCAATTTTTTCGAGCTACAAGGAACAAAACTACCAGAACGACTGATCAACACTACAAATGAACGGAGACTAGTTCAAGGACACGAGACATCTCCACTGAGGGTGAAAGGAGATATAGAAGATGTTACAGTAAACTGTACAATTGGGATTTAAGGATGCACTTCTTGGATGAAATGCCCCGAATTCTGTTACTCTGGGCGAGTTAGACCTCCAACAAAACTATAGTTCAAGATTTATGACCACCATAAAGTGTGTTAAAAGAGAGAAAAACTTGAAATGTCCAGAAACACTTTAAAAATAAGAAGAAAAAAATATTTAATCACAAGAGAAAAGTTCGTTATATAGAAAATGCACTTCACTATTGGGAGGTTATTTTACTAAGAAAATCGTGAAATGTTCTTGGTTCCAGAAAAAAGTTAGCTATATAGAAAAATTCGCAATATAGAGGTTCGTAATATGGAGGTTCGACTGTATTTGCAATTCTTACAAATTAAAATAAACCTTATAATATTAACAAATATATAAAAACGGCAACTTTCAGAAAGGTATATAAGACCTTACACACACACACACAAATTTCGTTACATTTTATTCTAAGCTTACGTCCTTGTTCATTTATGATGAAATTTATTTAAAAATAATTAACATTTAAACATTTAATAAAATTCCCTACTTAAATCTGGGATATAAAAAATGGGATGATTACGAAATAATCATTTAGTTTCAAAATAACATCACTAACAAAGTTTGAATTGCCCTTTTCAATGCCAATGATGTACATGTTATATTTTGTATTTCCAGGCTTTCATTTTTTCATGTACTATTACACAGAGTGTTAACTAATTCAAGGTAATTGGAAAGAAATGTTTGTTTTTTCATACCTCAAAAGGGTGACGAACTATCAGAAAGTGTTTTGTTTTTTGGAAAATGTGAAATCTTTTTCACTTATTTCAGTGTTACTAGCATTCAGAAAAAACTTGGATTTCATACTTCAGGCCATCGAAGCTAATTTTGTCATTTAAAAAACACTGGTTGTTTGTCTTAAAAAAACAAACCTGGCACCCCAAGTGTTTCGCATGATATACTGGATAGGATTGCTCCAATCGTATTCCACAACTAACTGTTTTAGGAAAATTTTACTTCGGCGATTACCTCTGAAATCGTATTACATTACGGTCACTGGAGCAAGTGATGCTCTATGACAGGGATGGTGAACCAATGGCACGCGTGCCATTGATGGCCCACAACACAATATTTTGGGTATGCCACTGAACAAAATGGCTAGCATTTTAGTTCAAAATGTTTCCGTAATTGATTAGTCAATCAAGGAATTTTCAGCGAGATTTTCTCAGTTCAAAAAATTATCGGAAACTCTCAAGTTTATTATGTACCCCAAAGTGACTTCATTTGGTAAACTGAACTTGTCCCAATTCGATTGGTTGGAAATTGAAGAATTTGAGATGCAACTGACTGATTTCCAGTCTAGTTCAATATGGATTCAAAAACTTATTGAAACAAAAAAAAAGCTGGAAATTGATTGAAACAAAAAGATGAACAAGCAATATAAGTAAAAATGCGAGAAACGAAATTTCGGAAACATGGAATTCAATTCTATACATAATTAATAACTGTTTGAAGAAGCTGTCTCATGCTACTTTAACCATATTTTCATCTTTTTATGCCTGCGAGTCATTATTTTCAGAGATGAATAACATTAAGACTTGCTTAGAAGCCGTTTGGCAGATGACTCCAATTCAGCATGCATTCTGCTAAAAGTAACATCTTACAATCCTAATATAAGTTATTTGAAATCTAATCTGTAACAACAGAAGTCACACTAATGTTACTTTAATTTGAATTACACTTATAACAAAAACCTTTAATACTTTACAATGCACAAAATACATTTTTTCGTTGTAAATAAAGAGTTTTGAGTTGTTAGTATTTAGTTTTATTATTTTCCCAATAATCACAAATCAAAATTGTTTGTGGTGGCACGTCTATACCTCATTAAATATTTATGCAGAAAAAAATGACACGTTGATCCATAAAGGTTCGCCACCCCTACTCTATGACAATGACATGTATTGCGCTTTTTGCAATCTCGTGAAGGAAGCAAAGGAAAGCACTCCGGACAGAAGAAGGGGCAGTGCTCTATTTCAGGAAAAATGTAAATTCTCAGATATGAGTACGAAGAATTCGCTTGTTTATGGGAAAATTAAGCTGGATTCTCTTAAAATAAATATCTCTGAATTAATTTCAAAGAAAAGGTGTGCAAACCCCTTTTTTCATTGAAGAATGTAACTACTGATTGTTATCTATACCTCTAATAAAGAAGGGGATTGTTCTAATTTCATATTCCAAGAAGATAAAGCTTCGCCATCTCCCTGACACAAAAAAGGCACCGTCTCTTTCTGAGAAAATACCTCGACGCTAGATTGGCTGACGATTTGAATAGTTTTATATGGCCTCCAAGATCCCCAGATCGTATGGCTTGCGATTTCTTCCTTTGGGATTACATTAAACGCTTTGTGTACGTACCACCATTTTCAACGACAAAAACAAACTCTAAAACTGTATAACCTCTAATTTAACGAACACTGACAAAGGTATAAATCAACGTTTTTGTGAAAAATTGAATACCACACAGATGTAACAACATTATTCCCGTCTTATGTAATTTAGAACAAAGTTTTTCGTTTCTAGGAAGTATTGTATGTTTTCAACTTTGTAGTATTTTTTGAAATACTATAAATTTAAATCCAGTGATTATTTTGTAATAACCTTATATTCATAACTTAATCAGGGCTATTTTTACATTTAAATTTGTTTTAAGTTTGAATTACCTTTTCATAAAGTGACAAAAGTTACTTTTTTCTAGTACTAAAGAATATGTAAAAATAAGAAGAAAAAAATTGCTCCAACACATTAATATTATATTTTCAGTACACTGAAATATATGAAGAAAATACTTCAGATATATTTTACTAATCGTTTGAACTTTAAACTGAACTTGTTTTTCTATGTAAAATTTCCAAGTGCTTCGGGTTAATCCCACCTTTAATGTGATTTCAAATAAATTTTTAACTTCACATATTAAAATGAAAAATTATGCTTCTATACAAAATATTTTTATATCTTAAGTACACAATATATAGTAAACGAGTAAACTGATATTGGAAATAAATAAATGTTGTGATGCTTTTCTATATGATAAAAAAAAATATCGGAATTTGTTTAACATAGCATATAATGTGAAGATAGCCTTGAACTGCAACCCTAAAATTTTTATTTTTGATTCACCTTAAGAAAGGAAAAAATATCTATGTTCTAAATATAAATGGCCTTTTATTCCGAAAAATATCCTTATCTATTCCTTCACCTTAAAAATTAAATACTTCTGCATGAATACAGTTGGTAATCTTTTGCTACATGTTGCTTTTCAGAGCGTTTTGTTGGTTGTAATTCCTTTCCTACCGGCAAGCAACCTGCTGTTTCCCGTGGGCTTTGTAGTCGCAGAAAGAGTACTTTACATTCCTAGCATGGGATTTTGCATGTTAGTCGCCCAGGGGTGGAGCGTACTCTTTGAAAGGAGGTAAGCCCAGTTATATCCTTTTGTTGCAGCTTACGATCCGTCTCGACATACTCACGAGGTTTCCGAGAGCATAATTTATTCTTTGTAAATCTTTTAAAAAATAAAAAGAAGGAGGAGGTGGGGATACAGGGTCTTTTCGATAGAACTATGGTAGTTTATAACGAAAATACTTTCTTAAGAAAGATAGATACCGTCTTACATAAAAAACGATGTTGAAGACTAAGATTTTCCGCAATCTACAATGTTTCGTTTACTTTAAAAGAATTTCTTTAACATTTTGTATCACAAGTAAGCTTTTATCTGTGATAGGAAACCTGTTGGGGATTCAGCAGAAACTGATGATATTTTCCACTTCTCGATTCAGGGAAATAGTCTAAGTAAATCGAAGAATAAAAGACTCTTTTGAAACACTACTTATATTTGCCGAGGGAAATACATTCATTGAAAATATTTTATTTCAGAGTTTAAGATATTACATGTATAGATATTAATTCATCATCATGATCATTCAAAGCTATTTTTATTTCACAAATAATTGGAGAAAATTCTAGGAAAATTTATGGTGAATACAAAATTTCCTTTAAAAATACAATTTAATACAAGAAGTAGACTAAAATTGATAAAAAATTAAATTCTCTACAAAATTCTATTTTTAGTGAAAGATATTTCAAAAAAAAAATTTAATCTGGAGAGTCATAATACTAAATTACTAATTTAATTATTAAATCATTTGCCACTGGTTTCAAGCTAAATACTACTGCAGCCAACAAAAATGGTACAGCTATATGATTGTTAAAATGTTTGAAATAATGAATGTCTATTGAATGTTTAAAAGATTGAAAGAGCATGACGTTTTATAGTCAGCTGCAACTGTCTAGAAAATTCATTACGTGCTTAAATTCCATATTGCATTCTAATCCTTCTTTAGGCAAAGCATTAATTTTTTTCAAAGGAAATATAAAGATGAAGTCAATTTTATTCCTTAATTAACATCTGCCCGTCTATTATAAAAAACTTAAAATTTTTCTTCTTTTTCTCTGAAAATAATATTGATAATAATCATTAATTTCGTTTAAATTTATAAGATTTTTATTCATATCAACAGCGTCAGAATGATATATAATCATTCGATATATAATTGTTTTATATATATATATATATATATATATATATATATATA
>BMAV01018558.1:286239-314908 GCA_019973955.1 Trichonephila inaurata madagascariensis | reverse complement strand
TTTTTTTTCAAGTTTTTAAACCCTGCTCTCTGTTGTGTACAGTCAAACATTTCTGGACAAAATAAGTAAATTCCCTGACTGAAGTGTCTTTTAAAAGTTACACACAATAATATTTTCAATGAAAACGTTTTAAGCTAAGCAAATAAGCTACTTATTACCAAAAATATTTGGACTAATTTTTAAAATAAAATAAATTTAAATGAAGATATTCCTGTAGATTTTGTTTCTTCTGAAGAAACATTTTCTAATTTATCATTAATGCTACTGTTTGTTCCCTTTATTTTCATTTAAGCAAACTAAAATGAGACCATTAATCTAAATAACCGAAAATCACTAATATTACATTACTAATTTTTTTTTACCATAGTTCACTTAATATTTAATTGAATAATACTATAAACTAAAAATTTAACGCAAGATTTTCTAATTCCCAAAAATTAATTTTAAATCTTTTTCAGGGAACTTATTCGGTAATTTACACTTTGCCATATTTATAAAAGAAAACAACTTATGAAACTTCTACCCGATGGATAATTATGGAATCATGGAAAATTATATTTCAAGAAGCCAAACGACACAAGTTCATTAAACACTGAAAGAGATAAGCGGTTGATAATTACAAAATTTTGACACGACTTATACGAAACTCAACAGCAAAACACCTAAAAATAATCCACGCATAATGTCGTCATAATATCAGTTATATTTTATTAAAAGTTTATCTTAACACTTTATCCTAAAATTCACATACTACTTCATCATCTTATATTCTCGGAGCTCTTGAAACGAAAGGAAATGTCATTTTTTTTTAGAATTATTAAAATTAATTTGAAATTATTAGTGTGTGTTTGATGTCACTGATATAATTCAATAACATAATTCTATGAGGAAAAAGAGAAAAAAAAAATTTATCAGAATGCAACCAGCAAATATTACAATAGAAAATCCTTTTATCGATATAATAAAAAAAAACTGAATGGCATGAACCCTTTTTGAATTTGTATTATACACAACTGTGGAAACTTTTTACAATAAGGTAAGTTATAAATTAAAAATCGTAGTTAAAAAAAATAGGATAACGTCGGTGTATTTGATTTTAACAAAGCTTTCAAGATATTTAGTTGCTAACAGTGATATACTTTTAAAGAAATAACTGACACACATTTTAAGACAGATGTGTAGGAAATAATTTATATTATAACTCATATAAAAGGAACCAAATTTTATTTGTAGATCTTCCCGATATTGGGCTATCTTTGGTATAACATTTGTCCTGGCCATTGGTGCTTGCAAAACAATCAGTCGGAATAATGATTGGTGAGTACAGTTTAATTATTTTTTTCTGCGTAAACTCAGTATTCTATTCCAATGCTATTTCCAACATGTGCCATAAGAATTACTTTATGAAATTTTTAAATAGATATTATTAGTTGTGTGAATCTACGAAGAAAGAGTAATAATTATTTTCAAAAATTAAATAAAGTTAAAAATTTATTTATAATTTTCATAAACGCTATAGAAATTAAATACAATGAAAAATAGCTAAATAACTTTCATAAGTTTAATTAAAAGTAAGATTCTCTTAGTAAAGCTAATATATTTAAGATAAAATGATTTTAAAAGACTTTACATCTTTAATTACATCCTTTCTATTGAACTGTAGCATTCTCACTATAAATGTGTCAAACTGTAACTTTTATAAGTAATTAGAGTTCCATCATATTCCCAATATTCTCTTACTTTGGGAATTTATTTTCATTACTCTATTACATTTTAACTTCTCATTATTTTCAAATATATGTGTTACTGCCTTATTACTTTCAGAATATGCATTCCACGAAATTGTTACATTTATAACATATTTTACACTTTTTTATATATATTTGTAGCATATTCTATGATCCCATTACATATGTAGCACATTCCACGAGCCTATCAAAGCAAGGATATATTCTGCTATTTCAATAGTGCTTTTAGAATAAATTATACGATATTGCTTCCTTTTGAAAATGTGCCCCATTCTTCTATTACTTTTTAGCAGTGTAATGTTCGTATTACTTTTGAAATTATTTTCAAATCAAAATACAACCACAAACATAATATTTTTCTATATATCCATGACTTCAAGGCTAATATTATTTATTTTAGATGTGAAAAAAAAGAATATTCTACTGTCAATGTAATATATATAAATATGCTTAAACTGCGTCCATTATAAATTAAATTACTATTTATTTGAATATAACAAATTATTTGTTCTTCACAATAAATTTAAGGTTTTGATTTTAAAAGCTATAACTTTTTTCATTAAAATATTGAAATAATTCCATTAATAGTACTGTCATTAATACTGATGGTTAATTTTACCATGTAGATCTCTCTCTCTCTCTCTCTCTAGTTAAAATATCAGAATTTGCAAATTTAAAATATTTGAAAAGCTCAAAAATATATAAATAAGTTCTAAGTTCTTAAGGTATCCGACTACGTTCGGAACCGTGATTTTGCAAAAGCGTATAAATGGATAATATTTAGGATATTTAGTGTCACTTAGATTAGAAAATGTATATAAAATTGTTTTAAGAATAGTATTACAATAAAAAATTATTTAAGTGAAATATTTTGACAAAAAATGAACATAGAATGACTCATTTTCAAAGTATTCACCTTTTGTGAAATATATAGTGCCTGTATATAGCTCAAACCTCTGTACAGAGGCTCAACTAGAATTTTTGAAATATATAACTTAGAAGTGGGTTTACCCACATTTTACGACAACAGAGGGGGGGATTTTAAGAAAAAAACTCCAATAATTATTTTAATTGGTTGTAACTCTGAAAATAATGTGAATTTTTCAAAAATCTTAATTGAGCCTCTGTACAGAGGTCTGAGCTATATACAAGCAAAATATTATTATAATAGAGGCATTTTTCACAAAAGGAGAACATTTTGAAAAAAAGTTATTCTAAATTAATTTTTTGCCAAAATTTTGTATTTAAATAAATTTTTTTTTGTCAAAATGTCCTTAAAACAATTTTATACATGTATTCTAATCTAAGGGACACTAAATATCATGAAAACTATCCATTTACGCGCTTTTTTAAAATCATGGTTCCGAACGTAGTCGGATACCTTAAGAAATGTTTCAAATACACACATTTGACGTTTCTTTCGAAAATTTATCAGAGTACCATATTAATATAAACTGATATTAATGATTTGAAATAAAATTTTGAAAAGTGAATATGAAACTCCCGTTGGAATTAACTTAGAGAATGAAATAATAGCAAGCATTTTTTTTCCTTTTTGCTTATTTTTATAACAAATAATCAAGGTAAAGAAAAATTTTCGGGAAAGTATGGAGACTGGAGTGCTAGCTCAGATGACATCCTCGTCACATAATCAAGGTTCGGAATTGCAAAGTCCGCCACCAATAACCTTCGTGTTGCTTCAGAGTACACGTGAATCAAAATCAAATCAATCTCTAATCATTAACAACTTTGTTGGATATCCAAAATTATTGATAAAAATTCATTGTTTAAAGTATTGATCTCAACTGTTCTTGTATAGTATTGTAAATTATTTTTCATAAACATTTAATTGAATTTATCCTGAACTTTTCTCCATGTAAGGTTCTTTTGCTTTTATTCATCCACAAATCCTAATATTTTATTCTTAAATTAAAATTCGTATGCAGTAAAAAATATTTTCATTCTTATTATAAATAGTTTTATAATACAAGATTTTTTTTTCTTGCTACCGTGAGGCAAAGCAGTGATGGAGTCAGAAAACTGTGACTGTGACGAAAAGATTTGACTCCAAGTCTATGATATATCTCGTGCAACTTTTATGTTGTAAAAAAGATACACAATTAAATTATATAAATTTTGTCAATAAAAGGGATAGAAAGATCACATTCATTAAAATCATTTAAAAAAACAATAGGATATTATAAGGAACCTAATACTAACTGTGTGATACCAAATACGTAATACTATTATTTAATCTGATACCTAAAATAGTGTGCTAAACCCCCTAATTTTTACACATCACATATTTGTCCACAAGATTATTTTACTGCCCAGTAATGGTATTTATATATTTCAAAATATTTCTCGAGTCTTCAAATATATAAAAGTTTCACATCATTCTTCAGAACAATTACTTCTAATTTATCTGTCTTACTAAAAAAGCTATGCATTATTAAACCCCTTTCAACAAATTCATGCGTCTTTCAAACATGAATTCTAAGGCTTTTTTCTCCCTTGGAATTTCTCTCTACGCCATTCGAGAAAACCTTATTTCTTATTCCTCTTCTTTTTTAATGAGAAAATGGCAGAAGTTTTGAAATTTTGGATTATATTTGTCTATATATTAAGTCGCATGTTTCCATTAGTCTCAATATCATTCAAGGCATGCAGAAATTACTAATTGTAAATCAGGAACGTTTCTTTTTTCCTAAACTTGGTTAAGACTTCTTTCCTTTATCACGCACTAGGTGAAAGCTTACGTGTTCTACTGCAATTACTGACCCGCACGGAACAATGTTGGGTCTTAAATTATCCGGGTGCCATACGGGATTACTCTTAGCTACAATGGTTTGGATAGACTTAATGAAACTTTCTAACAAATTCTGTTAATGACCGGCTATAATTGGAGGGAAGAAAGCTGTCTTCCTCTGTTATTACTCAATTTTCATAAAACGGAAACTGTAAGAAATTAGATTTTCAAATTTCATTCATGGTTATCTATCCCTTGCATTGCTGTATTGCATAGATATTGTATCATCCCTGCATCTACATACAAAATACTAAAACATTGATAAAATATATTATAATTAAAAAGAAAACGGTATAAGCTATTATAAGATTTCAATTAATGTGAATTTAATTCCAAATGAATTTCTATAATCTGTATAAATGCATCCAGTATATTTAATGTATTTCTTACTGTGTGTTGTTTTCTTAATTTTAAACATCTTGGCGATCGAGTATTTAATATGTTAACCATTAAATCACGGAAATCCTGCTTGAATTCCTATAACACATGAATATTGTAGCATCTATATCATGAAACAAGCCGACTGGGTGGCGTAGTTGGTTTGGCAATGGCCTTGTACACCAGAGCTTACGGATTCGACCCCGGCCCAGGTCGGTGGATTTTCGTAATGCAAAAAATAGGCAGCGTCCATTTTGTATAAAATTGGGTGGGATTTAAAAGATCCCTTGAATGCTTGTTTAATTTGGGTGTTCTCGGCAAAATTAAATTCCTGATTTCGCCTTGTCAGAGCTCGCCCTTTGGCGAGGAAACTGGGTGTCAAAATTATTTTCGGTAATTGTTATACCACCTATATGGTGCCGTACTTAAAAGCCATGTATGAAATCTGGGCTCCTGGGAATGTACTAGGTCTGTAATGGTAAAACACCAATCCACAGCCCCATTAGAAATTTTAAAAAATAATATGAATCAAATATTTAAATCCGTTACAATCTGAAGTCTTCACATCGTGAGCTTTAAATGTAAAGATTACTCAATTGTTATGGACCATAATATTTGCCTTTACTACATCTTTAGAATAATAGCTGTTGATGAATTCATAAGTTTTTATGCAATATTTCAATGTAATATTTTATGAATAAATTATAAGAATTTTTACAAATTACTTTAGATTGTGAAAATTAAAAAATTTACATAAAATTTTGTGAATTACTTTTGTTTACTCAGAAATAAAATAAGTACACATAATTAAAATTAAAATGACAATATACTTTTGTTTGTTGAATTTACTTCCTTTAAAGATTTTAAGAGAAACATTGAATTTATTTAGTTAAATAATAGAACTTTTTTTAGTTTATATTTATTTTATTTTTAAATTTTTGTAGCAATACAAACTTCCCATGCAAATATCCAAACAGAACATTTAATTGTTATTCGGAATCTGAAAAGGCAATTTAAAAAAAGTTTGTTTGTTTTTTTCAAAACTATTATTCGATAACCCTTTTAATCATTACTTTGCAGTTTAAGCAATACTAATTTCTTAAATTATATACTTGTATATAACATTGATTTGTAAAAGCAGTTGCTAATTATAATTGAATTGTAAAGAAAGAATACATGTCCATTCAACTATCATAAATAATTTTAGAAATTTATGAATGTTATTTCCAATAGAAAAGTAAATAAAAATTAATAAACTGCAACATATTCTAAAGAAACAGAACATTATATGACCAGTGCAAAATCAGAAAAAATAACAGAGAATAACTCATGTGCGTTGTCTCTCTAGATAAAAGAGCTTTTCTGAAAGCTTCCAGGTCCCTTTTAGCCAAGCGTAAGCACAACCAAAAAGTAGGTAAATAGAAAACCCAGTAAAATAAATACTCTTTTCTCTTTCCATGTTTGCTAAAACCCTACTGAATGGAATTAAGGTGAACCAAATACTTTTAAAGCGCTAATGTAATGAATGATCCAATTTCTAAAGCTTTCCTTTTAACGCTGAATAAGCAAGCATTTGACTAGATGAAAAAAATCTTCATTGAAGAACTCGATTTTTTCCCCAAAAAATTATTCATTGAATGTAGAAAAATTTATTATAGGTTACTACGTTTCTTGTGTTTCTAATGCAATACGAATCATGATACATGGCTATTTAAGACGCCATCAATTTTCTTGGTAAATTTAAAAATTCAATTAATGAAGTGGAAAAAAGGAAATGATTCTCTTTACTATTTCAATCTCGTCATCATTAACATTAATACAAAAATGCAATAGCTCAATATTCTCTAAATATCATCTTTTTTAAAAAACTTTCTACCTCTTTAACTAAAACGAAAACTCATTTTAACGATGAATAAATTTAAATAAAAATAATATCTATCTATATATATGTATATATATATCGCTGGTTAAATACAAATAACTATCTAATACATAAAACTAACAGACTTTTAACATTCCTCGAGAGGGGAAATGTTTTAATCTTGTGTCAATCACGTGTTTCAATCTTGCTTCAACCATAAGCTTTCCTTGTGATGAGGTGAATCAGTTGAGGCTCTAAATCAGGGATACTCAACCTTTTTTCCCGCCGGAATTTCACGCGGATCGCACCGTGAGAATAATGGGGAGAAGGGGGAGAAAACACTATAAAACCGAAGCAACATTTGACAAAGTATAATTAATAAAAATATTAAAACTCAAACCATACTAGCTTTTCCATCAAACACACACAAAAAATATTTACCTTTATGCATCTTTTACTGAGTTATTGAGTAATTTCAATTTCCTTTCTTCCATGGCCAAATCTCTTGTTTACATTATACTACCAAAAAGCTAATTATTAGCGAAATATATAGATTAGATTGCTTGATTGATCGAATTTCTCGTTAAATTTTTAGTAGATTGTTCTTAAATAATTGAATTTCTTAGTGCAATGAACCATAACTGGGCCGCCCTGAGAAAAAACCGGTGAACCCAGTGGCGTAACGTACACCCCCAAAAACCCCGCATTGCCGGGAGGGGGAGCAGGATCTTAGAGAGCCCAAAGCCTGACTGACGCCAAGTACATATTTAACCAACTTATACAATATTTAAGGCAAAGCTTGACTTTTTGCAGTTATGCCATTCGTTACGCCATTGGGTGGGCCGCAGATTGAGTAACACTGCTTTAAATCTTTTTTTGGAGTGGGGGGGCAGCTTACATGCAAAGAGTAATATGCGAGTTTAGGTGATAACCTCGTCATCATTGCGATTATAAATTATAAGGAATATTAACTGTGTTTACCGGATTTTTAATCTGGTAAAAATGCCCAACTGGAATCGTTTTCTGCCAGGAAATAACTATAGAATCTTATAAAAATTTATTTCTCGTGTTGATAAAGATTCGCTCTTAAGGCCATATCTCTCGTACATTTTTGGTGCAATTATTCGCCAAATCTGAGAGTGAAGGGTTACCGTAAACAAAACGACATGCTCTGACTTCAGCCGTGCTCTATCTCTACATTGAAAAATTACTAGTTGATTTTTCTGCTTCGGAAAATGAACATCCAAAATTATTTCTTTTATTTCGCTCGCGCTTTTGTTGATAGGCGTAAACAGAAATGGAGCACCATTCTGTCTAAAATATTATACGTCATGTCTGATGTGTTTTACGTGATCGAAGCCGACATCTTGTTTATGACGTAGGGCGCTGAAGAACCCCATTGGCTGGAATCTCAAGCAGTTTTTATTTGGAATAACTTTTTCAGCTCACTGTAAAAAAGTTTTTCGGAGTCGTTGCTATGACAACTAGGTAGAAACTGTTCGAAATTGTTTTTAAAATTGCTCGAAACGTGTATGTGTGATAAGGACTTTAGAGTGTACATATTGTTTGTTTAAATCTTTAATACTATATTTCATTGTATAAACCCAGATTTCTCATTATGACTGATTAGCGTAAAACTATCATATTCTAAATGAAAGTCTGAAATACATAAGGGCATTAAAAAGTACTTCATTCTCACAAATTTGATAATTTAGTAAAATTCTAGATGATTAAAGTTCATAATGTTAATAAAATTGTATAAAATTTGCTTCCCTATTTTTTATTCGTAATAATCATGTTAATAAATTTTAATGCTTTAGAATCTCTTGGAATTTCATTTTTCATATTATCTTCTATTTTATTAAATTATTATGAGTTTTTTTAGGTTAAATACGTAAAACTAAGCCAATTTCTTTTTATATATACAATTTTAAATACAGTAAAATTTTTATCAAGCCAGGAATTTCTGAAAATCTATCCCTTTTATTAAATTTAATTTAAAGAAATGTGTATTTTTCTTCACATTTGATTTTTAAAAAACATTATTTGTGTTCAAATTTTTTCAAATTTCTACTGAAAAGTTTATAAGTTTTTAAAATGTGACTTTTTAAAAAACTATTTGGTTAATTTAGTAAAAATCATATAAATTAACAATCTTAACTTTTGCTTTAAATTTTTAATCATTAGTAAAATTATAATAGAGGAAGCTTAATAAAAGATCATTCTGCTGTGCGCACATTGATTTCGAACCTTTTTAAATATAAGAAAAATACTAATGAAATTTAAAGTAGCAAAAATGTGTTAAAATAACTTCAGTTTTTTTTTAATTTTAAAGAAACTTTTTTTGCAATATAAAAATTAAAATCGATTATTTAAGGATCATATTTTAATACCTAAAAATAAAATTTATACATAAAAAATTAATGCTAAATGTTCATATCCTGAAACTAAATTAGTGTTTTTAATTCATTTGTCTTGATAGAGAACTCATTGTAGTTTAATAATCCCCGCAACGCAATTACTTTGCTATTATGTCTTTATTAAGGAGTTGAGTTTTTGAATTTATGCAAATTCATCAACTATGTAATACATGAAATAGTTCATTTTTAAGGATTTAAATTTTCTTAAAATAAGTTGTAGTTATATTTAACATTAAAGATAATACAATTAGTTTGCCATGAATCATTTTTTTTTCAATTTTTAAACTGCGCCTTCAAATTAATTTGCAGCCATATTCAAAAAATGACGAAAATATTGTATACTTTATAAATGTAGAGAATACATAAAAAATGGTAGAATTAAACTCTACAAGGAATTCTAAGTAAAGAGAAGAAAAATTATTAAATCCAATTAAACTTTAAAAAGTTTTTTTTAAAGAAACTTTTTATTTGCTTTGAAAAATAGTTTAGAAGCAATACTAATTTTTATAAAACAATAAAGCATTAATATTATTGAAAAAATTATCATCGATGGGTTGAATTTAAAAAAATAATGGATAATTACAGCTAATTCTTTTATGATGTACAGCTGCAATCAAAATTTTCACCAATGAAACTTTTATATAAATATTTTTATCAAACTGTTTGGGTGATAGAAATACCGATTTTTTCTTAAAACTAAACAGGTCTTAATTGATTTATATCGAAATTAATTAACCGCAAAATGTTTATAATAAAAAAAATTTCTTTGATAATAATAGTTTTAAATAATTGTATGTATATATATATTGATCTTTATTATTTTCACCAATTTATAAATACATTTAACAAAAATTTCAAGATTACTTAATTAAAAGTTTTCATTTTTTTTTTTTTTTTTTAGAGAAATAAAAGCTTTTTATATAGCTTTGTGTGTGAGTGTGTGAACACTTGTTCACAATTCTTATAAAAATTAGAATGAAAATTATTACCATCCTTTGCCCTAAATAGTGTAATTTTTTGCTAAAATAAAAATAACTGTTAAGCTTTAATGCAAGATATTTATGTAGTCAGATTTAATTTCTATGATAAGTGAAAATATTACTAAACACTACAAACTTTAAACCTCTATTCAGAGGCATATTTTTTTAAACCATTTTTTAACCAGTGACTGTAAAAACTATTTTTAAAAGTAAAGTAGTATGCACTTATATTCTTGTTAAAAGTTTAAATCAGCGCAATTTTTCTCGTTACTAATTTCATGAATATCCACAAGCCTGTTTCCAACAATTTAACTCCACAGCCATAAAGGCACAAGAGATTACCTCGTCCTACAGAACATTACTTTTAAAACCATCTTACACTTTTGAATATTTTCTACAAGGCGTAATAAGCAACACTCCTAAAGAACCCCCACAGTGGTTATAATCTTCCAGCCTTAATGATCCCACACCCCATTTTTCATGTGACTCATTTTTCTAAAAATTGCTTCTGCGTCGTCGTTGCTGTGTGATTGCGCTTAGTTATCTAGGGATTTGACCTTAATGTGGTACCGTTTCTTACGAAAACAGTTATTGCTCTCCTTATCCTAATGTACGTAAGCAACTCTTGTTGCTCAGAAAAGAATGAACGATTTTTGCCAGGGCCACCACGTGCAGTTCTGGTTAGTAGTGATAAGCCCGGTTGTAGAAGACGTTCGAAAGATATATAACTTGGAAGAATCTGGGGAATTAAGGTTCTTTTCCAACTTTCCGGATTTTCTTCGCTTTTTTCGCATAAATTGTGAAAATTACCTAGACATTTCCATGTTCGTAAAAGTATTTTATTCAATGAAAATTTGGATGGGCAACTTTTTCCCTCTATTATGAAAAGTGTTAAATGGAATTTACAACCATAAGAATTATATTCGTTCCTATTAACTGAATTTTTGAATTAATGTGTTACTTAATTAGGATTATTAGTTTAATTATGAGGGCTATTTTTTTCAGTTTGATACGAAGTTTTAAATTATATGAAGTTTGATATGAAGTTGTGAGGAATATGGATGTGTTGGCTCTAGTAACTACTGTAATTTGCTAGTAGCTGCAATTCTTATAACTCATGTTTTGATTTTGCAATTAGGCTCTAGTCTAAAAGAGGTCTAATTTATTTGTACTTCATGAAATGGATTTTTTAATTATGTCGAGAAACATTCCAGAAAATTTTTTTTTTTTTCTCAGCTGATTTTTTTATAAAATCTTTTAGTAAAATATGCATCACATTTTATAAAATAATTTTATTTTTTCTTGCAGCAATTAAATTAAATATAATATTGATATCTTCTTTGAAAGAAAAGAATTCTTCTAATTCATTATTTTCGTTTTTTTCATCGGAGATATGCTATATCATAAATCTAAAACTTAAAGAACATATTCCATTTAAGAAATTAATTTTTGCTTTAAATTTCTTCTATTTTTTTAATGAAATTTAAAATTAAAACTGTTTCAAAATAAAGAAATCCGTACAGTTAAAAGTAAAATATATTGCAGTATTTAATAATTTAAATATTTAAGTTAAGAAATTTATGTCAAAATTTTAGATAAATGTCAGTTTACTTTAATAAAAGTTGATTTAAGTCAAAAGACTTCATTGTTATATTTATTAAAACCATTTTTTCAAAAGAATCATTTTTGAGAAACATTATACCAATTTTTATCGAACTATTGCTACTTTAAAGACTGTAAAACGAATGCACATGAGTAAATGTGTGTGTAGGAAAGATCATTATTTGGGAGTTTATATCTGTCATCTTTTTAAAACATTTTGTTAGTGAAAGAATCTTCTAAAATGTTGTCATTATAAGTTTATAATTTTTTAGTTCATGAAACAATGCATGTTGTTGTATTAAATTAGTTTTAGACAAATTGATATCTGAAACTATTACAACTTTTTTTACAATATGAAAACAATAATAATAATTCAATTTTAGGTGAAATATTTTAGGTATTTTACGTATTTAATGCTTTAAAAACATCGATTCAATGTGTTTTAATTTAAAACGGAAATTATTTCATTATCTGATTTTCAAATTAAAAATAAAAGATGAATGCATCCATAATTTCCGAAGTTATATTTTTTTTGTAAGAAAATAGTAATTGCGATGAAAAATGATGCTGCAACTGACATGTAAAGGCAGCAAAAATTAATGATCCAAAACTTTCTATTAACAATGCACTACAAAGAATTAATATATGCAAATTTAAGATCATAAAAATAGTTGAATATATATGAAAAATTATACAAAGGACTCTTTCTAACAAAACTATAATATTTCAATGCCATTGAATAAACTGCATCTATAAAATTCTGGAGAAAACTGTTTGAAGTATATATATACATACGATATCCAATCTTTTCCGAAGAAAATGAGAATTTACTTTTAAATTTTAATATGCATTCACAATAACGATATTGGAATTTTTTAAATAAATGTTTCAATTTATTCTAGTTTGCATATTTTTAATATACATTCAATAATTTTCCTTTACTTAACTATTACAGCATGTAATATAATGTATCTTTTCAACATTTAGGCAAAGTGAATATACGTTATACAAATCTTCTCTTTCTGTAAACCAGAGAAATGGCAAATTATTCAACAACATGGGACAAGTACTTGAATCATTCAATAGACCAGAAGAAGCATTGCATCATTACGAAAATGCCCGAAGGTATCTATAACCATAGTCATTTTCTATAACTAATGAGCTCAAAAATGTGTATTTGTTTTTTTAATTATCTCTTAAGACCAATTTAGAATAACAGAAAAAGTTTGATAGTTGTTCACCTTCTTTTACAAACTCAGTGGCCCGACAGCCCATGAGGGCCAAGGCCTACTGTGCCCAACTCAGTATACGCGACCTTGTGCCCTGAGGTGCATCAGCACATGTTCCGGTTGGGTGGTAAGTCTGACGCAAAACCCCCAGTGTTAAGTTCCCAAGCAAGCTTGGTACTCCTTTATCGATCTACTGAAGGGATTAAAGGCTGACTCAACCTTGCTCAACCCGGGGTTTGAACCTCGGACCTGTGGGGTGGAAGAACGATGCACTAACCACTCAGCCACTGGGCTTCCCTTCTTTTATAGTACGTACAATTCTGCATGCAATGTGACATTACTGATAATCATATTTTGGAAATGAAACTTAGAATTGAAAAGGTAGCATTTAGTCATAGATTTCGGATTTCGTTTATCGAGTATTGCGCATTGAATTCTTTAAAAGCAAAACTCACACAGATGTACAAAAAACTAAAACAAGTATTTTTTATTCAAATAGCTACATACATTCTAAGGTAAAATAAAATAAACTTGAGATAAATAGAGAGTACTCTTGAGTATCTTACTCCTCAAAAAGTAAAATTGTGCAAGTAACAATCAAATAATTTCTGATACTAGAAATTATCCTAAACTTAAAGTGCCCTACTCGAAACTAAGCTAACTTTACAACTACAACGGTGGTTGAACAATAATTATCCTTAGCAAATAGGACCATTCAAAATATCATCCTTCCTCTCTACTCTTTCCAAGAACGCTAAGAAACAGAAATGCCGTTCGCTTCAGATTTTAGCATATATTAGCATGAACTCAGGAAAAAAACTGTAATTACAGCAGGACATCAAAAAAATCTCATACAAAAGGAAATAACAAAACAATAAAAGCGGTTTATATGTTCTCGCAGAGTAACTATTTCACTAAATTATTAATGTCATATAACTTTAGCATTTTTATTCAAGTAAAGGGTGCAAAAAAACATAGGTTAAGAATGAGGAAAAGACGTTAAGGATACGAAATCGGGTGGGGACCGTATAGAAATAGTGGATTAGTATAGAAATTATTATTTGTCTTTTTTCTATTCATTTTCCCTCTTCAAGTCAAATGCCGCATGAGTGTAACGATGTTGTAATACTTATTCGGAAGTTTTTGAAAGACTAATTTCCAGTAGATATTCTCAAACTTTTTTCCTGGCCTGGTGTAGTCTCCTAGTCAGAAACCAAGATCTAAAGTACTACAACGATAAAATTTTCTTAAGGAGTCACGTATAAAATTGTATGATTTTATGCAAAAATTACCGAGAATACAACTATGATCATTAGTTGTATAACAATTTATAACTAATGGCATTTTGGTTTTATTTTGAAGATAAAAAGAGTAAAAGGCAATCAAAAAAAATTTTTCTCCAAGAAAAACTTTTTTAATGCAGCCATTGTATTGCTTTTCTTCTTTCCAAGCACTACAGCCGGTTACTGGCCAAGGCTGTCTCAGTCAGCTTACACCATCATGATCTATTCGATGTATTGCTTTTATTACCTATAAAAAAATATTGCGTTATTTCTTTTAACATAATAATGCTATTAAGCAAAGGGTAACAAGATAAATTAACTCATACACAAATACTGAATAAAGAAAATTGGTAGAATTTATGTTATACATTGTAGTTAGATTTTAGAAAACTCTTGACATCTATTTAAAGAAATATAAATGCAAGCTAAATATAATGATTGCCTTGGGAAAGCTGGAGATTTCCTTTAAACTCAAAATTGTATTAAACGTAATCTTTTTAGAAGTAGCTCTTTTAATTTTTCTTCCCTCGATCTCATAAAAAAAAATCTCTTGAATAGTGCGTTACTTCAAGAATGAAACTTTTCTTTATTTTTTTTTTTTTTTATTTTAATGTCTGAGAGACTGGTGCATTACACAGCGTCAAAAGTACTTTATGTCTATAATTATTTTTTACCTTTAAAATTTCTATTGAAAAAAAATATAATGTAAATTTTTTGATGCTTCTCTGACAAGGTTATTTCATATCAACAAGTAAAATCAACGATCTCTTATTTAGGCGAAGAAATAATTAAAAATCTAAGAGAATATCATTACAATATGTAATATATGTGCTATTATTTTCAATGATCAAATGACGAATTACATAAAGACAGTCCTTTAGGTCATATTACTTAAAGCTCGTAAGAAATTCAATGCTAGTTCACGTCACTTCTTTAAATATTACAGCCAATTCCTTTTGTTTAAGAGATGAATGCTTGGATTTTAGTCTCAATATTATATTTAACATTTCACATTGGATTTCCCAATAACCACTCGAAATTTCATTTCATTTTCCAACCAAAGTGATTAATTTGGTTTTAACTTATTTATTAAATAATCAAGAAAATAAAAGATTTTAAGTTTTATTTTCTCTGCGTTTGAATTTTTTTTGTAAAATAACTACTTATGTTTTTTATCTTGCTATCTTAATAGCTTGGTCATAAGAATTCCGACTCTTTATAATCAGTACGTATAATAACCTATAGATTTTTTCAGTACAGTAAAACCTGTGTTGGGCGGTAAATGAAAACTGCATAAAATAAACCGCACAAAAAAAAATATTCGAAAATTTCATAAATTCTTACATGTAACAAATTTTGTCGAAATACTACAGAATTTTTTTATGCGGTGGAGAGAGACCGCATAAAATAAGTCGAACTTAGAAAATACGCCAATTATTTAGGAAATTTATGAGAAAGTACTTCCATAACAAAATAAATAATTAAATTACACATGGAAACATTTTTAAGGCATTTAATTTCTCATTCTATACATGGAGAAGTTTTCAAAATGCACATACATAATTCACTGCTACTCATCGTAATCCAAAGCGCTCATGTTCCTGTGGTGAATAAATTAAAAATCACTTTCGTCACTTGAAAATACAATTTCAATTTATTTATTTTTTGGCACCATAAAGTAAGAGATAAATTTTTGCAAGAAGGTCCATTGATCAGTTGCTTGTAAATGTCATGATGCATGGTCGAAGCTCTTTTTGAAATTTCACACTCCTTTCAGAATTGGTATCTATTTTAAGAAAATGCTTTTCCAATTTGTTGGAAAGCTGTATCCCTTCATATATTTCATCCACTCTCAAAGTCCGATTATTCTTGTTCGTCTTCATAATCTATCAAATTATTGATGTTAAAGTCATTGAAAATTTCGTCCTCAATCAAGCGTGGGCTGTTGGCGTTTTGAAAGAAAGCAACTGAACGTGCATTGTCGGGAGACTGTTTATAACAAATGTACAGAGTGTCTTGAAGTGTCTTGAGCGTCATTTCAGTGGCGTAACGTACAACCCCGGTATCCCCACCTCGCAGGATGGCTCAAGACTTGACTAACGCCAAGTACGTTTTTACACAATTTATAAAAAATCAAAGACAAAACCTGACTTTGCAGGGGAGGGGGCCTAACAATCTCCGTCGCCATTGCTACATTTATCGAAAACATTACAGTGGCACCAAAGCCGTTGAAAGGCATATACCGTATGAAAAAAGATCGCACAGAAAAATCGCACAAAAATAAAATCTCAAAACAAATCACACAAAAACAGGTTCTACTGTATTGTTACTCATTTTATTTAGAAAGTGAAAGCAGTTTATGTTATATATAACATAAACTGCTTTCCTATATTATATATATAAAATACAGGAACACAAATTTTTTTAAAAAATTAATTTACTTAAATTTTTGTATATATTTATATTTTAGAATAGAACCGAATGACGTAAGAAGTTACTTAAACATTGGACGAGTCCTCACTAATTTACGTCGCTATAAAGAAGCAGAAGAAACTTATAGAAAGGTATTTTTAATGGATTGTATCTTTTGTTGTAAATAAAGCGCATTAGTTGTTATTTATGTTGAATAGTAATCGAATTTTATTATAAGTGCAGTCATAAACATTTTCCTTCAGATTATAACAGTACTTTCTGAAATATTTATTTATTTTAAATCATAAAAAATATTGGGAGGGAGGATAATGCTCGTATATGAGCGCAAATCCATGTGCGTAATGTTATAATATAAGGGCATTAATATTTAAAAAAAATATCAGCTATTTTTACATTATCATGAGAAAGAATTAAACATGTAACGAAATTTTAAAAGCACCATTATAATATAGCATTCTTCTAATTACAATCATTAATAATAAATAGACACATAAGATAATATAAAATAAATTATTATTTAAATAAATATCAATTCTTTGTTTCAAAAGGGATATTTAGCTCAAAATAAAGTAAAATAAGGTATTCTAAAACATTTGAGCTATTACTTTTTCTTTCTATGAAAAGACATGAACAAAATAGATTATAATGTTGTCGATTTATACTTACAAAATTGTTCATACCTTTCTCTGTTAAATATGAATATTTTTAGGCTCAGACTCTACTTCCCGGTCCAGAAATGGAGTCTCAACAAGAAATCCATGTGACGCCGAGTCACTTGCAGCTGTTCGTTAACTTAGCGTCCCTCATTTCGCAGAACGCAAGCCGTTTAGAAGAAGCCGATGCGGTGAGACAGTTATAATTTGATTGAGATACATTTTTTAATAATTGTTTTCTGTTCCTCGAATTATTAAAACATGATCTCATAAATCAAAAGATTTCAATTTTTGTGCATTACAGCGTAAAATTAATCATGAATTATTAGTTGCTATCTGAACGGTTCGTAAATAAGGGTCTTATTCTTAATTCGAAATAAAAGACATTTGCATTATATTTATTCGGTTTTTCAGGGGGAATAAAGCTTCGATGACTCCTGATTTTCTCCTTCAGGCAATCCATTTGCAAATATTGCTCCGGTTTCTTTATCGAAAAAGGAAAAAATTTCCGTCAAGATTAAACTATTTCACATTGAAGAAATCAAATAAAGCAATTCTAGTTTTAAAATGAATGGGCTTTGAAAGATTCAATTTTAATGTTTCTTATAAGTTAAATTAAAGATTCTTTGATTTTTAATTAATTACAGAAATTCTTTTGTATTGCAGTGTTTAAATAATGCAAGTTAATTCCCATTTTATTTGGTTCAATAGAAAGTATATCTGTACGTAATTAATTTCATAATCCATAAATAAATTACATTTTCTATGACTTTAGAACATTTGCTTTGATTTATGTATTTAAAGGTAATTAAAAATGAATTTTCTTTCAGAAAAATGACACAAAACTGTTTCTTAATACTTTCAGTTGTATAGAGAAGCCCTGACTCTTCGATCGGATTTTACAAAAGCTTATTTGAATAGAGGAGATGTACTTCTCAAGCTTAACAGGTAAGCATATATTTTTTCTTATATTAATAAAATGCAGTGAAAATTGCTTAACATGAAACTGAAGGGACGGAAATATTTTTTCGTGTTAAAGGATCTTGCAAAAAGGCATATATTCATCAAAATAAAGTTCATTAGAGTACACTTCATTTTCATAGATATGTATATATGCATGTATTTAATAAAAATCAATGAAGCACACAAAAACTTAATGAAATTTAATATAAATTTTTTCAACTCTAAAATCCTTACAGATTTCCGTTTCAATCTTCTGTTTTTGATTAATATCCTTAAGAAGCTCCATCTTCATTTTACGTGAAATAGCAGTTTGATTTCCTCCTGAGATCTTTGCCATTGTGCTCGTAAAAAATTTCTTCTAAAATAGAAAAAACGCAAATTAAACTCACTGAATTGTACTCTCTGTGATGTATTCGCCACTGAATTTCAAACTCAACTGATGAGAGATGAAATGTTTCGCTTGGCGTTTGTAATGGTGGAGGGCTAAAGTAGCTTAGAAAAGCAAAATCGGCTCGTGTCACAAGCTATTTATATTCCCAGGGTATTTCAAAGCCAAATTAGCCTCCATTCTGAGAAACATATGAAACCACCTCTCTTTCATTTCACAACCCTGTTAAATTTCACCTACACATCTGGTGATTTTCGTATTTTGTTCATTCCCAGAAGGGAAGTCTTTTCGTGTTAAAAGAACAAAATGCATGAAAATACATAGTAGCTTGTCGAGACCGTTGTATTATTTCGTGTTAACCGGTATTTCACCTTAAGCGTTTTCGCGTTAAACGTATTTTACTGTATTTATATGTATGTATATATATATAGGCTTATTCTCTACAAACAAGAGGTAACATCCAACAATCACATTCGAAAAACACATAGACAGTAGGAAAATCACACAATGAAGGACATGAGTAACCGAGATTAAAAATTAAAATTAATTATTAATTATTATATTATTTATTAATTAATATATATATATTATTTTTAACTATATTTATCGTAATAATGTATTAGTTAGCGATAAAGCTAATATATATTTAAATCTTAATAACTTTATTAAACAATGTATTGAACATAGATATATCCTGCTAAATTTCTTTACAATTATATTTCTAATAGTTCTCAGTGATATACAATATGTATTAATAACTATTATTGACATTATGTATTAATACTAGTATTTTTAACTAATTATACAATTATTCAATAGATAGCGCCATATGTTTAATAAATTAATAATATTATTTTAAATATTTCTTGTAATCATTTATTTTCCACTAATATTTATATCAATATATATTTATGGTTTTTTAAACGTACATATATATATAGACTTTATATTATTCTATCATAATTTTTAACTTTATGCGGTACTGATATTCCTCTGTTGTATTTGGTGGGAAACATAACCAGTTGACACACTCACGAAGTAAATCTTACTATTTACCTTTTGTATCGACTTTAAATCTATACTGTGAATACTAGTAGGCTATAATTTTATCGTTATATTCTATTGGTATAGTGATTTTATTAGTAATATTTAAATTTCTCTCTCCTAATATTATTCTTTCCTTTCCCCTTGGCACTTTGTATAGACAAATTACAAGTGAAGGTTGGCTAGCCCTAAAACTTGTTTAAACCTGAAATCTTGGCTCCTAAGGTCAGGAGTTTGTTATTGTACTACTGTGCCTAATATTTCCTATATTGAATAGTTATACTTAAGTTATATAGCTATCTGTGTATATATATTTCTGGATTATATATATATATATATATATACATAGTGTTTTAAAAACATTCAAAACATTTCCAATATATTTTATTCTAAAATACATTTTTTATCAACTTGAAAATTACTTATTGCTTCATTTGAAACAATTATTTTCTAAACAAAACATATTTATTTCAATTAAATGATTATACTAATAATAAATTAATTTATGAAATTTTAGGCTATATTTCTCTTAATTTTCTATAAATAATCTCAGTTATAGAACCGGATTCACAACAATGGGATTTCGCTATTACTTCTCGTACATGTTTCAAAGGTAGGAACAGATATTTTAAGTATAAAATTGATACTGCCCTATTTTATGCTCTTGACTCCATGGTATTCTATCTGTTAAAGTAATAGGCTACTTATAAAAAGAATCAGTATTGTATCAATAACCCTATAACGCGAAACTGAAGAGGGGATCCTCCGAACACATGAAGATTATTCAAACCAGATTGAAAACTTTTGTCTTCTTTCAAGTAACATTCATTCTTTTTAAAGTACGTATACAAAGAAGGTTTTTCCTTTTCTAAGAAGGTGTCATTCTTTAAAGAATATGGGCAACCTTTATGTATATGACTCTTTCCATCTGAAGGAGAATACTCACTTCCAATCTCCCTTTCACATTGAGCAGATGGAAAACAGTTTTACTGTGATAGAACGTTCTCTTCATTAACCTTTCATGAGTTTGGCTGGCACCATGAAATATTCAAAGGCCCTGGAGAAGAAAAAGGCATAAGAAAATTTCACCACGCAATGAATATTCTGAGTGATCGGATCTTTTATAGATTGTTTGCGAAAATAGTTGCTCTTGAGTTACTTTTGTTATACAAATATCATTCCTCATAAATGTCAATATAATAAACTCAATGGTCTTGCATTTGTTAAATAAACTTTGGAAAATTATAATTTGAGTCTCCATATTGAATATAAAATAGGAATTAGGCTTCCTGTTTTGTTGAGTAAAAAAGAACTCAGGAAATTGAGCCTAAATAGTATTTGAAAAATTTTATAAATGTAATATGCAGTAGTTTGTAATTTTATTTTTCAAATTGAAGTATAAAAATGTGTTTAAGAAGAAAAATGAAGATAAAATTAAAAATATTTGTGAGAAATTGTCTTAATTTCCACAAATTATAATGAGAAATTTTTTGTAGTATTAATCATATTATTTCAATTAACCTTTCCAGTTTTTCAAAAATTAATATCTCTCAAAGCTTATAGATTATAAGTTAACAATAAAACTTAAGGTATCAGTGATTTAAAACAATTAATCAAAGTGTAGATAATATAAAGTCCAAAAAAGTCACTCGTACTTCACGTTTATATATAACTCTTTATTTTTGAGTCAACTAAGTATTAAAAAAATATCGTTAAAAATATTTTATACGTTCAACACAAAAATAATTGTACGTAAATTCAATGGAATATTTGTAATTTTAGTTATTATTACTTACAACATTAATATATAAAATATTTTTTTCCTTTAATTTTATTAATATTGTAATTTATCCCAGAAAAGAAAACCTTCGGTTTAACATTAAGGTATCCGACTACGTTCGGAACCATGATTTTAAAAAAGCGCATAAATGAATAATTTTCATGATATTTAGTGTCACTTAGATTAGAATACATGTATAAGATTGTTTTATAAGGGCATTATGACAAAAAAAATTATTTAAATGCAATATTTTGGCAAAAAATTAACTTAGAATAACCTTCTTTCCAAATGTTCTCCTTTTG
This sequence comes from Trichonephila inaurata madagascariensis, assembly GCA_019973955.1. NCBI lineage: Eukaryota > Metazoa > Arthropoda > Arachnida > Araneae > Nephilidae > Trichonephila > Trichonephila inaurata. The sequence continues at coordinate 293,035 of BMAV01018558.1, read as the reverse complement.
TAAGAAATGCTTCTATTGTATTAATATTTTGCCTGTATTCAGTTCAGACCTCTGTACAGAGGCTCAACTAGAATTTTTGAAACGCATAACTTGGAAGTCGGTTTATCCATGTTTTATGAAAACAGAAGGGAGAAATTTTAAGAAAATACGCCGATAATTATTTCAAATGGTTGTAACTGTGAAAATAATGTGAATATTTCAAAAATCATAGTTGAGCCTCTGTACAGAGGTCTGAGCTATATACAGGCAAAATATTAATACAATAGAAGCACTTTTTACAAAAGGAGAACATTTGGAACAAAGGTTATTCTAAGTTAATTTTTTGCCAAAATATTGTATTTAAATAATTTTTTTTGTCATAATGTTCTTAAAACAATTTTATACATGTATTCTGATCTAAGTGTCACTAAATATTAAGAAAATTATACATTTATGTGCTTTTTTAAAATCATGGTTCCGAACGTAGTCGGATACCTTAAGTATGAATTTTAGGGTTCTTTCTCGACCGAAATAGCTACAGCTCTTAATATACAATTCTATTTTTCAAAAAAATTCTTTACAATTGTTTAGCACAACTAATATAATTTTGCAATTAAATCTGTTACCTATACTTATTACGATAATTATAAATTTACACTAATCACATACATATAATAATAATTTATGGGACAATTTTGTCATGTTGGAAAAATGTGTAAAAAGAACGATAAAAATTTATGGGTGAAATTACAGCGTACCACAACATATACAGTCTCAATTTATAAATCCTAATATAGAAACCAATGTTTTGCATGTATTATGTATTACGCAGGTCCCTTTCATATACATCAGTGGCTTTAACAGCTGTTTAACTCCCATTCCTGAATGAATTATAAATTTTAATTATTCTGAGTAAGATGATTTTAAAAATAACTAGTTTAGAAAACTAGTTTTATCTCAAATATTTTTTGAAAAACTGCCCTTTTTTGAGTGTAACCAAGTTTAATTTAATTCTCTGATTTCACACCACTCTCATGACAATTCTAAGTTTAAAAGTACACTATTCTTTGAAACAGCTTGTCTTAAATAAAAATATTAGATTTAAGATAAGGGTCCATCGATTTTCCATCATCACAAATCATCTTATCGATTATAGTCGATACGGCACTGAGAAATAAATGGCTACAACTTAATAAATAGCTACTTGCGTTTGTCACTTTCACCCGGTCCATTTACAATTTTCATTTATTTTCTCTGATTTATTCTACGCGTCATTTCCTTTCTTTGTTAAAAAAGTCATTCTTATTTTCAGGACCAAAGAAGCCGAGGCCATGTATCATAGGGCTTTGGAATATGACGACACTAATCCTGATCTTTACTTTAACGTAAGTTCCCTCCCCCTCCTTCATCTTCAAGTTTTCTTTTTTTAAGAGGAAATTTTTAATTTCTTTTTTCTCAAAGACAAGAATATTTTTGAGATTTTAAGAATATGCGTGTATTTTCTTTTTAAGGGATTTGGAAAGAAATCTGGTAGTTTCAAAAAGGATTTCGTTGCAGTGTCCATAGTCCTTTTGTTATCAATTAGATTCTTTTAAGCATTGGACATTTATCGATTTTGAAACTAAAGGCGCTTAATAGCTTTTTTTTCAGTAGTCTAATTCAAAAGAATGTTAAGGATTATCAAAGTATTTCAGAATAAAATTCGATAACAAGTTCTTCAGTCCTAAATTTCGAAGTTGTTTCAAATAAATAAGACTCTTTACATAGAATTATTGTAATTAGATATGTCATTGCTTAAAGTATTCATTTGTACTAAGATCCTTTAAAAGATTACGAAGATCCCTTAAAAAACTTGACAGGTCAGTTTTTTCCATTTCAGTGATTAAGTTATTAAAATTATTCGTTTTTATGAAAAACTTTACTTAATAAATTTACGCAAAGAAATATTCTAAATTCGATTGTAGGGACATGAAAATTATTCATTTTCATTAACAATAGTATTATATACATAAAAAATAACTGTTAAGCAGCGTACATTATTAACATTATTGATTACTTATGAAAATATATAAGACTTTTAAACGTTTCCAAAGATTAATGTTCAAATAAAATTCTGAAGACAGACATTAACATCTTGTAAAATGTTATCATTTATAATTAAAACACATACAGAGTTTTAGAAAAAAATAATTTTAACCTTGGATAAAATGCGCAGTTAAAAACATGCTTTATTTTTCATTCATAAAAATAAAAAGTAATTATTCAACATTTACAATTATGAAACTACACTTATAATTTTATGATTAGAATAGGCAGCAAAAATTTTGCATTTATCCATGATGAAGTCTTAATTTAATTACTTAAATAGTTAAAAATTGTATTGTATCAGTATTTTATTGCTGACTCTAGGAAAGAAAATTTAAATACTCTTACAGGTAGGGAAGAAAATTCGACTAGATACCTGTTAAAATATTTATAGCCCACATTTATTAAAGTACTTAAAGGAGAGGGAACGACTAGGGAAATTCATTTAGGGTCGAGAATTGGTGTAATAGTAGTACTCCTCTAGGGTGTTCAACCCTCAATGTAATTACGCCGAATGGCCGGTCAATTCGGAGAAAAAAACCTTCAAAATTCATGCTTAGCTTTTATACAATTAAATTTCAATTTTCTCCAACGATTTCGTAGCTTGGTTGATATATCGTCTGCCTACTATGCATGAGGTCTGGGTTTGATTCATCGGTCAATTTTTTTTTCATTTCATTTAATTATTTTTAAAATTAAATAAATTCATTTATGAAAGGTTTATTAAATATTAAATGATATTTCATGTAATTATTTTGTATTTTATAAAGTAAAAAAAGTACTGTAACTATATAAATATTTATATTAAATTTTATAAATATAGTTTTATATTAATAAATAATATTTATAATTAAATATATAATAAATATTAAATGATATTATACATAAAAATGAGTTACAAATAGTTTTATAATGTGAAATAAAATATATAAATAAAATATTATGTATAGTATAAAATAATTTATAAAGTATATTATTATTAAATTAATTATTTTATAATTAATATAGAGTAAAAAATGTCTTTTTTATATATTATTAATTTAATTATTTTATAATTTTATAAAACATTTAATAAGTCCTTTTTAAATAAATTTAAATAATTTTAAAAAGTTTATTTAAATAATTTTAAAAAATTAATAATTATTCCATTAATACATAATAAATTTAATAATAAATTAATAATAATTTTAATAATAAATTAATAATAATTTTAATAATAAATTAATAATTTTAATAATACATTAATAATTTTAATAATAATTCTTATTAATTAATTTTAATTATTAATTATTTTAATGAAACATTACTTTAAATAATTTTAAATAATAACTATTTTAAATAATTTTAATCAATAATTATTTTAAATAATTTTAATCAATAATTATTTTAAATAATTTAATTATTACTAATTTTAATTAATAATTGTTTTAATTATTTCTATTAATGATAGTTTTAAATAATTTAAATAATAAATTATTTAAATAATACATTTATTTAATTGTTTTTACTTTATAAAATACAAAATAATTACCGTAAAATCCGGCGTATAACGCACACTTTTAACACAAAAAAATAAGATCGAGATTTACGGTTGCGCGTTATACGCCGGGTATAAAAATGAGAGCTTGAAAAATGAAAAAAGATGAGCATAGGAAAAAAAAATTAGACTTCTACATATATCAAAATACTGTTTTTTGAAAGAAATGACATTTCTTATGAACTTAAAAGGTTGTATTTCTAGAAGTATACTACTTTTCAATAGCTTGCAATAATACCTCGAATAAATGACTTAAAAGCATACGTAAATTTCAAGTTTTTTTGTAAAAAAGGAGGGGCGCGTTATACGGTGAATGTATCTTAAAATTAAAAATTGCAGCTCTAAAGTATGGGTGCGCGTTATACGCCGGATTTTACGGTACATAAAATATCATTTAATATTTAATAAACTTTTTATAAATAAATTTATTTAATTTTAAAAATAATTAAATGAAATGAAAAAAATTGACCGATGAATCGAACCCAGACCTCGCGCGTAGTATGCAGACGATATATCATCCAAGCTACGAAATCGTTGGAGGAAATTGAAATTTAATTGTATAAAAGCTAAGCATGAATTTCGATGGCTTTTTCTCCGAATTGATAGGCCATTCGGCCGAATTACATTGAGGGTTGAACACCCTAAGGGAGTACTAATATTACACCAAGTCTCGACCCCAAATGAATTTCCTTAGTCGTGCCCTCTCCTTGTTAGAAAAAAAGTCAAACCAATGAAATAATTAACTTTATACCTGTTATTTAGCTTGGAGTAGTTCTCATGGATCAAGGAAGAAATTCCGAAGCTCTTGAATTTTTCAACAAAGCTTTAGATGTTGAACCTGATCATGAGGTAAAGGATTATAGTTCATCAAATAAAAATAAAAATTGTTAACATAACATTTAACGTGAAATAATTGCTTTTAAAGTTGCAATGTGGTTTTATTTTTAAAATAGTATACTTCAATCACGAAAAAAAAATTCATAATTTTTTTTTTTTTCAGAAATCATTGGAGTTCTCAGCTATTTTAATGCATGGTTCCAACATTCCAAATCACAGAAACTTAGCTAAAGTTCGGTAAATATATATTAATTCATTTTATTTAAAAGAACAAATATGTTTTGTTTGCGAAACATTTTTGACACATTATAAACAATTTTTTACTTAACATTTATTATGTGTTTCCTTATTTTGATAGCTTACCAATGTACAAAAAATTAAGACGAAAACAAAAAAATAGTCAAAATTTGCACATGAAACAATGAAACATTACTAATTCTAGTAAATGTTTTCAACCTTGAATTAAAAATATTCGACTGTATTAATTTTGGACAACATCAGAGGGTTAATAACTTTAGGAGACATCTAAACATAAAGAAGGAATTAAAGTTGGCGCATACATATATTTGGTCTAAAATAAAGTATAAAATTCTAATGTAGAAAAAGAAATTTACATTTATATCTTTTATTGAATTTAGCAAATAATAATATTCGTTTTTATTGTTTATAGAGTAATAACCACTTTTATTTGTTTATGAATACCGCCCGTACATTAGCTAGTGATGCTAACTAATGTGTCGTTGAGCCTTGATTTGAATCCTGGAGAAGTCATGGATGTTTGTAAATGTATAGTGCCTTTGCGGCATGGGGATATTCTAAAAACCGTTGAGTCGCAAGTCCTCTGGAGAGGTTGGTGGAAAGGGAAAAGAAGAAGGAGGTCCCTGACCGCCCCAGGTTGTTTTCCCTCAAAGTTGAATTAGAACCGAGTCAAATCGTACTGTCACCTGTGTGATGCTCAAAGTTACGGCTAACGACAGGCGCACATGTAGCTCTTTGCCGCGATGAATTTCGTGGGCCTCGATCTAACATCGTCAGACAGGTGGCATTAGCAACAGCAATTTGTTTAAGAAATAACTAAATAACACCTAAGAACTTTATTTCATAATGAGTATCGCTCATAATTATTTTGTTGATGTGAGGAATCTGTTGGCTCAGTTTGTTGACTGTTCCAACGACACACTCGGATTTTAATACAGGACTAAGTAAAATACTCCGATTTCTTCTGTTAGTTCCTCAATATTTATGAAGATAGTTTGTTTCATTACTGTTTGCGTAACGTTTTCATCGAACTCTGCAGATATTATAAGATGAGACACGTCTTTTAAGCGTTAATTTTAGGTGTAGAATTTCTGAAACCACCGTTGGAATTAACTTACTTCAAGGTATCCGACTACGTTCGGAACCGTGATTTTGCAAAAGCGTATATAAATGGATAATATTTATATTTAGTGTCACTTAGATTAGAAAATGTATATAAAATTGTTTTAAGAATAGTATTACAATAAAAATTATTTAAGTACATTATTTTGACAAAAAATGAACATAGAATGACCCATTTTCAAAATATTCTCCTTTTGTGAAAAATGCTTCTATTATATAATAATTTCTTGCCTGTATATAGCTCAGACCTCTGTACAGTGGCTCAACTATGATTTTTGAAAAATTCACATTATGTTCAGCGTTAAAACCTATTGAAATCATTATCGACGTTTTTTTCTTAAAATTTCTTCCCTCTATTGTCGTAAAATATGGATAAACCCACTTCTAAGTTATATATTTCAAAAATTCTAGTTGAGCCTCTGTACAGAGGTCTGAGCTATATACAGGCAAAATGTCCTTTGTCATAATGTCCTTAAAACAATTTTATACATGTATTCTAATCTAAGTGACACTAAATATCATAAATATTATCCATTTATACGCTTTTGCAAAATCACGGTTCCGAACGTAGTCAGATACCTTAACTGTCTGATTCTCATATACTGCAATAATGTACCTCGAACTTTCTATTGCCTTTATTTGACTCCCAAAACAAAATATGCCGAATATGTTTTGATCGATCGCCTGATAGACAGTAACATGAGATCAAGGTCCACAAAATTCATCGTGGCAAGGGGCTATGTTTCTACGCCTGTCGTTAGCTTAGCTTTGAGCACCATACAGGTAACAGTACGATTTTGCTGGGTTCCATCCCAATTTTGAGGGAGAACACCCTGGGAGTGCTCAGAGGCCTCCCACCTCTCTTCCACTTCCACCAAACTCACGAGAGAACTTTCGGCTCGACGGCTATTTTTGTTTTTGAATACTTTTGTTATTGAATTTTAAGTCTTATTATAAAGGTGTGAATAACAACTTCTA
>BMAV01018558.1:229997-252856 GCA_019973955.1 Trichonephila inaurata madagascariensis | reverse complement strand
TTTTTTGTAGGAATAAGTTTAGACATTAAAAGTGCATACGATTCTATTTACGTGGATGGTCTTATTTATAAATGTTTACAAATTGGTATAGCAGGAAACATAGCAAATTGGATACATAAATTTCTCACATCTCGAACGTTTCAATTAAAATGGAGGGGTTATTTTTCTTCCAAAAAATTTGTCCCGCAGGGTCTAGCTCAAGGTAGTGTCCTATCCCCTATTTTATATACTATTTATATGAACGACATATTTGATACCTTAGAGTCGGAAGTTGAATGTCTGGTCTACGCCGATGACATATTTATATTTTGCGCTCATAAATCCCTTGATGTTATTTGCAAAAAAATACAGAATACACTGGAAAGAATTTCCCAGTGGTGTAAATATTGGAAACTGGATTTAAGCCCAGAGAAATGTACAATAGCTGAATTATCAAACAAGAGAAATTATACTCTTCCTAATATTCTGTTAGCTGGATTTCCTCTACAATGGCAAACTTCTATTAAATACTTAGGAGTTTTTTTTTCTAAACGCTGTCAAAATTTTTATATTAAAAATCAACTAAGTAGTAAAGCCTTGAAAAGGATCAATGCACTGAAGGGTATGGCATATAAACATTATGGGCCGAGATCAAGAGATCTCATTAATTTAGTTAATAATAGCATATGCAGTGTTTTTTACTACATTTGTCACATTATAAATAAATGGTCTGAAAATCAATTAAAACCTTTCAATGTTATTCAAACCAAAGCCCTCCGAATTGCCTTGGGTCTCCCTCAATGGACCCCAAATATTGTGCTCCTAAAGTTAGCTGGTCAAGAAGTTTTGTCAAATAAAATTAGAAGATTGGCAAACAAGTTTTTTATTACTCAAATCTCTAATAGAGATTTTTCTCCTCTTTATTACAATAACCCCGAGACAATGAATCTTAATGTTTTGGAAGAAGATAAAAATAATATCATTAGTGTACTTCATGATTTAAATGTTGACGATGATCAAATTATTTCAATTCCCAGATTAATCACCTTTTTAGACCTTCCATGCAAAATTTATATCAATAGTTTTAAATTTCAAGATAAAAACCTACCGATCCCTGCAATAAGCGTTCTATTTGATGAAACGATCGAACATAAATTTCAAAAGTTTTTTATTATCGCTACTGATGCTTCGAAAAATCACCAAATTACTTCGATAGCAGGTATATCAAAAAAATCTTCATTTGCTTACAGAATCAATCATTACAACTCTGTTTTTACTGCAGAAGCTTTGGCTATTTGTCAAGCTTTGGATGATCTGGTGGATTCTAATGTAAATTTACTTCTCTTGTCGATAGTCTTTCTGTCCTTTCTGCACTTCAAAATTACTCGATCAAATCCCATAAGGTAATTCATAGACTCGCTAGTAAAATTTACATGCTATCTAACTACATTAATCAATTAATTCTGCTTTGGATTCCGGGACATTCAAAAATTAATTGGAATGAGCAAGCGGATAATCTCGCAAGATCGGTCACGGAGTCCAATGTTTACATTGACTGGATTGCCTCAGAAGACATTCATAAAAATATATATCAAAATAGAATTCAAAAAATAAATGAAAAATACTACTTAAGCAAATATTTTGAAAAATTGGGAAATATTCCGACCATTGATATTATTTCAAAGTGGACAGAGAATCGAAGAGAAGAAATTTTAAGCACTCGAATCTTCAGTAAAATGATTATCACTCCAGGCCTTCTACATAAATTTAACTTACAGGATAATGCAACGTGTACCACATGTAATTGTATTAATGATTTGGACCACATCATACTAAACTGTAGCAGATATACTAGACATCGAAACAACCTCTGGTCTATTCTTCATATTGATCCACATTCCACTATCACGTTTAGAGATGTTTTGGAAAAAGCAATGAATAACAAATCAACTTTCAGAATCTTTTTAAAGGGAATGAAATATTTTAGTATTTACTAATCTATTAAGCCTTTTCATACTTTTTCTTACTTTTTGAGGGATCATAGCCTGTGTTGCTCTATATCCCCTTCAACCTTTCAATCAATCAATCAATCAATCCGTGTATCGGTCACTGTGTTGAATGTTGACACATCGTTTATAAATAATTTTGTTTATTGTTAAGATGATTATAGTATAAATAAAAAAACCGACTGTTTTATTGTTAATGACTTCTGTGGTAAGTGTAAGACATTCCTTATACTGTTTATTTATATTTTCAAGAATTCGAAATATGAATCAACTTCTGCCTTGGCAAGCAATCAGTGTCGATTTCAAATTATAAAAACTATTTAAATAATAAAACTCACTAATTTTCTTGTCTGATATGGTGGACTACACGAAGGCTTAAAATGTCAGAATAAAATATAACAGAAACAAACTCATAAAAGAGATGTGAGAATATTTGTTTTAATCTTATTTGGTCTCCTCTTATTCTGCCTTTAGAATAAGCTGGCCAATCTAAATTGGATATTCTTGAAAAGTAATGGAGGTAATTTTTTAACATTCTATGTAAAGATGTTTTTCTTTTCGAAGTTTCCAATTCATGAAGAGATCGAAACTAAAGAATGAAATACATCGTGAACTTTCAGATTTCGTTTTTACAATTTTTTTTCTTTGCTGTGTTATCCATTTTGCCACATCTGAGACCATTTGAAGACTACCTCAAACAACATAAAATGTCTAGATAATGCCCCTTGTTCATTGTTCATATCTTGGGAATAAATTCTGAATGAATAATTCCTTCAGAATCAAAAAATATCTCCATCATGACTTTCTTGGCATTTTTGGTGAAATTGTCGAATCGGCCGCTTCTCCGCCAAATTTAGAAAAATCGCGTATTTGGCGCGCGTTTTTGTCAAAAACGACTTCTCCTTCACTGGAGAACTAATTCAGAAGGGTTACCAGATTTAGCGCATTTATCGATTTGGCGATAAAACACTTGGCGCGAGAAGCGGCCGATTCGACAAATCAACCGCATTTTTTAAAATGCCAATACATCTTTAAACTGGACTTTCATAAAATTACTGTATACCTTCCTTAGTATTTTTTAAGTTTCTTTGTACGTGTTTCATCAAAACGCTGGCAAAATTTAATGTTTACGACATTGTTCTTAAAAAGCCATGTTTCATAGAACAAAAATGACCATTTCAGAAGAAGAAAAAAAGCATGACATGGAAGAGAGGGATGTTGGAATGCATTTCAAATGGTATTTCTTTTACTGCATGCTTTGGTCGTCATGTGTGATAGTCCTCAAACATTTGCATCCTACCAATATATGTATGATATTGATCCCCTTTCCCAAATTGGGAATCATTTTGGTAAGCAGAAGAGTTCACGAAGGTTTCAGTTATGTGTTTTTTTATTGTAATTGCTAAATTCATTGAAAACTTGGCTTTTGACTTATACAGAAAACATTGATTAGTAGGCATGGTGATTTGCATATCAGTTTCTAAATTAAAAAGATACAAATTTAATCTGAAATGTATAAAAGACAAAAGTTGAAGACTATTGTTTTTGCAGCAGATTTTAATATAAATTAATTTATTAAATATATTACAGTTCTGTTTACATTAGAAATAACTGTGAAATCAGTACAAAAAAATGATGTATTGAAATTTTTGAATTCATAAGACATGCCCTGTAGTTAAAAAAATTTCTAATGTGGTACTATATTTATTTATAGATTCTAATACATAGGAATTAAAATGTCTGAAATTTTAACATCCTTGTGTTCTGTACTTCTGAGAGAATATTTTGGTGATATAGTCCAACAAGTTGGAACTTTTTTATTGAAGCAAGTTTCATCATGTCCCCTTTTTTTTATCAGACTTAATGTTTCTTTACCTTTAGACAAGGTAAGTAAATAATGATTTTTTATTGGTGTTAAACTAAACTTTATTTTTTTTTTTTAATATTTTAAGAAAAAAGTTATTAGAGGAAAGGACACTGAATAATTGATTAATGTTCTGATTTCGCGTGTATAGATGAGAGTTCATGTTTTATAATTTTTGATTATCAATATTCTCACAAAAAATTACTGGCTCTTTCTTAACTATGAAAATTAGTTCTTAGAGGAAACTTTTGTTATTACAACACAAGGAGCTTACAGCTCATACATACTTTTATGCTCATAAATTATAATAAATATTTTTTAAAAAACAAATTATTAGCAGAAAAGAGTGACATTCATCAAGATTTTGTAGAAAAATACAACATTATTTAAGCATATTTTCAAGTTTTGCACTATGCTATAATTCTGATGAAGTTCAGTACTTTTTTTTTCAGTTGTTGGTAAAATTTACTGCATCATCATGGTTGGTTACAGATTAATAAAAAGGTATTTTTATGAAATAGTGATTGATGAAAGACAGATATAATTATGCATACATACATACTTTGTTATTACTTGTTCTCAAAAATATGCCTTTGACACATAAGTGCTGCCAAATGTTGAAATCAGGAAAGCAGTAATATAAAGAAACCTTTAAGTGAAAATTTTTTTGTTGCATTTTATGTTTAAAAAAACAATACTGGGCTAGAAGCTCAAAAAAGCACACACAAATATGAGTCGTTTAGAAGCCAATGTGGTTAAGTCCATTTTTTGATATTTTCTGATTCTTGTAAATTTTGATAAAATAAATAATATTCTTCATAATTATTAAAGGATTTACTCATTGCTTCCTTTTTTCTATGACCTAGGAAAAAGGAAGCAGCGAGTAAATCCTTTGATAACTAAGGATAATATTATTTATTTTATCAAAATTTACAAGAATCAGAAAATATCAAAAAATGGACTTAACCGCATTGGCTTCTGAGCGACTCATATATGAATACATCTTTTGAAAATTTAATACTGCAACACTAAAATTCATTAATTAATTTTATAAACTTATAAAATTTGTTACTGTTGATTTATAATGATTCTATTTTGTTGATTCATGAAATTGTCTAGGCATTTGGTTCGTAAGTACATTTACTAACTTGCCCAATTTTGTGTTAATCAAAGCTTTAGTTTTCAATTTTTATTCATTTGATCATCAAACTTTGAAAAGCCAGTGTTCTTTAAAACTTAAAAAAAACTTTTAGTTCTAATTCCTATATATAACGTTAAGTAATAGCTTTAATACTGTAAAAATGTTTTTTTTTTGTTCTTTCTGTGTGTTGTTTTCTTATACTTTTAAATAAAAACTTTCAAGTGTAGTTTTATTTTGTTTCACATTATAGTGGCTAAATTATCTCATTTTTTTAGGTAAAATCATCTTTATGTGTACTTATTCAACACAATTTTTGTGATTTTGCTGAAAACGAAAGAGGTTTTGTTGAATATACAATGGGACATGAAAGTGTCCTTCGACTGTTGCATTATGAGCGCTATGCTTATTGCTCACAGCTCTTGTAAGTTATTATGTTCTGGGTGTAGAATAATTATTATTTCTCTCTTTTTCTGAAGTTATTACTTTAGATTGTTTCAGGCCTCTTAATTTGTAATTTCAACGAATATAACAACAGTTTTTGTTTTCAATCTAATTTACAATCTAATGCAGAATACTGTCATATTCTCATTAAAATATTACAAAATACTTCAATCAACTATATAATATTATTTTATTAATATAGTATATTGTTTTATTAATATCACATAATTATCCAATATCTGTATTTCTTTAAATTATAAGTGTCAGATAGATTTTTAAAAAATAAGTTTAATTCAATTTTGCATAGTTAAGCTTTTTTTTTTTTTTTTCTTTTTTGAAAAATGCATAAAATTAATTTTATTTTAACTTTTTAACTAACTTTGAAATGTTATACTTATATTTCTGTCACTCTTTCTTTTATTTAATTAAGCTTAATTTATACAGATTTGGTGATCCAGCTGATTTACTAGTTGAGGAAATCCTTAATAATGGAAAATTGACTATGAGTGAAGCCATTCAAAAAGTTGTTGAACGTTTGCAAGATGCAAAAGATACAACTGGTGTTGGTAAGATGCTATAATATGACTTATATCTAAAGTCCAACTCAGGAAAAAAAATATATTAGAATTGGTTTATGCTTTATGTGAATATGTAAAAAGAAATCCCTGCTCTAAATTGTTTTTTTTATGTAAATATTCATTTATGTTCATGGAATCCATCTAAATCATGGGCGTCCAATCCATTACCTAAAGCAGATATTGATGGGAGCAAAGAAACAAATGCAGAGGAAAAGAAAAATCAATTGCTTACTCCAAAATTCATTTTACTGTTGCAATTGAATATTGAATATAATTTTGTGTTTTTCAATATTTTGCATTTATCATTGTTTGTGCACATTCTCTTAACAACTCCTTCCATTGTATGGCAAGATAGTTAAATTCAGATTATGTTTCTGTGAACTAACTGAGTGAAGAAAATAAAGTAGTTCATTGATATTGTTAGTAATATTTTTGCATTTAAATCTTATGTGTCTTATTATACTAATCTCCTCAATTCTCAAGTCCTTTCATAATTTTTTTTATCTTGTGTTAGAGAAACAGAGAAGGATTTCTGTAACTGTCAGCACAAGTTTTTTAACTCTTCTAATTAATGAACATTTTTTTTATTTTCAATATAATTTGCATTTCTTTTGTATACTGTTATTGACTATCAGAAGTAATAGGTTGGTCTTTTTTACCCTTTTTGGGTAGACTTAAATAATTTTCTTGCATGAACAGACTACACATTTTCTTGGTTTATTAGATGGTGGACCTTGAGATAGTATAATTCTTAAGTTATAAACTGAATACCATCAACTTATTCAACATGGTCAGAAAATATAAAAACCTTCTGGATAGAAACTTATGGAGCATTATCTCTGTTACTCAGAAACTGCTTGTAAACGGGGATACATCTAATCTTAGAGGTTGGAGAACATCAGATGACTAATTTCGTAACTTCCTCTTTATTTGGTTTCTTCACAAAGCATGCAGATTTTACATCAGTTAGAGCTTTTGAGTGGAGGCATTGCTTTTTGTTTGCTCTTGGAACAGATTTTACAACCACAATTATGTTAGAACTTCATTCAAGTTGCTCTGAGGTAAAAGCCTTCAGTAAAACATTTTAAAATTTTTTGCATGATTTATTAAGTTGTACCAATAAAAAAATACTGTTATGCTCTTTACAACGATGTATTTGTAAGTTAGTTTTTATAATATGGATTGTGAATTTTTGAATAAAAATATTAATAGCATTTGTTGTGTGTGTGCACTTAGGAATAACCAGGTATATATGGGAATGAAACCTTGACCCTAATAAATACATTTCACTTGAAAAGATTGACGTAGAAAATAGTTTAAAGAGGAAGATTGTTAAACTGCTTAAATGGACAAGATATTAATATTGATTTTAAATTGGACTTAATGTTATTGTAAAACTGAAATTGAAAAAAAATCACTGAAAAATTCCACCTTCTGAACTTACATGCTTCAAAGGCAGACCACAGAAACCAAAAATTAAGACTCTTCTTAACCTACATGTTTTTGTTTCTCCCCACCCCTTTCTTACTTTTTTTTTTTGCTTTCTCTTCCTCTGTAGATTATTCTTCAGCAGAAGTGTGTCACAAATTCAAATTACTCATTGAGAATCATTACCTTATTCGATGTCCATATCTCCATTCTCCTGAAAATGGAAAAGTTCCAAATCTTTCCATTTCAGAAAAAGAAATGTTCATTGTCCCTGAGGTATTATTCCACTTTTATTTCATAATGTACATTTTATCTTAAAAATCATAAATATTGTTGTTAAAAGATGTTAGCAATGAAAAAAAAAAAGCATTTTTGAATTATTAATCACAAGTTATTTACTTATATTTTTATACTATGCATAGGTGATAAAAACTTTAAATTCTAATTTTTTCTAATGTAATTAAAAACATATTTGACAGTTTAAGATTATTGCCAAAGGATATCCTTTTAGAGAATATATTTATATTATTATATTAATTTAAAATAGATTTCTAACTTTTAAAAACCAATCAAAGAATGCTTTTTTAAATATATTTGAAATGTGCAAATAAAAAAAACCATTCAGTTTTAAAATGAAGTATTAATTTTGCAATGTTACATATTTTTTAATTTTTTTAAGATTAAGTTACATCTACTGGAAGCAAACACTGATGAAGAACAAGCAGCTAAAAGACAAAAAGTTGATTTCCCTGATAGTGAAATATATTGGAGAATAAATTATGATAGATTTCAACAATTCTTCAGGTAAATTTTAATATTTTTTATCTTAAATTTGGAAGGTGAGAAAAGTTTTTCTTAGAATATTCAAAACTTTCTAGTGATTCATGATCTCTTGATTATGTCTTACTTAAATGTCATTCCTTTTTTCATGTCTAAATTTTTCATTATTTAATACTGTTTTCTTTTATGTTATAGTAAAATATATATATAATATAGTTTTCTTTCAATTATTATATCACTCCTTACAGATTTTTTTAAAAAAAGTAATGCACTTAAGGAAATTTTTTTAAGTCCCCCCCCTTCCCCATTACCAATCTGTTTATATGAATTTGAAAGGTGATTGATGTAATGTCTTAATATTTATATGCATCTTGTGTGGGACCTAGCTTTGGCTTTATTTTCTGCATTCAATTTATCTGTAATTTATATCATAATTTGTTACTTACTTCACATTTTGTTATTTACTTCTAAACTGCAGTTGTAGAAGTAAATAACAAAAATTAATTTAAAATTTGCTATTAAATAAGTCTACCTAAATTTAGAAATTACTTTATGATGTGAAATATTAAATAAATGTGAAAGTGAATAGCAAAAAGTAAAAGTTATAACTATTTACATTGTCTACCAAGTGTTTGGTCATTTAACTCTGTTGCTATGATAGTTTTTAAATATATTAAATTGTATTCTCAAAACGAAAAAAATTTATATTGAAAAATAATTTGTTTCAATGTCTTATATGTATATTAAACAAATAGTTTGTCATAAAATGGATGACTTATTACATTAGTTACAAATTATAATAAAAATGAAAAAAACTACAATAAATTAAATGTTTAATTTTATCTGTTCAAAATTTATAAATGCTGCTTAAGTTTAAAAATCTTTTCTTTTTTAAAAAAATCTGAAATTTGAATTCAATAAATTTATTTTACTAGAACACTGAAAACATTAAATTGAGCAAGCTTAAATGGCATAACAACCGGAAAAACTGCATTAAATTACCTTAGAGTTGATGAAATTGAGCTAGCAGGGAATGAAACCTACTGACATTTAACATGATCTGAATGTCAATTCAGTTTTGTATGTACACAATTATTTTAATAAACTATTAACCACATTAAGATTTTGTTTTCAGAGACGAAGCCATAATTTCGGCATGTAGCAATCATTTTGATGAAAAGTCAGCTGATGTAGTAAGAGCAATATTAAATGAATCAGATCTAAAATCAAAAACACTTTCTCCAACTACCAATCCTGTACAGTATTATGATATAGTTAAGAGACTAACTACAATTAGTACAGTTAATTCTCAGGTAAATATTCATTTTTGTTCTCATAATATACAAAATTTATAAGTATACAGGTGTCCCTTGTATAACACTGTTAATTTGTACCATGCTATATCAAAACTGTGTTATACAAGATGTTTTATTTCTTGATTTAAATTATTAATTTATTTAATTAATTACATATGTACATAATATAAATTAAGGCAATATGTACCGTGTTATATCAAAATCAAGTCTTGCAGTATAAAATTTTATGTTCTAATAAATCATATAAATGAAAAAGTATCCAAGTTTTTAATAAAAAAAGTATGAAATTCAAAAATTAAGAATACAACAAAAAATATATTTAAAAAAAAATTATTATTATAAAATAAAGAGAAACATGGCTTATTAGGATAACAAAATCAATTTTCATCATCACTCTCATCAGAAATTACAGGTAATCTAGTTTTTTTTTTCTTCTCAAAGTTGGTTGAAACTCCTCTTCACTAGATTTTCACCATCATTACAAAAGTTATGTCTGTTTCGATCTCGCAATTCTTTCAGAATTTCTCTGTAAGGAGTTGAAAGAATTTTGCAATTCTCTTAAATTTTCTGCTATGTTCTTCTGAAGGATCTTTTTCCAAGAAAAATTTTTTCAATATTTTACCTAAAGCTTTTCCTTCTTGCATATCAATTAAATTTAAATAATCAATCTAAGCAATGTTACAAATCTTTTTGAAATCATCAGACATAATTCGAAGTGGAGATATTTAGTCATTCAATATTTCTATCTCGTTAAAAGTTTGTTCTTTAAACAGTTCTCAAAACATCCTTGATGTTCATATCTGAAAACCCGTCCCCTTCAAAATTAGGAGCAACCAATATCATTCTTTATATTCTTCCTCAAATAGTAATATTAATACATTTTCAACACATACCGTCAAAAAAGAAAATCAGATTTTTTGTAGCAATAAAGTTGAGAATTCTGCTTATTGAAAAAAAATATTCAATTTTTTAAAATCGTGTTATATCAAATGAGAGTTTTGTACCTAGCAATATCGAATCTGTGTTATAATAATCACAAAGGAAGTCATTTGGTTTTTTAACTAAAAAACCCTCCTATTAATGAATTTTCTCTTGAACTTTGTTGAAGTGAAACTTTCTAAATTTAATTCTTCCTCCCGTGTTTATCATTTGCAAATGTTTAAAAAATATTTTGTGCTAAGAGTTAAATTTCATAAAGCATCAAATAATTCCTTTCTGCACACATTTCTTTATAAAATTTTGAGAAATGAAAATAACATGAATTTGTTTTTGAGTCACACACAATTTTATTTCATTTTAACTTAATTCAATCTTATTTAATACTTTAGGAACTAGGTGGTCTTCTGGTTAACTTATGTGAAGGCACTAGAAGTTTTGTATCCAAAGCTGATGATAGAGGAAATGGTATGTATGTAGTAAATATTGACAAAGTATTAAAAAGAATTGTTGAAGAAATTGCTGCGTCAGTTGTGCGAGATGGGTTTGGCTCCAAATGTGCTAGAATATTTAGGTAAGAATGCTGATTACATCAAATAGTTAGCTTTTCCTCATTCATATTAGAAATACCAAAACAAAACTTTTAAATTCAGTTAAGCTCTCTCATTCATCTCTCCTTAATGAAATCATTGAAATTTTTTGTGTTGCACATTACTTTGTAATTAACCAATATTTTATTACTTTATTTAATTTAAAACTGGATTAAACAACATGTATAACTAATTCATGGTTAATGCAATTAAGATAAGTTAAATGCATCTGCATATTTTTAAACTTTTTTTTGGAGATGTACAATAATTTATATATCTAATGTTGAATCTACTATTTTCTATTAGATAAGAAATGCCTTACAAAAACTTTTAATTTTTACAGAATTCTCTTGGATAAGAAAGTACTTGAACCTAAACAAATAGAAGAACTAGCTATGCTTCATCCAAAAGACACCAAAGAGTATATTTTCAAAATGATTGAAGAAAATTACATATTTTCACATGTAATGAATGCTTTTTTTTTTCCTGCTAAAACATATTTTCCAATATTTTAATAAAATTATTTGAAAACTGAAAAGCAAATGTCAAGTTAAATTCTTTCTACTTAAAATGTTATATATTTTTTTTAGAAAAATCTATATTTTTTTCTTCCAATACATATAAATAGCATTTTATCTTCAATTTAAAATTATTATATTTACCTAGTTCACATGTTTTTTAACATTTTGAATGAAACAAGGTTTTTGCAGAACAAATATTTTAATTTGACTTTCTTAATAATTAATAGCTTTCAAAATATACATGGCTGTAAACATATCTATATTTAATTTGCAGTGTAAAGATTTGTGTTATGAATAAAATCCCTGATTTCTTAAAATACTTATCTTGGATGATTTTTTTTTTTTTAAGGAATTGCCAAAGGGATCAGATTTTATGCATGGACAGATATTTTATCTTCTTCGAATTGATATGGTTCAGGTATAAAAATAGGTCTTATTATTTATATCAATAAGTATATATCATGCAGATCTAATTATTTGTAACATGTACTCTCCTTTTGTTTTACTGAATTTCCTCAATACTTAAACGTAAATAAAAAAATTCTTTGATTTCAATATCCAATGCTTTAAAGGAAAAAATTCAACCTTTATTTTTTTTAAAGCTAAACATTCCATACATGCATGTAGTTCCTTTCCCCTCAAGCTGTTGTATAAAAAGAATACGAGTTCACTTATTTTATTTACAATCTCTTATTTAAGGTTTGTCGAATGTTACTGGAAAGATGTTATCAAGCTCTCTTTAATCTCATTACATGCAGTGAAGCACAGTACCAGGAGAATAAAAGACTGTTAGAAAAAAAACAAAGAATTGATGCCATAGTTGCTTCTTTGAAGATTAATGGTGCTGATGAAGAACAAATAGAAGAGGTAAAAGAATATAGGGGGGAAAAAATTCTTTCAATCATTTTTTCTAGTTTCAGACAATAGTATAAAATGTAGTACATAAGGATTCAATGTTAAATCACATTTATTAAAATAAATCATTTAAATTTCCTTAAGCATTAAAAGAAGTTCAATGAACTTTAGGAGATATTAGTTCAGCTTGATCATTAAGACAAAGTAGAATATTACAGAATAAGAAAGTATTTATAAACTTGATTTAAGATAAGGAATGTGCTAAAATAAAGCAAGTTTTATCTTGCAACTCAAAGAATATACATTATGTAAAAGTGCTAATGGTAAAATATATTCAGTAATCTACATTTAATTCATTTTTATAAATATTAAATAGTTTACCAAATTATATCTCCTGTTTTTCTGTACATTTGTATTAACTTTAAAATGTATTTTTTTATTTTCAGGTACAGCAAATCATCTCCCAGCCAGAAGAAGCTGTAATAACCAAAGTAACTCATGTAACACAAAAAATTGATTCTAGTCAAATTCAACTAGCTGAAATGATTTCAATATTAGGTATTTGGTTAGATTATACAAAAATAAAGTAAAAAAGAAAAATGTTTTCCATGAATATTGTATACATAAATTAGACCTAATTGTACTCAAATACTGAATTCAAAATACATCCTGCAGGGGGGGGGGGTCTGTAAATGGGACTCTCTGCAAAATGCAAAAAAAATTACTTTTATATAGTTATTACATGAAACTTTTCATTTAGTAATATTTAAAATCAACTTAAATGAAAAAAATTAAATTTTCGACTTGATTTTTGAAAATAGCCTAGAAATGAGTTCTGTAAGGGTTAAAAAAAATAACTAAACTACAAAACTAAATAACAGATAATTTGCCTTACAGCAAGGGTGTCAAAGGCTAAACAAACAATTTAACTTTGGGTGGGCCTAAAAAAAAATCAATAAGTACGAATAATATAATGTTTGTCTTGCTATTATCTTTCCCATTTTGGGAGAAATTATTTAAAATTATATATTATTGTGTGGCGATATATAGAATGGGCTGCAAAAATATTTGTGGGCCACATGTGGCCCGCGAGTTTGACACTCCTACCTTAAAGTAATGGCACCTGTCAAGAGAGGAATTATGTTATACATAAGGATGCAACATATTCTAACAGTGAATCAGATTAAATTTTCTTCCTTTAAAGTTACTTTATTTAGAAGACTACAGACTTTCTCCCCTTATATATTTGTAATGAATAAAAGTAATTAGATTTAATTACGGTTAAAAAGGAATACCTAGAAAGTATTGAACTGTCATCCTCATTATCTTACAGAGTTAAACTATATGGAGATCTTTAGAAAGAATTTAATTTCAAGTGTCTTACCTTTCCCAAACTAATTTATAATATTTTATGAATATTTAGCATCAATTACTTGTTACTATTTTTTTAAAATGAATGCTTACAACATTTTCTTTAATTTTCCTAAAACGAAATTTGTAAATTACAAAGACAGTTAAATAATAAAATCCATCGAGATTGATTTTTCAGATCCAAATATATATAGTTTGACAACTTTATTTCAATATTCAAGAAACCATATAGTTGTGAATTCACTGAATGTAAATTTTAGATTAGATTGAATGTCCAAATGCATTATATGAAAAACTATTTCAAACAAAATAGAATTTTCTAAATTCTTTTATTAAATTTTTGTCTATTAGTAATCAAAAAAATAATTGTATACCACATCTCTTTGCATTTTAATGAAGATATTTACAAAACTTTTATATCAAAAACTTATGGAAAATAACAAAATTTGTTTTCTGTATATTTTTTTATTAATGAAAAAAAGAAGCATATAATCTACAGTTTTATTAAACAATTCACAGTGACATTTTTATACAGTGCTATGTACAGATGGAAGTTAATCATTTTTTTAATGTGAGCACATCAAATAAATTTACAACAGCTCTTACAATGATTTCTATCATTCAGACTGCACACAAAAGTGAAGCATGGGAAATGCTATATAAAATGTGATCTCTAATGAGCAAGTGTACTAAGACCCAAGCATTTTAAATTGCAAACAAAAACCTTGAAGTTAAACTTCTCTTTGGGTCTTCTTTTTAACTATAAGATTTCAATAATTTATTATAATAAAAAATACTGTGAATGATATTTCTATTTCCCAATCACAGTATTGTAGAGTTAAGTAATTTGTAAACCCCCTTTTTTGTATATATATATATATATATTTCATTTCAACTGGGCAGGCTATTGGTCTATTTAGGATCAAAAACCTTCCAAAATAAAACTAATCCACTGTATTTTATTCCTGTACATTACAAGTCTAAAAACATAAGGTTCAGAAAGAAAAAAGTTCTGAACCTTATTTATCAGACGACTTGATATCAGGATGACACTAAGTTCACAACACATGGTAGAAACTTGAATGATGGATTGTATAAAGAGCTAATTTTTCTTCTTAACACAGAACACTGACAACTTTCTATGGTTTCTAGTAGAAGGCTTTAGACTAGATGGATTATATTTTCCTTCTTTTTTTTTTTTTTTAAATTAATGAATTGGAAATGCAATGAAATACAAAAAACTTCAAAATTAGAGACTTCAAAAAATATTACAAATGAAGTATTAAAAACTTCATTTGGCTCTCTACATGAGATTCTTATATTTAACTACACAATGCAAAACATTTTTGCAAGGCAAACAAGAGTTGACATTCAAAGACACAGCATACAAATCATATACACTCAACATTCCTTCTGCAGTTAATAAATTTTCACACCAATAAATTCATTCAAATACAATAATCTGCGCTTCTGTTGTCAAAACTCATTTTACAAGTACAAACTTGACTGCAAGAGGTTGTCGATTGGAAGCAAACACTGCATCGCCATACTAGATTACCCAAGGAAGACTGCCAGGTTATGTTTTCTCACCATGTGTTGCACCACTCTTATTTTTCTGTTGAAGCTTCACTTTCACAGCCATGAACTATCGAAGGACGCTTTCATAACCAAAGCAGTGGTTGATACTTTGTGACATTTTTCCCATAGAAGCATTAGCAAATACTAGAGTGCAGTATGAGTAAATGAACTAGCACTGTTGCTGTGTGCCAGACTTAACATGCTACCACTGATGCTTAGGTCATCAGCTGGTAAAGGTTCCTGAGAAGCTTCAGCTATGGCCATAGCATCAAAACCCAGTCGAGCACTCTCTTCGTCAAATGCTTCTATTTCTCTTACCTGGCGTTCCAAAAGCAACCTCTGTCTCTCTGCCCTTTCTTCCTGAAATTGCTGTTTTTCTAATTCCATCTGCAAAAAATATTTTAGTTATGTTTTAAAAATAGATTATTGAACTGGATAAGTTTAAAGGTCTATTAAAACAGAAACTTAAAATTACAACTCCTAAAATCAAGAAATAAAACTTGTTGCTACACTTAATGCATTTCACCTTACAAAGAAAAGAAAAAAAATCAAATTTTTAGATTTCTTTTATTTTAACAATGAAAAAATAATGCATTCAATACAATTCAAATAATATATTCAATACTTATTAAAACAAATATAGAATAAATCCCAAGTATTAGAATGCTTCTCACAGGTTTTCTCTTGATTATGGTTGGTATTAGTACAGATATATTTATTTGTAGTAAAAAAGTTATAATTGATTTAGAGAGGTTAATCTGTAGTTTTAGCTCTGCTGTAAAGTTCAATAAAACTGTCAGAGAATCCGCAAACATTTTAATTTTTATCCCAGAAAAAGGCATTTCCTCTATATCAGCCAAATACATATTGAAAAAGAGTAGGGATAAGAATTGAAACCTAAGGGATGCCTTAGTTGAGCCCAAATGCATCTGATAATTTTTTTTATTAACTTTTACCTCAATACATCTTTTCTGTAGAACATCCTAAATACATATAATAGCATTTTCCACGATGTTCAAAATATGAAGTTTCAAGATAAAAATATGCTTTTAAACTCTTATCAAATGCATTTTAGTCTAACAGAGCAACCACAGTATGATGCGTAAGTTAAATATTATGAACTTAGTTTAGAAAAATATAAGCCTTGGTCTATGATGCAATGATTAAGAAAAGACAAGTCTAAGCTACTTATTAAAGCTGTATTGTTCATAAGGCATTGAATTATTACTGTCCCACTATGCAAAAAGCAGAATTGTTTATGGCTTTAATCAATTAACTGGATTAAAAGAGAATTAAAATCACTTATTTAAAAACTAAATTTAACAAGAAATCCTTTCCCTATTATTTATTATAAGAACATGTTTAAAAATTGATAAGCTATTTAAATAAATTACATTATTAAAATGCCATGAAATCATTTCATTGCAAATACAGAGTATTTCATCCAAGTACCTTCTGTTCCAAAAGTACTCGTCGTGTTGATACTCTATCTTCCAATTCACGACGCTCTCTGTTTCGTTGAGCTTCACCTTGCATTTTTATTTTACTCTGAAAGGCAGTAAGTAATTCTAATTCTTGTTGTAACTGGTCCTTCAATTGGCGATATTCTAATTCTTGTGACTCATCTAATCGAATCTACAAAAAAAAAAAAGGCATGCTCAATTACGTTTGGAATATACTATAAAAAAAATATTTCCTTAAGTAAGTTTGTTCATAATAAAATTCATAAGCACATTCATAAATTAAAACAGCAAGATTTTAATTTAGCATACATATTTGTTGTACATTCTTAACTTTTACATGCATTTTACACTAACACAAAGGTAAATATAATTCACAATTGAATCAGTGTAATTTTAACCCTTGAATTGCTTTAAAAAAAATTCAATAAAAACTGTTACAATTGTAAGAAGCATTGAGAAAATATTAAAATTTCATAATTACTTTTCATACTTCAAACACAATAATTAATAAAAAATATTTTTGAATATTTATGAAGTCTGAAAACACTTGACTTACCGATTGTTTTTGGAGCATGTCTGCAATACTCTGTTCATATTGTTCACCTAAAATTGCTAATTTTCGCATCTGCTCTTCTTTTAATTTTTTAATAACTAATTTTTGTTCTTCTTTGGGTGTAGAAGCTAAAATTTGATTTTTCCAGGCTTTGTACTGTCTTGTTTGTATTTTGCAAGTCTCTCGAAATTGCTTTCGTATCATTAATTCCTTTTGCTGAAAGAGAAATACTCAAATTATTGACTCATGAAAGAAAGTTCTATATATACATCAATATAATTTACAAAAATAATTGACATAATACTAACATAATTTAACAGGCAAAACTCAGTGTAAATATAATAGCAAATACTGACTTAGTTAATGCCACCTAATACACTTATGCACAAGTGCAGCAGTTACATAAAGTGGCTGCATACCTTCCAGTACTAAATGCAGTACTAAGTGTGGTGTACCTTTAACAGCCTTTTCCAGCTTCGTTTTTTTATTAAATTTGTCTCCTGACATCTTAAACAAAACTTTCAGTCTTCAGATGTAGTCATTGAAGCCCCTCCCCACGTCTTGCAATTTTAACATAAGACCAATTTCTCGTCACAAATTTCTATCTAGGTGTCCGATCTACTCTTTTATTTGATGTCATTGCTTCTTGACTAAACTTCATTGTTGTCCTGGCCAGGAAACAGTCCTGACCTCAATCCTATCAAAAACTCTTGTCCGAATGAGGTACCCATAAAATAAAAGGGAAATAATTGAGGCTATAATTGTTTCCTGGCATCATGTAATAATGAAGGATGAGCTTGAAACTATTTTCAGCTAAATGAAAACATCGATGTGAAGCTGTAATAAAAAATAAAGGCTACCCCGGACTGATAACCCACTATTATCAATATCTAATGTATATATCAATAGTTACTGCAGCATAATTTTTTTTGCGTTGCAAATATTTGATTTTTTTTGTATTGAATTCAATATGAATTTCTCTTTAAAATGTTATAGAAAATGGTAGTATGCACAAAATACAGACTTCAAAAACATAATTTTCAAAAGTGTCCGTAATTTTGGCCACCACTGTATACTTGAGGAGATTGTTATACCTTCTCTTTTTAGTTCTTAATTCCAGTACTTAATGATTTTCCTGAACTCCCCCAGATTTTTAATTGGAATTGATAAAAGTTCAATATTAAAGCTGTTTTTTCTTGTTATTTGATTGCAATATTACTTTTTAAGTGAACCTGAAAGATAATGAAACATAGAAAATGTGTAAAATATTTTGTTGAGAAATCTTTTAGCCCTTGATTCTACGAAGAATATAAAATAAGATTTTTTTAAAAAGAAACCTAGAGATATGTTCCATTTTACACTCAATCATAACAATTGAGAAAATTGAAAATCATTTTTAAATAAAATGGCCAATGTTTTTGTTGTGAATTTTTACACATAAATTTGATAAAAGAAAACTTTAAGCACTGAAGTAGTTTTGAATTAGAAAAAAAAATCATAATACTTAAGACTTAAAAACTAATTTAATTTGTCTTTCATTTTTCAAAATTAGTTCTATTAGCTCACACACTCTCCCTATATATACATCTTGTTCAAATTTCAATCGTTAATAAAATACTTCCTAATTCTTTCTTTCTATTCAAGTTCAAATACATTTTTTTAAATTTGTAGTGGATGATACTTGTTCATATAGTTTTTTCAATTATTAATTATATAGTTATGAATAAATAGTAACAAACAAAAATAATAGTCCACCACCATATATAAAAAGGAAAATCACTCATTGTGTCCTTGTAGCACTTTGGATTTCTAATCCAAAGATCCCACTAGGGATGGGGTTTCTTTTTACTACACTGTTTTATTGGAATAATTAAATTTAATGAATAAATATTAATAAAAATAATAGTCCATCATATATAGAAAGGAAAATGGAAAACTTCAAGGAAAATCATTCTCTATTTTGTCACTTAATATTGCGATTCTGTCATATATGTATACACATATTTATATTAATTGTAATTATTTAATAAAAAGTTTATAAAATACAATTTTTTTTATATTACTTGTTAGTTGTATGTATGCACTGCAACAGTAGTGCATTTCTCCACTATAATACACAATTAGTAAAACTAATATAAAATGCTATTAGTTAACTGCTAAAATGATATCTACATTGAATCATACAATTCAGATTTCTTGTTTTTTTATAAGCAAATAATATAAAGTATAATCTACAAACTGTAAAATTTTTATCAGATAACTGAATTTAGATTATTTGCATCATCCAAAAGAATAAAGAATGTCAAATAACTGGTAAAAGTAGTCTAGCAAGAAATATTTTTAAATTGAATATTTGTACAACTTTTTTAATATTGTACAGGTATTTCTTTTATTAAAGTTTATAGGTTTTGTTTTATAGCATTTTCAAGAATTTTTATGTTTACTGGTTTATTTTGAATTAAAATCCTGAAAAACATAATATTTGTTTATAAATAATGTATTTCTTTTTTGAATCAGAAGATTAAAGCTTACAACTTGAATTGCTGTCAGAAGTTTGTATTTTTTGTTAAAAAATAATCACAATTTTTATACATTATACATCTTTTTTGCTTTGCTATACAGTTATATCGGCGCACACTTATTTAAAATAACATTTGCTATTTTATCATTAAAACAAAAAATTTATTTCCTCCTTCGTTTCATTTGTATTGAAACTCTTTGCACCGTCATTTGGAAATGAGGTTATAGTTTCATTTAAACAGGATGATACATAGAGATTAAAATGTCAGTTTTTATAATTGCTAAAAACAAATTTTTAGTGGCTATTTTATATACATGTTTTATGATATATTTTATTTTTTATACGACTACATAGAGGATATAATAGAATCAATGACAAATTATTTTCATAACTGCAGATGATTCTGTGTAAAGGATCTAAATAATTTAAAGTCTGTGTGTGTGTGATTCTAATACATTAAAATTTATAATAAGAGAAAATCTCAAAATAAGTTTCATGAAATACCACAAATTTGTCTATGATTAAAAGATAAAAATTCTGAAACTCATGATATGGAGCTTATAAATAGTTTGCAACATATGTAAAAGTACTTTTTTGTAAAAGTATGCAATTAAGCTCATAGAATATACTTAAAAATAAAGTAGACAGTAAATATAACAAAGTATTTCTTCAGGCTAAATAAAATTGAACACATTCATTTAGTTCGAAGTGGGGGCTTTTAATAAACAAAACTTGTTAATTTTAAATTCTATAAACAAATTTTATCTATTTTTTCACAAATAAAAGATCCTAAAAATTTCCTTAAAGAAAAATTAAGAGTTTGTCTATATTCATTACCATTAACTTCATACTTAAAATTTTTTTATTTATTAGGAAATAAATTTAACAAATCCCCAACTCTTTTTTTTTTTTTTAAATTGCAACTAAAATAATAAAGGAATAACTAACCTTTAAGCTTTTAGGTTGTTGTTTAACTTCTAAGGCATGCTTTTTTCGAAGCTCTCTTTCTCTTCTGGAATTATATTCTTGTTGATTTGCTAGCTCTGTCTGGTGTTGTTTTCTAACATGCTCTTCTCGCAATTGGTGAACAGCCCTTTGTTGACGATATTCTAGTTCTTGTGTCATATCATGATGATGTAGTAACATTGAATGGGCTTGTTCCAATTGAGATTGGCGTTTATTTAATTCCTAGAAAAATGAATCTGATTTATATGTATACACATAAAATATATAGTAAAAGAATACATATTTAAAACTTCAGTCAAAATATGGAAACAAATAATACAGATAAATTTAAATTTCCTATATAACTTGGTATGACACAAATTTCAAATTAAAAGCTTCTATTTGACACATGAACAACTCACTAAATTGGGGTATGAAAAGATATTGTCATTTTACCCATTGCTTTATTTAAAGGACCACGTAATTTTGAACCATGGTCAAGTGACGTGGACGACACCTGAGCTGGCACCCCCCTCCTCTAACTACCACACCACACCAACGGGAGGACATTTCAGCTCTCGACCGATTTAACGTGCATCGCTGCCCTACACGGCGGGTCTTTAGTGGTACTGAGCTTGAACTCTTGACATGCCTGCCATGATTCAATACCTTGACCACTGGGCTACCGCAGCCCTCCTGATAAATAGCAAATGGAAATCAATATTTGTAAGTTATAAATATTTAATTATATAATATGAAACATGCATGGGTATGCTTCTGATAGTGGAAGTTATGTATCTTGTGGCCCCTCTTTTTCCATTAGGAAACTATTCTCTATGCAAGTGTAACATGGTTTGAATCTTTTTTTCCCCCTTTTTGTGAGAGTGCTTTTTTCTTATCCTGAGAACTAACTTTCATTGTCATTAGGTACCTTGCCACATTTTCCATCTGTACTCTAAAATAGGACAATAAACATGCAGTTGCTGATGCTTCATTCCTCTCCTTATAACTGAGAGGCCATTTCCCTCCCCTCTTGCATTTTACCATTGAATAACCATGTCTATGCAAAGGTTCCAGAAGTTAAGAAAAATCATTGGAGTTATTAAATAGATTAATTTATAGAAAGGAAACAACAATGAAGTAAATACTTGTCAACTTATTATAAACAACGTTCCCAAAACTCTTGAAATTAGAGTTAGAGACAGTTTCAAGTCTGAAAGATTAATAAGCTTTGGTGTTTCAACAACAAAAAAAGATCAGATGAAAAGCTAAGAAACAAATTATCTTAAGTAAAGGTAAAATCACCACAATATACAAAATGGAAAACACAGATTGATTCAACTGCAAATGACTAGCTAAAGCATATTGAAGCTACGTTGAAAAAAAAAAACATGCACAGCTTATTGAACAATTTTATTTCAATGAAGTTTAGAGTCATATTAAAAGAAACTGCTCAATATACAGCATATGTTAAAGATGAACACAATTTATTGACTGCAACTAACAAAATAACCAATTAGCGTTTCTATCAGAATTTTGCTTTTAACAGGTTATGATTCAAATACCTAAGAATTTAACCACTGGTTAAATGCTAAAGACCTTGGCAGCTCTCCAGTGCAAAATGCCATGTCTCAAAACCATTTGTAAAAGACGAAATCTTTACACTATGTTGACAATAGAACAGTAAGTCAGCATCTTACACACAGATCAATTTTTCAAGGTAAATTTCAAGGCCATAATTTTATGAAACTTGCACAATTCTTTGGTTAAGATTTTGAAGAATTCTTGTCAAAGTTTTCCACAGACAGTTATTTTTTATCATGCATGACTGAATGTCTACCTATCCTCCCTTACTGGTTGGGTACCACAGCTTTTTCGTGATTTTTTTTTCTAAATTTGCTGATACTTGGGGGGGGGGGTGGTTGATGGGTTAAGTAATTAAAACCAAGAGGAATACGTACAAGGTTTAGTAAGTTGGGGGGGGTGGGGGCGG
>BMAV01018558.1:205663-229897 GCA_019973955.1 Trichonephila inaurata madagascariensis | reverse complement strand
TTGATCATGCATGACTGAATGTCCACCTATCTCCTCCCTTACTGGTTGGGTACCACAGCTTTTTCGTGATTTTTTTTTTTCTAAATTTGCTGAACATTTGGGGGGGGGGTCGTCTGGGGCATAAGGAATAAAAACATGTACTAAGTACAAAGTTTAATTAAGTTTCAGAAAGTTGCTACAGAGAAAGGAAAAAATTAAAATGCTTCACTTAACAAAAAAAACTTGTCACTCAACACACATGAATGAGTTAGGAGCCAATTTGTAATGAAATGATATGCAGTAGACAAACTTCATGAATTTTTAAAAAACTCAATAGCAATGAATTCTATGGCTTTCATCTACCCATTTTCCAGTTGTTCTGAAGCAATAAACAAGAACTATAAGGGAGAAAATAGTTGGCGGATGACTAAAATTAGGTGAAACTGCATAAAAATGAGCCATCGTAAACAATGAAATACATGCAGCAACTGTTCAATGTTAAATAGATATAAAATTTTCAAACTATTGTAATAATTTTGAATTCATCATCTGAAATCACTAAAAATTAATGCATCATTCTTTTAACTTTCTTTCCCAAAAACCTTGAAAATAATTTTTAAAAATTATATTATTCACGTTATCACTTACGGATCCAAGAAGAATCTTACTAAAAATAAATATTAGCATTGCTTCATTTTCTACCAAACCATTTATGTATCTTGTAGAATTTAAAATTATAAACCTGCAAACTAATCATTAATTTCTAATTGTCATTCTCTTTTTAATTATGGTGTACTATTTTTCAATAAGTTATATTAAATATTTTTACAAAATCAGATTTTAAAGGAAAATGTCAAACTTTATAATATCCTTAGAAACATTTTGAGTTATCCCCGTAGTTAATTGGATTTTTTTTATATGCATCTAACAAAAGAGTAAAAGAAAAGAAAATTAAGACAATTTTTACTTACATCACGCAATAAATTTTGCTCCATTTGATGATACTGTAACAATTTCCGCCTGCGGAATTTGCGAATTTCTAAACGATGCGAATCCCCTTGTTCTCTCTGCAGACGCTGTAGAGATGCTGTTTGGCGTTGAAGAACTTCTTCTTTATGATTGCGCATAGCATCATCTCTTTGTCGAGAGGAAGCATCACCACTCATTTCCTAAATTTAATACAATAAAATTGAATCGCATTAAAAAAAATTCATATACCAGTAGTTTTCAAAATTTTCCAACTCTGTATATCTTTGCAGTTTAACTAATATTAAAATTTCGCAATTTTCCAGCAAAAAATCCCTAAACATTGAATATTTCTGTGTGTGTGCATAAGAAAAGAAAAGAGAAAACACTAATACCATTCTTCATTCAAACTTAACAAATATGAAATAAATATTTCTCACAAAGCTCTTTAGTATATCATAAATTAAACTCAGGGTAAATGAATTAAAATTTGCTTAAAAAACTAACATTCACTTCTAAATAATATTAACAGATGGTAGCACTATAAAGTAGAAGGCTACTATTATCAGCAAAATAAAAAGGATCTTTTAATATAGCAAAATTGGATATATTTTAGAAGCTTTGTAATTTATTTTATGTTAAATATGTTTTTAAAAAATACAAAATTCCAAAAAATTATTCAGTTAACTTTTTTAGGCATTGAATAATTTCAAAATATTCTTCAGATCATGAAAATGCATGCAAAACATTTTAATTTCTGACATTTACTTAGTGATCACGTGGCTCACAACCATTCCACAATTAAACAGCATCTTCTATCCAAAATGTAATGCAATAAGTCTTTTCAGTTATCGGTATCAGCTGCACTGAATGCAACAGATGGTGGATTGAAAATTGTTTACAAGAGACAAATATGTAGAAACGTTTATCTTTATTCTCTCTTTAACTTCCCTTAAAGATATGAAATTTGCTTAAAGGAAAATGACCTACATTATACATTAAAACTGTTTTTAAGCCATTATACATTGTATATCTGTATAATTTCTATCCAATCTAATTATGAATCATTAAGCATTTTAAATTACTTTATTATGTATGGAAAGAAAACTAAACATATTTGTGACATTAGCTCAGTTTAAAACACTTCCTTCAAATGAACATACGATTAATTCTTGTTGCTAGGTCGCAAAATATGAAATTCTTTTTATTACTGTTGGCTCATGAACTGAAGCTGGGCAAAGGCATTTAATTATTTTTTATTTCCAAGCGTTTCTGTTAATGTAAAGTATCTGGCAACAGATGTTTTGTTTTTAATTTATTCACAATATGTTCTTATTTGAATCCAATCATGGAATAAAGTAAGGTATGTTGAAACTTTATTCTTGTGGAAATTTTTATTCTGTTGAAATTCTATTCTTAATGATTTATTCAAAACTGTTCAAACTATTAGACCAATTTTTAATTTTACAGTCCACTAATTCAATTTAAATTAAAAAATCTGTATCCAAAATTACCGAAAATACTTATCTAGAAAACATTTTTAAACATGTTATTTTTTCAAATTTGTGCAATTATACCAATCCAAATCATTTTCAACCCCTTCAATAA
This sequence comes from Trichonephila inaurata madagascariensis, assembly GCA_019973955.1. NCBI lineage: Eukaryota > Metazoa > Arthropoda > Arachnida > Araneae > Nephilidae > Trichonephila > Trichonephila inaurata. The sequence goes on along the minus strand of BMAV01018558.1, from coordinate 227,344 downwards.
CAGAAGTACGCTGGTTATAAACTGGCCATCTTCATACTGAGAAATTATTATAATATTGAATTTCAAGTGTATCTATACTGCCTTAACCAAAATATACCCTTCACAGAATTAACAGTTACTTTAAAGGTTATTTCTTTCTTCATAACTCTAAAGTAAGGTACATTATAGGAGTAATAATTTGTTTTCTATTACACTGTTCATTAGTAGTTCATTTTATACAGCAAATTAAAATGAAAAAATATATATATAACTCTTTTCTGTGACGCAATCTTGGTAAATAAGTTAACATACGCTCTCTCCCAACTGTGTCTATTCAAATAAAATTGAAAAGTATATTTTCCAATCCCAAGTTAAAATTCTTAGAATACTAACACATACAATATTCGCCTGAAAAATAGAGTACCTACATTTAACATACATTTTAAGCTGTATAATCATTAAAAAATGCAATAATATTCTTAACAAACATAGTACTGTCATAGGATAATGTTCACAAAAAATACAAGTGTACATATTTTAAAAAAAATTGCACTTAATTTAAACTCTGTTTAAAATTTTATTTATTCAAAAGATATCATGAGCTATTTTTTATTGAAGCTCTTTCATAGCAAAGCTCAGTTAAAATATTTAACTACTAAGAACATATCTTTCTTTTAAAAATTCTTGTATAAAATAAGATTCCTTGCATTAAAGCTCACCAAATCTGAATAATCATATTTCTTAAAAACAGTTTAAATGGTGAAGGAAAAAATAGCAATTCAAATGGTTCAAGAAAAAAAGCATTCCTATCAGATAAAAACTAAATAAAATATTGAAGAATACATGACCAGTATGCTACTTACCCTTTTTAAGCGATCCTTTAAATACTTGTATTCTGTTTTCTGCTGTGCTTGATATCGTTTTATTTCATCTTCATGTTGTTGGGATATACTTTTACTCAAACGTTTTTCACTAGCTAAATTTTGTTTTAACTGGAGAAAAATAAATAAATATTAAAAGTTGACATAAGAATGTAATATAACTTCCTAACTTTAAAGCAAAACTATCATTAAAAAGTGAAAATAGCAAAAAGTTTAAGAAATCATACTTCTCCAAAAATTTCATTTAAATTATTCTTAAAAGATAGTTCCAAATACAGAGACACACATTAACTTTCCCATGACCTAAATCAATTTATCTACAACGATAATTAAAAGACGAATTTAGGAACTGAAAGGAAGATACACCATAATAATCAAATATTAGGGGAAGGGGGAGATTTTTCTTCCTACCCTTCAAATTCAGATTTCAAAAATAAATTAATTTGCATTTTTTTTTAAAAAAAAAAACTTGCTCTATTCAGCAATGAATAAAAACATTACAATTAACCATCGTTATTAATTTCAGGAGCTTAAAAATTGAAATATAAATTTTTATTCTTAAATTTTCAGCAAAAAGGGGGGGGGGAGAATCATGATTTAAATAAAAATAAAATTTTTAAAACAAAATGTCACGGTTTATATTTAACAGTGTTCTGGTCATTTCTCCATTTTCACAAATTTTAAATGCTTTAACATTGTGTCCTATACCATTTTATTTTATTCACTAATTTTGCTCAGGTTTCATTTCCATCATAATCACTTACAATAAATTAAAACATCATGTGAAAGCTTATTTTAATAAAATACAAAGGAATCTTTAGTTTCTTGAGGAATCAAAACAATTATCTAATTAAGTAACAAAAAGGGTCACATCTTTCACAAAATCAGATGTTTAACAGAAAAATAAGATTAATTCTAAAATGTTATTCATTTAAAAACATGAAAATATTTTTTTAAAACAAATTATGAGATTAATTCTTTTTGAACAAAAAAAGCTTACGTAAAATTTATATTTTCCAAGAAAGAGCCAATATTGTGTTTAACTGCAGAAATTACCCACAATTTACATTTATGGCAAAAAAAGCACAGTATTTCAAACAAATATCTTAAAAACAAAAGGCTGAATTTCCATTGCTACAATAAATTTTAGAATAACAGCTTCTCCATATATTTTAATATAATTAATGAAAAGATGTATAACAAGTGTGTGTGTGTGATCCAAATTCTAATTTACATTCTACATTTCAGTACTTTTAATATTTTTTAAAAAAACTAAATAAAAAAAAGCTGCAAAAAAATTCTAAAACCAAGAAAATTACTTTTCTTTCCAATTCCTGTTGATGTTTAACTTGTAATTTTTCTAATTCTTTACTAAATTGTTGAAGTATATTTTCATACTCCTTGTCTAATTTTTGCTTATGTTCTTCCATTTCTTGTTTACACTTAGCTTCAAGCTGGGGGGGAAAATGAACAAATTAAATACTATGAAATATGATTGCTGAAATCTAATACCAGCATATTAAATAAAAATAAAATTTGATACTAAATAAAAATAAATTACAAGAAAATAAAAATAATTAATACCTGTATAAGAGCTTTTTGATGCTGTCTCCTCATACGCTTGTATCCAGACATTTGCTCGTGCATATGATTTTCTTGCTCATGTTCTTTAATTTGCCTGGTTACAATGGATGTGGTTCGTATAGTAGCAAAATTATTTGCACCTACATCTGCACTATTAAGACTTGTAGAAGAGGAATTCTAGTAACAGAAACATTTATGTGAAAATGAAATATACATATTTACATGAAAAATCTATATTATACATATAAGTATAGTAACATTTATAGCCTATTAAATCAGATTTTACAGTTGGGATGCACAACCTAAAGCCTGTGGGCCAATTTTGGCCCTTTAAGTTTTGCCGGCGAATGTCTATTATAAAAGAAGAGTAATCTAAAATGGAATTGACCTCTGTTAATTAAACATGGAAAAATCGTATACAAAAACAGCATAACAGCAAATAATTGTTTTACAGTTGTTCATTACGTTTTTTTTTTTCCAATTTATTATGCGGCTTTCCAATATATTTTCTTCATGGCTCTTTGCAAGTATGAGTTTTCGTATAGGAGAAGCTCACAAACATGATCACCAGAAGCCATTATTTCTTCAATCACATGGTCTGGTTGCAGAGTATGTCGAAGAACAAATGCATATTTATGCATGCGTGCCAGAACAGTCTTGATTTGAAATTATGCTGAGCCAATCAAAAATACCTATCGAACTCATGTTTTTCTTCATGGTGAGCATTATCAATACTAACTTTAACTTCTACTTAGCTCTGCAACAATTATTCTTTTAAACAACCCCATGGTTTTGCAAGGAGATCAGAAATGCTGAAATTGCTGCCACAGAACAGATCTGATATTCTTTTTTGATTTTGCATTTTTAGTCTAGTATAATTTATTTATAAAGCCATATAAAATATTTTAGATAATTAGAGAGAAAAAATGTGATTTTCAAAATCAAAAATTTCAAAATGCATGGACAGATAAATACTAATTTATCTATTGCAATGATACTGTCACATGCTTAATATGTAGTTGCAAGATCGCAGTGGCAAAAGAGTATAATGTAAAGCGGCATTATGAAACAAAGCATAAACATTTTGCATCTATGAAAGGATATGAATGCTTGCAAAAAATTGAACTCAATAAAACTTTTAGCAATCAAGTAAATTTTTTTCAAAAATGTACAGCTAACTTGAATTCATATGTGTGGAAGAGAGCTAAGGAGTCACTGAAATTATCGTTAAAGATCAGTCATTCACAGATGGTGGTTTTGTTAAAAAGTGTTTGTTAATAGCATCTGAAAAACTTTGTCCAGAAGCAAAAAGGAAATTAGAAAATATAAGCTTAAATAGAATGATTATTCAAAGAATTCAATAGTTGAATGAGGACATTGAAAATAAAGTAAAATCAGCCGCTTCAAACTTTGTATATTTTTCTTTAGCTGTTGATGAATCTACAGATCAAACATCAGTTAGCCAATTACTTGTGTTTGTTCGTGGAATCGATAAAAAATTTTGTACTGTGGAAGAACTTCTTGGAATGTTTCCCACGAAGGGGCAAACAATTGGAAGGGAACTTCTTTCCAGTTTTTTACATTTGTGCGATGCAGCTTCCTTAAACATGAACAATTGTGTTAACATTACCATAGATGGAGCAAAATCAATGATTGGAATGAAAATTGGAATGGTTATGCTGCTAAAAGAACGCCTTGCCCATCGTGGTATAGAACTGTTGCACAGCTTCATTGCATTATTCATCAAGAGAATTTATGCAGTAAAGAATTAGGATTTGCAACCTTAATGCAGTGTGTATATGAAGCAATTAACTTTATTTGTAGTAATGCCCTCAAACATAGGCAATTTAAAGAATTTTTTAAAGATTTTGATGATCTGCCTTCTGATATTCTTCATTACACAGAAGTTAGATGGCTCAGCCAAGGAGTTGCCCGTAAGCGTTTTATGGAACTATTTGACGAAATTGTTACATCTCTAAGTGATTGTGGCAGAAATACTGGAAGGTTAAAAGAAGCAAGTTTCCAGTGTGATTTGGTTTTTCTCACAGACATAACAGGCCATTTGAATGACTTAAACACAAAGCTACAAGGAAAGAATCGATTCATTTTCCAACTGATAAATAACGTAAAGGCATTTAAACAAAAATTATGTTTATTTCAAAACCAGCTGAAAACTAAATTTTGCCCACTTTCCGTACTGCCAAAAAATGCATGAAAAATTTCCACACATAAAGATGCAGTATGAGGAACTAGTTCAAGTCTTGTGCAATGCATTTGATGTTCAGTTTTTAGATTTAAAAGTGTCAAACAAAAATTGGTGTCTTTTCTTCCCTATTTTCTGTTGATATATATCTAGTGGATGAGAGTATGCAGTTAGCCTTAATTCATTTACAGAATTCTGATGTTATCAAAAGTCAATTCAAAGAAAAATTGATATTATAATTTTATAAAAACTTACCCGAGGATTTTTCGTGCTTAAAGCAAAATGCAGCTGCATATGCCCCTTTCTTTGGCAGCACTTACATTTGTGAGCAAACTTTCTCACTAATGAATTTAAACAAATCAAAAATAAGAAATAGAATAGCAGATGAGAATCTTTCTTCTGCTCTACATATTGCCACAAGTCTTAAGCCTGACGTAAAATCAATAACTTCACATATTCAGTCCCAGCCATCTCATTAAATTTAACAAATTTTAAGTACTAATTTGTTTTTCAAAATTTAAATAGAGTTCTCTGCATAATTAGCAAAACTTTTCCTTATAAAATTTCAAGTTCGCCACCTTTTTAGCAGGAATCTTTTCTTTGAGCTAAAGTATTTTAATCATTCCGAAAGTGTTTGTTTCATCCATGTACCAACTGTATAATGTGTACATGAGTAAAATAACTAAAGTAACAATTGAAATAAATGCGTATTGTCATAAAACAGTTTTCACGTTTATAACATATTTGCTATTGCGTAATACTTTGGCCCTCGATATGATCTTATTAAATTTTTTGGTCCCTCATCCTAAAAAGGTTGTGCACCTCTGTTTTACAGCTACTAAAATCTTACCGATGGACTAAGACGGATTCCTCCTCGCTCCCGAAATGAAGCAGGATAGTTATAAGTTGAGTCTGTCTCAGAGGTAGGTGGAAGACTACTTGTACTACTGCTTTGACTACCAGCACTCACATTTTCACTTTGTTGGCTATGAGTACTAGTAATGCTATTACTTTTGCTGCTATCACCTCCAATTTGATCATCCTCCTAAAAACAAATTACAATTCCACAAAATTACAATGGGAAAAAGTTAAAATAAAATAACTTAAGTATAGAGTAAATTCCTGTTGCACTAACATATAATCAAAATATCTCATAGCTAAGATAGGCTAGACAGAATTAACTCTTATAATTTGAAATATATTATTCTCAACAATGTCTACCATTTACTTTACATCTAACATAATTCTAATGGAAGAAAATCAACATTTTAAATTATTAATCATATTTTGTTTAATAAATGTAACTATTTTGAAATGCTGATTCTATTTTTCTTTAAACTTTGAAACAAAAAATATATCTGATGCATAGTAGCTGACATTACTGTATAATCCCACATAAAACTTAAAAGCTATATCTGTCCTTTTGTTACAACAAAAAAAAAAAATATTTATGCATTTAAGCTGCTTTGAAGTTAAACAGATAAAAATAATAATACATAGATGGTCAAATTCAAAACATGTGATCACTTCTTTCTTAAAAACTTCATATAGAATTGTAAATGGCAAGATTTGAAATATAGTAAAATACAAAAATTTTTAAAGTTTATTCCATCTAATAGTTATCGAGTATGTTCAAACCAATGTAATGGCCAGAATAAGAAATATTTCAATTTCAAATACATAAATAATGTATTAACATTAATATTTATTTATTATAATCAGAATCTACAGCACACTATTTTCTAAATAAATTGCTAAAAAAATCCAATCAAAGGGAGAGAAAAAAATTAAACTAATACAATCATTTAGCAAAGTTAAAAGTGCAATAATAAATAAAAAATTTAAAAATTGCTTCACCTAATACATGAACTGATTAACTACTTTAAACTACATTAAACTGGAGCAAGTGCACTACAATTTATTACATGCATCAAAACAAAGCATCCATTAAAATTATTTTCGAAAGAGTAAAAAAAAGTGCTTTGAAATTTTCTAGCATTTTAGGCAGTTGATAATTCCTTAAAAAATACTTTGTTAGTACTTACAGTACTGTCTTCTTCAGGTTCTCCAGTACTCACTTCGTTTTCTTGTGAATCCACCATTAAAATTTTCTTCATTTTACGATAATTTAAATTGTCCAGCTCTCGAACAGCAGCTTTTGTACGGTGTATAAGGTCCATTATTACTCTGGATGGTCTAGGATTAACTATGAAAGGATGCTGGAAATAACACAAGCCAATTTAACAAAAGTAAATACAATTATAATACTCAAATGACAAAGTATTATAAACAACAGATCGTTAACAAATATTTTATAATAAAGTAGTTTTCACAAATTCTTTTAATAAGCTTAATTCTAATAAATTATAGACTTATTACAGATTTATTTAATGTAAATGTCATTATACAACAGTGTAATCATTTGTAATTGCAAAAGAAAAGAGCAGGGGGATCAGGAGTAACCCCATACTTGCTTACATAAAATATTCTTATTACTTAAAAGTGTCCTTGAATTCTAAAAACACTTTGACAGGCACTTGTTCTTAACAATGCACAATGATAGCCAAAAAACATGACAAATTTAAATTAATGATGATTAAGAGATACACAAGGGCTATTCACAATTGATTTTGAACCCTGATCAATCAATAAAAAAACTAAAAATAAGTTAAACTTGGTGAGACTTAGATCCTGCAGTAAAAGCAAAACTTTGACATCCTACATTATTTAAAATAATTTCTATTTAACTAAATGCTTGCTTAAATAAATGTTAAGTTAGCTGTGGACATTCTTTTCAAATTTTTTTATTTCAATATACTACATTAAAATTGTTCAATTAGAACTTTTTTTAAAAAAAACTTCAAAAATTAAGCCTCCATTTTATAATTTGTAATTAATATATAATTTTAGCAAATATTAACAATTATTTTCCCTTTTTAAAAAGAAATTAGTCATACCTGCAATAGCCTGGAAGCAGTTGGTCTATCAGTAGGATGTTTTTGTAAACATGTTTCTACAAAACGATGAAAAGAATCTGACCTAAAATCACAAAATTCAAATTGCTCTTTACAAACAAGTTAAATTACTTTTCTCTCAAAAAGCTAATTTGTTAAATTTAGCATATTCTAAATATAAAAAATTTAGAACAATACAATAGTAAGGACAAACAGCAAGCAAATTCATAAAAATTACTTACCAATCACCAGGACCTAAAGATGGTGAATCATTCTGAGCTATATGATACAAGGCACTCATTGCATTCATATTGAAATAAGGAGGTTTTCTTTCAGCTAAAAAGCAAAATAAAAATTTCAAATATTTACTGATGATTCCACAAACAAATATTAATTGTTTTAACAAAGTCACAAATTCAAATTCTTGATCAGTACTTATAAAAAAGAATTGACCATGTCATTAAATTAGAGGATTGCATAAATTTTATGAAAACATAAAGCTATGTACACCTTTAAAGTTAAAAACTATGCTTACACAAATTTAATTCTTGAAAGGAAAAAAAAAACTATAATAAAAAAATAAGCATCTGGAGACAACTTCAAAAAATTTCAAATTCTAATATGGAAGAAAAGTGAAAAGGCAGAGTTTATAAACCATTATCCACTTAAGTGATTTAAATGTTAAAATATTTTATTACATATTTAAGCAAAGTAGTAAGTAGGACTGCGTATACAAAATTAAAAAATTTCTGAACTTAGCAAAACATTCATGAATCTATTCACCCAGCAGTATCAAAAACTAACCAAGATTTAATGTTGTCATAGTTACTTATGTGCCACCTGAACGACTGTGTCAGATTGAGGCCCAAGAAATTAATTGTAGCATGGGGCTAATTATAGGCCTGTTGTTAGCCATAGCTTTGAGCACCATGCAGGTGACAGTATGTTTTGGCTCAGTTCCACCTCTAATTTTGAGAGGGAACATCCTAGGATGTAGTCAGGGACCTCTCACCAACCTCATGAGAGGACTTGCAACTAAATGAATATTAAGAGTGCCTCTATGCCGCGATGGCACTATACATTTACAAACATTCACGCCTTCTCCAGAATTCAAACCCAGGCCCTACAACACAGCAGCCCACATCACTAACCACTGTACCAAATGAGCAGTATAGCGGTAATAATTTTATACTTTATGTTTAAGTAAATATTCCTGATCAGTTTATTAGAAATAATATTAATTTTTTTAAGAAAGGCAAAATTATATTTGCTTGCATACCTCAGAATTCTTTATAATTAAGTTTTTTTGTGCTTAAATGCAACAAACATTGAAATTCACATTCTCTACAAATGAGTCTTTATTCTTGGGACTGTAAAATTATTTGCTAAAAAGAAAGTGCCAAAGTGAAAGGTTTGAAAGGCCCTGCTCTAGATAGCATATGAATTGCAAGTAATAAAAAATTGTAAGTAATTAAAAATCTCTTCAATTTTAAAGAATTTCTTACCACTGAAAAAAAAAACTTACAAACGTTATTAAGTGTATACTGCTGAAAAATGAATATATTTTTATATAATTTCATTCACTGATACAAAACTTTCTTCTAATCATTATTTTAATTGAACTCAAAATAATGCTAACATTTTATACTAATGTTTTTATGTTGCAATGTTATGAATTATCCAAATCTTGCTTATAAGACATAACAGAATTTTAATTATTTATATCAATTAATAAAATTTCTAATGATGAGTTTGGTGCTGTTTTATCATGCTACTTCAATATGTATGTGTGCGAGACAGTATTTTCAGTATTAACGTATATTCAACCTTCGCAACAGTACTGACGACATTATATGAAACGCAGCACATGATTGCCAATTCAGCATGAACACATGAAAAATCAGGGTTGTCAACTTGACAAGTTACTTTGAACATAAGCATTGTGATAGTACACAAGAACCATATTTTCATTTATACTTTTGAATTATATAAAAAAAATAACTCAAAACTAATAGTTTACACAAATTATTTTTACATGTACATGAAGCTTACCTAATTCAATACAAGTAATTCCTAATGACCAAATATCAACCTTGCCATCATACTGTCCTTCATCCATGGCCAAGATAACTTCTGGAGCCATCCAATATGGAGTACCAACAAATGAATTAGCAGGTGAACCCATAGAAGCTGAGCCAAAATCAGCTATTAAAATAAAAATAAATATGAGCAACAGATTCAAGCAGCCCCTTCACGAGAACTTTTCTTAGTAATTGTATAATATCACAGTTGAATAGTAGCACGCAATCACAACATACAAAAATTTGATAATTAATAATTATTTTGCAGAATTTATTTTTTAAGATATTCTCTAAATTATCTATTGCAGCTTGAAATTAATTTCAGATTTTATTTTTTCGGATATTTGTTTCATATTTTTTTCTCAGATTAGTTAGAGGTATAATTTATTATTTATTAAAAGAAAAATATATAACACAGTAAATTTTAATATAAAAAGTTCTAATATAAACTGTAAATAATAGTTGACAAAATGCACTTAACATTTCTACATGCATGCCAAATTTTAAATCTGTGTGCTACATTAAGTGTAATATTAAGGTCTGCTAGTATTTTATATATTTATCAAATGATATAAGCTTAAAATTCTAAATACTGATCCTACATTTCATGATTAAAAAAATTATCTGAAAATAGAGATGTTTTGGATAACTTTACATATGAATCTATACTATCTAAATCCCACAAATACTTTTCTTATTCACAACAATATTTTCACATGAGATTATATGAAAAATAACTTCTTTATAAAAATTCCACAACAATAAGCATAACTTAGGCAAAATATATAGCACTTGTAAATTCCTTTGTGGCAAAAATCTGATATTTTACATTAAATTTAAACAAAAAGTAATAATTTACCTAATTTAACTGTTCCATTTTCTGTAAGCAATATGTTACCAGCTTTAACATCCCTGTGAATCCTACCAAGTGAATGCAAATATTCCAAGCCTTGAAGAGCATCTTGGCAAATAGCAGCTATTTCTTCTTCTTTGAGAGGTTTCTTGTGCACTATTAAAATATTTTAAGGTTAATTTTACAACAATCCAAGTAGATTAAATAATTGATATAGCACTAGAATACGAGGTACGATACAAAAGTTAGGGAAGTATGGCCATCTGTAATTTCCATTTGAAATGCATTCTACCATCCCTCTCCTCTGTGTACAGGATGAGTGAGTGAATATTAACATCACACTGTTCAGCTACTCAAGGGATTTTGGCGACAGACCTCGTCTTTTCAAGAACAATACCTGTAACATTAAATTTTGCCAATGTTTTGATAGAACACCTGCAGACAAAACTTTACAAGTGCTAAGTAAGGAGCATAGTGATTCTACATTCAATCAGTGAGTCCAGCTTAAAGGCATACAAGTGGTATTGGCATTTTAAAAAAGGTCAAGAATCCCAGCAAAAGGGAAAGTTATAATGAAGGTATTTTATGATTCTGAATAAATTCTGAATTCCATTCAGAATTTATTTCCGAGAGCAGAACAATACACAAGAAGCATTATCTAGACATTTTACATTGTTTGAGGCAATCTTCAAATGGCCTCAGATGTGGCCAAATGGACAATGGTACTACTTCTGCATGACAATGCCCCTGTTCGTCAATTCCAAAAGGTCACAGAATTTCTTGCTAAAAGTGAAATTAAAGCACTTCCACATCCCGCCTACTTACTAGCTACAGTCGGTGCGATTTTAATTGTTTCCATCATTAAAAAAAATCTGCAACATTGTTTTGTGTCATAAGCGGAGGATAAAGCAGCATCACACAGCCTTACAAGTGGTTCCAAAAGATGGCTTTTAACAATGCTTCAAGAGATTCTGTGAGCACTGGCAAAAGTGTAATGGTGCCTAAGATAATTATCTTGAAGATAGTTGTGCACTAGTATTTTAAAATCTTCAAGACTTATACACCACATCCCTGCAGATCCTACCTCTTAATATAAATATTTTTCATACATAATATTTAAATTTTATAACAAAGACAAAGCTACATTATAAAAAAATTTTTAATTTGTTTCTACAAAAGTCATTTCTGCATATAAATGAATAATACAATTAAAATTATAACTTAAATCCTTAAAATACCCTTATATTTTTCAAATATAATAAAAAAATCTTACACAAAAATTATTTGAATATGAAATGCAAACAAATAATCTTTTAACTAAAGTTAAACATTTTTATACATTACAATAAGGTCATTCCACATCAAGTGAATCAATTTTAAAGTAATTCTTTACCTCACATGTTTGTTAGACAAACTTAAAAATAAAATATTAATGGTCGATTTGTTATTTTTGAGTTGCAACAGAAATTGAAGACAAAAGCACTTTAGCTATACAAAATTAAAATAATACGCTCTGAGTCAAGTTACTTAAAAAATGAAAACACCTCTGCTTTTAGTATGTCATAGGCATACAACCCAATCATTTCTCCTCCCTTTTACATTTTAAGATTGTGACATACCACCCCTTTTTTGAGAAGTTGCAGCCTGGAAAAATATTACAAGTAGTTTAGCTACAACGACCAGCACAGAACTTCTGCCTACCTCCAATCTTGGTATAACAACAAGTGATTAAAGAAACATAGCCTTTTTTTCCTTGGTAGGTGATATGGGCCTTTTTTCGTAATGTGGAACTTCACTCCTTGAAGCGCTTTCCCTATTTTAAACTTGACTCTGATCGAACATATTTCCAGACTGAGCTACTGACCAGGGTGTGTTAAAGGTCAGATATACCAGAATTTATGAGATAGATAGCTCTAGAGACAATTCATGGCATCCCTCATTCGGCATTACAAATCCATACTGATGGCATCATGAACGACAGTAATATTTCTGGAAGTGGCGTGCATAATTGAGACACCTGATAATACATTTGACATTAAGATTCAAAATAATAATTGCTGTTTTGTTTTTAGGTCAGAACTTATTGCAATACATGAAGGATTGCAATTCAGTGATACATTTTCAGAACTTGTCTTTAGGGACATTTGGATTTCAACTGACAGTTATGCTTCTTTACAGCACCTTTCTCATTGAACTGTTAAGGATCTGACAAGCCTAAATATTTTGGATTTAGTGCCTCAACTTTCTTCTAGACACTCTATATACTTTCTCCCTCCTATATTGTTGGATTGAATAGTAATGAGATAGCAGATAGTTTAACCGTCTGCACCACTGACGCCTTGCAGGGTAACTTTTATTGAACTCTCCACCATTAAAAGGATAAAATTAAATGCACTTTGGAGAACACCGCCAGCTCAGCCTTGGTATTTTGGGAAGACTTCATTGGTGTTGCCAGTTCAATATTCCTAAGAATCAGCAAACAACTATTACATTTTTTTAGTGGCCACATCAAATCTTACTTTTCAACAGAGCCAGAAAGTCTTTCCAGAGTGTCACTGGTGCAAGGCAGATCAGGCCTCCCCCGGTCATATTCTTAATTGCTTAAATTTTACTATTGATGAGGTTTAAGTGAATCCTGTTTTATTTTTGGAGTTTGATTTTTGGTTTTAAACTACGCCATCTCGAATAAGAAACAACAACACATATTGAGATTCAATTTTAAAAAATTTGAATTATAATAAAACAATTAAAAAAGAAATTTTTAAAAACCTTACTCTCCCCATTCTTTTTATAAGCATCTAGCAAAATTTGAGCATATGACCTCAACAAAAAAAATCATAGTTTATAATTTAAAAAAAGTGTTGATGAGAATATCAACATGAGTACTTTGAGCCTGGACAGATTTAATGTGAATTAGTTCCTCTACACAGTGGATCTTCCACAACATAATAGCATCAGCTACAATCCTGTGACCAACAAATCACTCAGGTACCACAGCCACTAAATCACCAAATCACAAGGTATTTAAAAATTGTTATACATTCCCAAAATTTCATGTGCTCTTAATACTATAAAATCAGTTTTGAAAAATAATTTTATTATTAATTATACAATTTGTTACTATTTTAATAATTAGATAAATACCTATTCATTTACGGAATTTTTAAAAAATTATTTTCAAAAAATTCTTTTTATTTATAATTAAACTAATAGTTTCTAAGATGTAAAACTGAAATATTAAATATATATTACAGTTATTTAAAAAAGCATTTCCAGAGATAAAAGAGCTTTCTTATTTTGTGAAACTATCACTAGCAAACAAAGGCATGATTTAACATGATCATGCTTGCTGTATTGGGTAACAACCAATTATCCTCTAACCATGGTATTAGTTATTAGCAATTACATTCAAGTTTTGTGATAATATCAGAATGTTCAATACACTATATTGTTGCTTTATAATCAAAAAAGCTCACACTGTATCTTAAGATAAACATCAATGCATTTGTGTAAAAAATATATTATTTCAAGTATAAAAATAAATCTTGAACTTGCTTCACCACAATGAAGACTTTGGTATCTTTGTTGAATGGCAACAACTCATGGAAAAAGAGTATGTGATGGTTTAAGAGGAAGTGTGAAATGTCTAGCAGCTAAGCCTAGTTTATAAAAACCTTCTACTGACTAAATTATGAGGCTGCTACGGCTATTTCATTAGTGTCAACATGAAATCCGAGTATTCCTCCCCCCATAAACGAGGAGTATTCAAGTACAGTTTTTTTTAACAATGTTTTGGAAATGTAAAAACAAAAATAGGAGCATAGCTTTTTTTGTATTAAGTTGTAGACAAGTCATGACAGAGATTTACTTCTTTAGTAATACAAAGTTTTATGAAGAAAGTGTGACATATATGGATATAATTAAAGTAAACAAGTTTGTAATTTGTGTATAAAATTTTAAACAATGGTGGTTAATATAAGTATTAGCAGTCAACTTGCAAAATAAAAGGGTAACTGCAACTTCCTAGCATAAACAGTCCTGTTTCATCATTTGTTTATTCAGGAAATCAGGATGTTCTTAAAGTAAGGAGAGGGCAAATTTTAACAAAAGATGACACAGGAACTTCAACTGCCTGCACCCATATATTAAAAAAAAGAAATGTTAGCTGCAATAATTGATTGAAAAATATTCAAAAACATGAAATATTTGTAAATTTTAAAAAATAAAAGCTTTTATTCATGTTTTCATGTGAGAACTTTTTTTATATTTTAATACTTTTATCTCTCCATATTATTTTGGCACAATATTGTAAAAAAAGGGGGAGAAGGGTGTAAATTAATGTAATATAAAATATGATTTAAAATATTAATTAAAATGCAAAACATGGTTTTAAATCTTGCTTTAACCTTTTCTTGTTTACATTGTCCAGGGCTATTTCGTTAAAGAAAGTTGTCATACAATTTAAAATACTTTTCCTTTGTGATTCTATTGAGATTCCAAGATGAACTTTTCTGGCGATAATAAAAATGAAGAGTTTGCTAACTTCTTTTAAAAAATTACTTGACTTTTTAATTCTGAGCTTAATTCCGTATCTTATACATCACATTAAAGGCAATATTGTGACCTGAACAAAATGGTACTTTTTTTAATATAACTCTCCCTATAACAGAATAGAAATATTTATAAGTAGTAGTAGTATAAGAATAGTATACAGGACAGCAGAATTTGTAAATTTGGGGGGGGGGCCAAAAATTCTTTTTGCTTAAAAATTAAATTAAATTAATAAGAAACAAATACAGACCTGAAATATCTCCTCCCATGGTACTTTAAATGTAATTAAAATAAAAAATAATAAGTTCACTTGACATGGAATGATCGAATACACAGATAGGTAGATCAACTTTTTGTGGCTGTTTCCTTCACGTTATACAATGATAATTGTTTTCGGATGTGATTTATATCGAAATGAGATATATAAAACTATTAGCAAAAATATTTACCTTCAATAATGTCTGAAGCAGATCCTAAGCAATATTCCATAATCAGCTAAATAAATAGAAAGATAAACACAGATTTAAAAAATATAAACACCATTCTAAACTATTAGAAAATTTCAAAAACTTCTAATACATACCCATGCCGTATGTTCTTTTAAATAACAGCCTTTATAATCTATAGTATTCCTATGTTTTAGTTGGCGTAGAAATTTTACTTCTTTAATTATGTCTTGCCATTTCTAAAATAAAAATTGCTATAGTCAATATATATTTATACATAAACCAGAATAAATTTTTTCATTTAGAATGATCATTGCAGTCAACTGGATAATTTTTAATTAAATAAAATGATTTATATAAATTATGCTTAAATTCAATATCAAATTTAAAAATTAACATCACCTTATATATGTATGCAAATACTAATATGTAATAAATACTTTTCAAAAAAAGCTTAAAACTAAAATTAAAAAGTATTACAGTTAGAACTTAGTTCTAAATAAGAATTTCCTTCATGGATATAAGTTAAAATTAATTCTCTCTCTTCACATTACATTCCTTTTTTCATGCAAAAACCATAATAGCAAACTCTTAAAAATACTTATTACCAAAACATATGAAATCTCACCTCAGCCGATTGTTTCCCTGTGAAAGACATCTTTTTAATAGCAACCACTTCTTTTGTGACTGCATTTCTTGCCTGAAATATTTATGCCTCATCAATGAATTTTTAATCATAACAATTACCAGGAAAATTATATTAAAAAATATGACAAGATGAAAATCTTAACTAAAACTCAATAAATTTAAAATATTATACGTATACTTCAGATGAGACACTGAATGTTAATACAAATCAATAAATTATGTTCAGTTATAAGATTGAAAATATATTTTATAATAAAAATTGCTGCTAATTCTCCAAAACATACAAAATTTTCAGTTTTTTTTTATATTTAAAAACCATACATTAATCACTTAAGAATTCAAGAGCAATTATTTTACCATAATATATATATTCATAACTAAAAATTTATGTTAAGAATTTGCCTCAAGCTAAAATCTTAAACATAAAAACACAAAAGTACTCACTACTTTACACCTCTGAGAAATTATCAAAACTACATATCTTGAAGTTACCATTCAATTAAAAAATGTTAATATTACCCATAAATGTAATGTTAGTAGTAGATAATTATAACCAAGTGCAGCATAAATCATTAACAGTATAATTATTCTGAAAAAATAATTCTTGTATTTAAATCATAAAAGCAATATCACAGATTTAAGTTTCATTCTCTTGATCTTTGTTTTTATGAATCAAGATATACGACTAAAAGATTTTAAAAATATATTATAAAAATGATTTATACAGCTTTTTTAAGATTCATAACTTTAAATCCTGAAAAAAATATGTATGCAAGGCATAGGAAGAGGAAATTCAGAAGATTGAAAAAAATAATTTTAGATTTTAATAATCTTGCAATCTTACTTTAAAATTTAACTCCAAATTCCCATTTCAAAAGTTAATAAATTTTGAAAATATGATCATCATAAATATTTTGAATTATAACTTTTTGATAATTTTTTATAAATAATTATAAAAAGCATCTAGAAACCAAAAACTACTTGTATATATTAATAATGGAATTATATTTAAAATGAAAACTTACATAGTAAACAGCACCAAAGCTTCCATGGCCAATTTCCCGTAAATCAATAAATATTTTTTCTGGATCTTCTTTATCAAACAATTCTGCTATTTCTGGATCCTTCAGGCTACCAGGCCTAATATGTAAATGAAAAATTTAAAAAAAAAATATTTTGGATTTTAATTATGCATTTCTAACATACTTTCTTTTTCTACTAATGTGTATTTTAAAACAAATACATGGGTTCTATTCCGTTAACCTCTTCAGGACAGGGCGCTTTTCTACGAGACGTTAGCTAGGGACGGGGCGTTTATGTCGCTAAGCCCAACTTAAAAAAAAATTCATAAATAATAAAATTTGAGTCCTAACGTCGTAATTTTTGGTACCACTTTAGATTACTACATAAGTTGTCTGTTACATTAAAACTAGAATGTAATACTTTTCCTTTAATCTATATGAAATTATATTAAAAATATCACTTGTCTTGGGAAATAAATTTTGTAAGAGCTATTCAATTTTTTCCAAAATTTTCATTGACAAAACATATTAATAAACTTTCAAATTAACAAAAAAAATTATGACAAAGATTATTTACAAAATGAAATAGAAAATTAAAATGAAGACTGAGTGTGGAAAATTTCGAAGCATGGAGAAACACTAAATTCTACACTGTATGATTTGCAAGCATAAAATGTTTGTTGTGTTTTTTGTTTTTTTTTATTTATTTACACATAGTTTGTGACTAAACTTTGGCTTTTTTCACCCTTTTGTTCATATTAAGGTTAGGAAAATGCCTTCAAAACAATCAAATAATAATCTGAAGTCAAGGTTTTTGAAATAAGGAAACTACACGAAATATATCCGAAGGCAACAAAAACTGTAACAGAACTGATGCTAAAACCCTAAAACACTCCACACTGTTAAGAAAAAGAAAATAAAAAAGCATTGGGACAGTTATTAGGAATGCGAATGTTTTATATCAAGTGGAAATTTTACAAGCTGTTTGTTTACATTTCGATTATCCCCTCCCCCGCCACAGCTGATGAGCAAAATACCAAATCCAGGCACAATATAAACAAACTAAAGGTCAAGTTATTCTAACTGCGCTTAGTTTCAATGTAATAGGCTTAGGGTGCCATCAAGTGCTCATTTAAAATCGTTCCAACTAAAAAGGCACATATGCATCACCCAGACAATGAGACCGTTTCTCTAAAATGCATATATGCACCGCCCAGCCATGAGGTGCATCCATGAAAAATGCATATATGACTCGCCTGTCGCGAAAAGGTTAAAGAACTACCACTTGGCACTTTTTTGTTGTTTTTGTAGTATCCCACGATACTTGACTTTAGTTTGATTTGGCTTCCTTTTCACCAAAAAGCCTTCTTTACCACCTTGATAACTTACAAAATATGCTATAATTCTTGGAAATATAATAAAGTCAAAAAAGTTTGAGAAAAATGTCCAGAAGTTTGTATCGAAGGTATTGCAAATGAAATCTGCCAAATGTGTGGCATGGCTTTAATAAAAAGGAATAAATATTTGAAAGGAATGAAATTCTTAAGATTTAATTCTTCTCTTCACAAAAGAAATCAAAATTTATCAGAAAAACTCTTCAGGTTTAATATCCGACTTAATACAGAAGGTCGTTCACACTTTATGGAAACTATTTTGTAATTCATTTTCTCATTTGCATTTTGAGATAAAACTTTAGAAACTTCAGAATAATCATTTGCTAAGCTTTTCTTTTTATTGGAATGTAAAATGAGATATTTTAAAAATGGCTCCTAAAAATAACATATGGCTTCAAGGAGAAATATTCATACCAACTAATTAAAAAGCAGTGTAAAATCTTCGTTATTGCATTTTAATTAAAGGTATTTATAATATATTAAAATTGAAAGAAAAAAAGCATTTAGCAAAAAGTAAAAAATGAAAACATGACCACGTAGCTTCATTCAAGACTCTTCGAAAGTAGGCAACTATCAAGAAAGTAAGTCTCTGGTCCTAAAACAAAATCCGCCAACTCAAAAATTCACTGCATTGAAACTAGGAATGTCTTCTGGAAGTGCAATTAAAATCATTCATAAAGATTTAAAGTTAAAACCAGTGTTTAAATCTAAAGTTCATCTCCTTTTTTAAAACATATTGCTGAAAGAAAATTATGTAAAAAACACCTAGCTGCTGAAAAATGAAAAATTGTAGTAACACTTGATGAGGTATGGGTATATTTAAGTGACTGTAGTAAAAGAAGATCAATTTTCTATTGCTCAACTGACAGGAATGACTGTACAAAATGGCTTTGTCAGTGCACAGTAAAGTTCCCAAAGGGATTAATGATAATAGAAGGATTTTCTAACAACTGCAAATTAAAAATCAAAAAAAGTCTGAAGTAAAGCCAGAATTAATTGAATTTAATATTAGCAGAATGTTTTAGAACCAATTTTTGAAGAAATTCCCAACTTTATATGGAAAGGACATTGGTAAATTAAGCTTCAAATGGACAAAGCCTCTAGTCATACATCTAAGTCAACTGCAGCTTATTTAGCAAAGAAAGAATCAGAAACAGGAATAAAGTGTGTCTCATTTGATGAAATATGAGTAAAATCACTCTACGTTTCTGTAATGGACTTTTGTGCTTTCGGTTTATTAAAACGAGCCATAGGAAAATGGCATCCAAGAGCACTGACGGGACTTTGGAAAACAGTTCAAGAGGAGTGGAGTAAAATTTGCATGACAGTACTAAGAAAAAGTCTACTTTCATGAAAAATTCAAGACAGAGATATTGTCAAGAATTATGGCTATCAGATAGAAACAAATTTTCATAAAAAATATGCTATTCATTGATAAAAATTAACTATCAAAATCATTTTAATAAAGTACAAATGACCTTCAGTACGTATAATAGTTCATTGATTTACAAGTGGAATACATCGTATTATAATACAAAAGAAAAAAACTCTCCTTTTATAAGAATGAATCAAAAGATAAAATTAAAACTTATATAAATCTATCATAAATTTAAACATAAAATTCCTTTAATAAAAACATAACTGGATGCCTTACCTGGGTAAAGATGGCATGATAGCCACAACTAAAATCGTCCTACTTTACTGACTGAAATTGTAGTATAATTTTAAATTCGTAATTCAGGCTTGAAACTTCTGTCATGAATAATTTGAAGATTAACAGCTACATGTCTGAAAAAATAAAAAAGGTACTTTACATAAAGCTATACTAAATATTGAAAAAAATATCTACCGAGACAAAATTATAACTAAACATATGCATCATTACTAAAGAGACAATTTTGTAACACATCTCTCAACCCTCATATTTAATTGACTAAATGTATTCTACATAAAATGTATAAAATATACTTTAAAAAATCATTCTTTAACCCCTTAAACATAAAATGCAGGTGTATATATATTCCCTGCTCAGTGGGTGCGTCAACTGCCCGTACTGTATATATATGCCTTTCAGGAGTATGACCCTTTGCACTGCACTGCTACCATTAAAACTGTTCCCAAGGTTTTGGAATGTAATAAAATTACCTTGAGAGTTCCTATAAAGGAAATACTAATTTTAGGGAAGAATTTATTTTTAATGCTTTTTCTTTTCCCATAATACACTACACAACTATGTGCGCCTTGTTTGAAGAATTTTAGCACTGGAGAGCAGTTTGTGTATAATTTTTTATCAGACAGTTTCAGGGTTGAAAGAAATTATTTATGCCCAAAACATATCCTAACATCTACCCAACATACATAACAAAATATAGTGGCCTTTATATATAGTTTCCTAAAAAAGTATTTCCTTTCTTTTACTATAATTTTAACCAGATTTTTTTTTAACTATAATTAAATATTTTATTAAAATTATAGAATCAATGATGAAATGCTGTATATTTATTTCTATTCATAATTTCAATTTATGACAACCACACAGAACTGAATTATATTCAGGATATGGAGGCATAATTTCAGAATAAAGTTGAATTAAGTAATTTTAATTGATAAAATTTATTTCAAAAACCTGTATGAAATCCAGTTAACACTTTTCATTTTTTAAAAATGCTCATATATATTTTAGGAATTTAATGATTTTTATATTACACTTTTTATTCTAGTTCAATTATTAGGCCCAAAAAATTTTAAGGAAAACCTGTTTGGAAGCCATACATACTATATCACTTTTTGTATAAGAACTAAATCAGCAAAATATTAAAAACATTTAGTTATAATATATTTCAATTACTTCATTATTTTTTACCTTAAAACACTATTTTATTTAATACAATTTGAAAGAAAAGTAAGATTGTTCATAATATATACCATAATATATACCTTTTTGTAAAAGAACTAAATCAGCAAAATATTAAAAACATTTAGTTATAATATATTTCAATTACTTCATTATTTTTTACCTTAAAACACTATATTTTATTTAATACAATTTGAAAGAAAAGTAAGATTGTTCATAATATATACCATA
>BMAV01018558.1:185975-205563 GCA_019973955.1 Trichonephila inaurata madagascariensis | reverse complement strand
ATCGGGTGTGGTTTAGAGTCAAAGGGAAAAAAATTTGTTGGATAAGACAATTAGAGCAACTACAGGTTCATGTGTGCATTTAAAAGTTTATAATATTTTTAAAAAACTAATTTACTTTTTATTAGTTCTTTTATATTTATTTTAATTTTGTAAAACTGAATATCAATAAATTCTTTTCCGCTATTTTTCATTTTTCACAAAAATTTGTTGAGAATTTGAGGTGCGGCTTAGAATTGAATAAATATGGTATTTCTTTTCAAACATTTCAACGACATAAATATTACATAAGTAGCACACAATCTCTAAGCACCACATAATTGTTGAATTCTTTTACATATTATTTCCTTTTACAATTATTACAGGTAATTAAATGAAATTTTGGATCTAGGGGCAACTTAACTTGAGAAATTCCAAATACTTAAAAATTTTGGTATGCTATAATTCACTTTTTTCTTTGCTAGAATTGAAATTGTTATATTTCTTTTATTATATATATTTATATTTTTAGAATTAGAAGCTATCTATCAATTACAGTGGAACGTCGTTTAACCAAATCAATTAGGACCGGGCACCGTTCGGATAACCGAATGTGATCCATGCAGTATCTACAATACGAATATTTAAAATCATCACATGCGGGAAACGTGCTTGAAGCAAAAGCAAAGTAGATGCAAAAGGTTGCAATTTTACCTTTATTGTGGAAAATACTTATTTTTCGCTGTACCATTCTACACCTTTCTTTTTTTGCTGCAAGGGCTCAAAAAACACTGGTCCGGATATTTGACACTCCGGATAATAACTTCTAAATAAACTTCTAAAATTGGATATTAATAAACAATTTTACACTTTTTTCTATTTTTCAAAAAACTTGTTGAGAATTTGAGGTGCAGCTTAGAACCTATGTTGGCTTATATTCGCATAAATATGGTATTTTAAAATCCCTGTCTTACAGAATATAGTCTACAAAATTTTTAAACTATTCAAATAATTTTATCAATCCTACAGGTCTTAATTTCTAATTTCTTTTCAATCGCTATATTTTTTTCAAAAAAAATATTACGATTTTATATGAATATTTTCATAAACTTAATTTTTGTAACTGTACACATTTCAAGATTTTTTTTTTTAGAATCTTGAAAAAAAAAACTAACAAAAATTATTGTAAATCACTAAGAAATAATTTAATGTAAAATCTCAAATATACTTTAATAAACTTAAAACTACAACAGTTTCATATTTTTAAGCTATTCATTAGAATATTAGTTAAATTATTTATTTTTTTTTCGAAATCATTTTAGCAAACAATTTATTAATTCTTACCTAACTATTCTAAAGAGAAAAAAAACATGCAAAATTTTGCTTCACATCTGTTGCACAAATCTGTGAAAGAGAAATTAAAAAAAAACATTTAAATAACTTCATTTTAAGCAAATAAAAATACAAAACAAAGGTAATATTTAAATTTTTCTGCATTTTTTTTAATATTTCTATAATTTGTAACAAAATATGTACAAATTACAATTACGAAATATTTGCTAATAATCATAAATATATTTTAACTTGTATGCTACAAAAGCAATCACAACAGCTCTGCATACAATTAAGATATTCTGAAAAATAAAAAATTAGGAACTTCCTGTATTAACCCCAAGCCATTGGTGACATTTAGCAAATTAAAATTAAAAAAATATAGCAACAAAGGTTTAAACTAAAAAGCTGTCCAAACTAGTAACATCTTTGGCAAAATTAATCTCTGGTATATAATTAATCTTTGGTAAGAAATCACGGGCATGGGGTTATTACAGAAATAAAATATGTTTTAATAAAATCAATACAGTTTTTTTTTTTACAGTACTACATTACAGTACTTTTTTTTGTGTGTGTGTGTCTTAATATTTTACAAAGACAAAAAGAAATAAAAGTATTCCCTCAAGTTGTGTTTTCATTAACTTTTCAGCAAGTGCCCCTGTGCGTATTTTATGATAAAATATTTTATAATTTTTTCAAATAGCACCTAAAAAATTGTGAAATTTGATTTTTTGCACTCTGCTGCAAATCTCACTTCACAATGAACTTCATATTTGCCTAGTTTAAAAATTAAATCTGTTATTTTATTAATTTTAAGCTTTGCTCTGCTCAGTTTGTAATACATATGTCCATCTGTGTCTAAATAGCTCTCTTCCTTTGTGTGTTAGAACTTTTATTTGGTAATTACATATTCGAGTTATTTTGCATCCCAAAATACGGGAAATGACTACAACCTTATGATTATAAAAATTATTTATTAAACAATGAAGGGTGAAATAATGAGATATATTGAGCACCAAAGGAGAATGTCTTTATCCTACATCTCGTCTTAAACATACATAGCTCAGTGTTCATCAAAGTCATCTTCTATTCAGTGCCTCGTTTGGTACTATATACGAGGTGCGACATTAGTGTGGATCACTCCAAAAAATATTACTCAAATTTTTCAAATTATGGTTTCAGAATTTTTAAATTGGGAAGTAATTCTACATTATCTATATTGAGAAAGGAGGTAAAGATGGATTTATATCAACAATGTGTTAATGATATTAAATAGATTAACATTAATGATATTAATTGTTAGAATATTAAAAAAAATAAACTATACAAACAATGAATTAGAACACACATATCTAATAGCAATCCAAAATAATAATCTAAAGATGAAACGTGACACTGTTTATGGAATTTCTAGAATTTTTAGAATTCATCAAAATTGTCCAGCATTGCTAGACAATCTGGGATTAGGTGACCAACAACAAAGTGACAAAACAGAATATGTAAACAATTCAAAACTAAAAAAGTTAAAACATTATCAAAGCTTTTCCCAACATTAAAACATTTGAAAAAAGGAAGATGAAATTGGATTGAAAACAAGAATCGTAAAAAAGATTGATGAAATTATAAAATACACAAGCCAACATATACACATTGGTTTGATATATTTTTAATTTAATAATATTAAAACTTAACTTTCACAACATATATGCATAATAGTTTTTCATAATTGTTTAAATTATTATAATGAAATATCATCAATTACAGCAGAACTAAAATTGCTAAAAGTGTGAAAAAGCATAGCATTTGCCTATTCACCCAAAAAATTAAAATGCACTTTTCGGAGGGTTAAAATCACTAGCTCTACAAGTTCATATTAAATGAACTTGTAGAGCTAGTGAATAGTAATTCATTAAACTTCATGTATTTTTTATCTAATAATTCATTTTATTTCATCAATTTAAATTATTCATTTAAAAAAAGTTTTTCCAAAATAAATAACGCAAAATGCTATTAAGATATAAATTCTAATAATTCAAAAATAAATAAGCTTTCATATATAAAAATTTTGAGTCACTTTTCTAAACTAGTTTTAAATAAGAAAATGTACATTTCATAGCTTAGAAGTTAATTTTAAAAATTAGAATTGAAGCTTGTAATTTCACATTTAAAAATCCATCAAACTCTTAAATTCCCTAAAAAAAATTTCAAAGTACAAATAATTATTCTAGTTCATATATTTCACATTCAAAACAAGAAAATAATTTTACAAAATACATGTATTTATTTTTTTAGATTGAAATGTATGTTTGCAAGGTATAAATTAAGATTTTAAGATATATTGATGTCAAAAACTAACAATATTAGATAAATAAAATATGCTGAGAAGAAAAGCCAGGCAAATTTTTAATTATAAAATTTGTTTAAAGTAAAAATAATAATTATATTTTTCACAACTTATTTTAGTTCAGTTAGCTTTCATTAGCATTTCTTTTTGAATAAAAAAAAAATTAAATAAAAGATTCGAGTGGATTGATGACAGAATTTTTTTTTTATAACTTTTAAAATAACCCTTAACCAACCTTCAATGAAAGAATCAAAACAATTTCTTTAAAAAAATTGTAATGTTTTTGTACAGTAGCGCACACAGAAATTTTTCGGGGGGGGGGGGGCGTCCATGGTTGAAAGTCCACTATTCTTGTATCGTGCTCTTTTGTTGATTTTCGGGAACAAAAAACAATTAAAAACTAATTATTGAATAAATAAGTAGCATTAATTAATAAAATTAATCATTAATAACAAATATTTAATTAAATTTTACATATTTTATAAGAATTATAATCAATCGGAAAAAATATCAAGGGCTTTGGGGGGGTCCGGACCTCTAGGACATCCCCCCTTGTGTGCGCCACTGTTTTTGTATCATCCCATCAACCACTTTTGTGAAATGTGACAAACAAAACAATGCATTAGAAGCTATTTTGAATACCATTCAAAACCTATTCGCTTTTTTATGCATGCTAGTTAATTCACCAATGTTCATGGTTCATGAGCTAATATACAAATACTGAAATTATATACTAATTAGGAATGGAATTTTCAATCATTTTTAAAAAACAGCATTAGAGGTTAGAGAGCATATATATTCTACATACAGATGTTGAAATATCCTGTACTTTTCCATTTTGAAAGGGGGGGACATAAAAATGCAATAAAAACTTCGCCAATCGATTATGTGACAAAACTAACCTTTTTTTTTCTTCAGTGTTGGAAGCAATTAAAAGTTTCATGCCTCACCAATAAAATAGTTTAAAAATTGAATCTGGAATTGTGATTACCTTATTTTGTGTTAGGTGTTTAATTAGGCAAATAAAATATATGTGTAATATATCGGTCGCCAACAGCCCCCCGAAACGGAAAGTACCAAATACAGGGAATATATTATGAAATAGATATTCATGACTAATTTCCTATTTCTTTGGTTGATCAATTTTATAAATTAACAGCAGTAACATAAGATTTCAAGAATTTTAATCAATATTGGAAAATTGAAAAACAGAGGTAAACATAATAGAAAATTTTTTTTTTTTAAAAATCTGACTTTCTAAAAATTTATTCAAAATATTACATAACAAGAGTATAGAATAAAGTTAATATTTTGTAATATTTTAAAAACTGCTTTGAACTACTACCATTATATATAAGTTAATCACTTTCATAAATAATTATATTAATCCAACAGGAAAATAATTAATACATGTTAAATATATTCTTTTGTAATATTAATATTTAATAGGAGAAGGGAAAAGAACAAAGTTGCATTATGTCAGCATTTTTTTAAAAAAATATTAAAAAGAAACAAGTATTTTAAACTTAAAATAATGGTTAAAGATATATAGTATCATGATAATTCTCATACAATAAATAATTAATTTGACTTTCAAGTAAAATGTTTGATTAATTTACAACAAAAATAAATATTACCAAGTACAAGAATCAGTAGTCATGAAAATTGTTTGCTTTGTGTCATCAAGTATTTCACACAAAGCATAGGATGTAGCTAATTGTTTGATTTGAGTTTTTACATATATATACCTATAAGATGCAAAAGTTTTTAACACTTAAATAACAAAAACATATATTGCTATGACAGAAAATCAAATCTAATGCAGGGCTTACTTGCATTAACACTCTGTTTTAGAAAAATTGCATTTTTTTTATAAATGAATTAACTATTATACATAAACAATAAATAATAAATTTATTATGAACTTTTCTTGAATATTAATCCACGAGCAATTTATTTTAACTGAAGTATTTTATTTTAAATTCCAAGTGTTTTATTAAACTAGTCATTGTAACAGTGATGATTCACCACTCAATTAACCAAACATGTGTAGCTTACAATTAATCATTTTGCTAAAATAAATTAAATGCAGATTTTAAAAGATAAAAATATTAAATAAACAAAAATCTGCAATGTGCAATTTATATAAATGGTATAACTTGTGATGAATTAACTTTAATGACTTTCAACAACAAAACAAATCATTCCTTAAAACTTCATCACTTAAAGTAGTCGAATTCATGAGCTTCCACAACTGATCAAAACAATTTAATATTCGTTCAGAAATCAAAGTGTGTGAACACTTAAATATAATGTAATGTTATAAATAAAAATAATCAGATTTCTACATAACGTACGGTAGGGCGTTTAATATTGACACATAAACACAGGTCATTAAGAAGCAAATGTGTATCTTACCATGACTTTATGGTAACAAGTCTTACCTTGATTAGTTTGACTAGTCAATTACTTTGTGTGACTAGTTATCATAAAAAAGTCTCAAATTGTTTTATTTATGAACATAAATTGCAGAACTGTGGCAAGTCTCATAACAAAACGTCAATGACTAGGACATGCCAATGAACTAATAAGAGTGATTACTGATAAAAGCATGTGGCATAACACAAATATATTTTATAGGTACGACTTTTAAGCACATTGGTGTTCTATAAACTTTCTGAATAGCGTACATTAAACAACAATGTTTACATTAACTTCGTCCGCTACATTAAAATACTCCTCCCTACCGCAGTAAGCTTCCAAGATGGCGTTGTATTAAGGCATGCGCAATAGAGTTCTTCCGAGGTTTTCTTCACAAGAAAAATTATCGATTCATTTCTTTGAACTTACAACATGTAACTTAACAGACATAAACGCCCTCACAAAATTCAACTACTTAAAACAAATACTAAGGCGAACAAATAAAATTTTCTTCCGTTAACCAAAGCTATCATTAGTATGAAAAGTAAAACTGTAACCAAATGGTGAGCTTGCGATTATCAAAACAATAACGTTTTAATACACTTCAGTGTAGAACCAAATGAAAAATGTCTTACAAAAAGATTTAATAATTTCTTATTTTAAAACACAAAAAGCCACGAAAATAGAACTTCTATACATAGATATTGAGAAAATAGGGAATCTGTTTGAAATACTAAATCGAATTGCAAATAACGAGAAATTGAAAAAAATTAATGGTTCTCTTTCCAAAATTTTTGATTTGATACAAAAATTAATACAATACATTAGATTAATTTTTTTCAAGAAAAAAGAACTGTATGTTTGTATCAACATTCACCATTTGGTTTAAAATACGACATTCAGTTCAAAATGTTTTATTTGAACATGAGATGATAAAAGTATTCATTGAAAAGTTTGTTTTCTAAAATATTTGTCTCATTCACATATAGAATTTTTTTACTATTCTTAAGCATTTTGATTATTGCGTAATAAAAAGGTTACATGACAGTGGCATTATTAAAATAACCAATAAGAGGGATTTATATCAACACTCCCCTTTTTCTCAGTACATGACGATCAGGAAAGAATGTATTTGACAACTGCGCATGCCTTAAACTAAATCGGATTCATTGCATAATTTGTTTTGATTGAAGGTGTGTTGTTTCTGTGTGCAACTAGTGTATATACCAGTTTAAATGAAAAAGGATTTGGTATATTTCAAACAAAGAATCGGGCGTAGTTCTTTTTTACCGCATGCAAAATCATAAGTTCAAAGAAGGGTATAAACATTTTGTTTTTTTTTTAAATAATTTTCGAATTTCCAATGTTATTTTATCTCTTATTCGAAACCTTATATGTTTACATATACAGTGGGCCACCAAAGTGTTCGTACACTTGCAATTTCTTATAAAATTTAATGTTTTCGACTAATAAAAACTAATATACTGTAATTGTAATTTTTTAATGATATCTGCAACTTCTGTAATGGAATAACATAATTATTTTTTTAAAAATAGTATAACTATTTTTTTTTTAAATTAATAATCAAAAAGCTACTAAAAAATTACGCCACAAAAGTCTTCGTACACTTAACAAAAATCTCAACTTAGCTTTAAATATTGTATTTCTTTCTTTATTTAGTACTTAATAGGATATTTTTTAGTGTCCACAACAACTTTTAAGTGTCTTGGTATAGATTTAATCAGTTCTTTGTAATTTCTACATCGATTTTCCTCCATTCTTCTGTGATTATTGTTTTTACTTCACATTTTGTGTTTATTTGTCATGTTTTCTTTTTTTTTTACATCAACATCTCCCCAAATATGTTCTACTGGGATAAATAAAGTGATTGAGGAGGTATTTTATAATTTGGGGACAGTTATAGAGACACCAGTGGTGTACATTGAGAAAAGTGCGCTTGGCGTCACTATCTTGTTAAAAAATAAAGTTGTTTTCAATATTCAAATTTTGGGCGAATAATTTAAATTTTCTCTTTAAAATATTTAAATAGAGCTCATGATTCACAATATCAACAAAAAATACCTAATTCTGTGATCGATTTACATCCCCACGCAAGAATACTTCCACCTCCATGCTTTATTCATCCAACTAGATTCTTGGGATTATGTTTATAATAATTCAAAATTGATTGGGATGGCAGATAATTCAACATTTTTGGTTCCTATGGGCCTATAATAGCTTGTAAATGAAAAAATAAGGAGTTTAATCCCATGAATTTATGTGGAACAAGAACTCCTCCACCTCCATGCTTCAGCATGGAAGTGAAGGTGCTCTGGCGTGGGGGTGCAAATTGGCCTCAAAATTAGGTAATTTGGTAGTTTTTGATGGTAGTGTGAATTAATTGCTCTATTTAAATATTTTAAAGATAAATTTTAAATTATCCGCCCAAAATTTGGATATTGGAGACGACTTAATTTTTTAACAGGGTACTGTAGCCAAGCGCACTGCTCTCAATGTACGCCGCTGGTGTCCCTATAACTGTTCCCAAATTATGAAAACACCTCCTCAATCACTTTGTTTAGCCCAGTAGAACATATTTGGGGAGATTTTGATGTAAAAAAAAAAGAAAACTTGATAAATAAACACAAGATGTGAAGTAAAAACAATAATCACAGAAGAATGGAGGAAAATTGATGCAGAAGTTACAAAAAACTGATTAAATCTATACCAAGACTTAAAAGTTGTTGTGGACACTAAAAATATCCTATTAAGTACTAAATTAAGAAAGAAATACAATATTTAAAGCTAAGTTGAGATTTTTGTTAAGTGTACAAAGACTTTTGTGGCATAATTTTTTAGTAGCTTTTTGATTAATTTTTAAAAAAAATAGTTATGCCATTTTTAAAAAAAAAATTAATTATATCATTCTATTAAGAACAAGTTGCAGATGTCATAAAAAAATTACAATCACGATATATTAATTTTTATTAGTCGAAAACATTAAATTTTATAAGAAATTGCAAGTGTACAAACACTTTTGTGGCCCACTGTATATACCTTTCGCAAATTATTCTTGTAATTCCAATGATTTTTCATGTTTTTTGTCTTAAAACTTTAACTTTTAAACAGCTTAATTATTTATTAATCCTATAAATTTCCACAACGTTACATGATGAAGTGTCGAATAAGGAAATAATGCATTGAAAATTAACCCTTAGATATCAATGAGACCCGACCACCAACCTCTCGCCAAATATTGCGACTAAAGACCCTACCCCTTAAAAAGGTGCAACCTTAAAAATGAGAATGTTTGTTATTATAATACAAATAAAACAAACAAAAAAAGTGTTCTTTTTGTGAGAAAGGGGGGAAAAAAGACTCGTTCATGTGAATAAAAATAATTTATGTTCTAACTGCTAAATATTTTTTATTTTGATAAAGCAATACGTTTAGAAGTGATGATCCGAATTATCATTATAGCAACTTGTTTAAAAGGTGATAATATGATTGACATTTAATATTTCTTAACACCTGTAACTATAGAGACGGAATCTTTGAAATATAACGATATGGGACTCATCCGAGGCCCTGTCAACGGAGATAATAAATACCCTTCAGACTCATTAATTAATATCCATTGAAGAGCCAAACTAATTCCAACAGCCACATAATTCTGGCTCCAAATATCAAACTCTAGGATAAATTCAACAAATAATAAATGATAGTTTTAAAAAACTAAAAAAACAGGCTTTTGTTGTAGATCGAACTAAAAAATACACTTTTATAGCAAATCGAACTAAAAAGTAATTTTTAATATAAGAATAAAATGATTAACGAGAAAATTAATGTCATTGTGGTAAAAGTGTGAGGTGTGTGCTTTGTAGTACATTTTTACACTAACTCAGCATTTCGGAATAGAACTAGTAAGAAATTATAACAATTAATATAGAGCACCCCACGCTTTTATCCAAATGACATTAATTTTTTCGTTAATCATTTTATTCTTATCTTAAGAATTATTTTTTTGCTTTTTAGTTCAATTCACTATAAAAGTGTGTGTTTTTTTTTTAACTTTAATTTATATTAATAGGTTATCTATATTCTGTAGGTTATTTTGGGGATTTGCTGAAAACACACTTGAACATGACGTAAGTAGAATATTTATTATTAATATTAAATATTATTATTAGCATTCCCCATTTTGATAATTTTATTTCATAAAGGAATGAGCATTTAAAAAAATTGCTTTATCAAATTTTAATTAAAACCTAGTTTATAATATTTTTCTAAATTACTAGTTTGGAAAATGAAAATTCATTTCATTGCATTTTTCATCAAACCCATAATGTTTTTCATAAAAATGTTTCATTTTTTAATTTTTTTTTATATATATAATTTTAGTTTTATTTATATGTAAACTGGGATAATTTATTAAAACTCTGAAAATTTTACATATTTAAATTACGCTTGCAATACTAAATCTTCATTTTGATCCCATTTACAGTTCTATTAATTAATGTGCTTTTGTATTTCACAGAAGATTATTCAAAATAAAAATTTATTATAGGAAAAACTTATGGGATATTGCAGTTGAACAGTATAGAGAAAATGAAAAAGGTCAGTTTTTTTTTATGATCATTTAGAATTTTAAATAAAAGGAATATATCTTTTTCACACTTTTCCATTAAAAAGCTGTACTACATATTTTAAATCCCAAATTGTCATATTTGGCTGATTGTTTTTCACAGTATCTTTGATTCATTTCTGGGTATTAATTTTGCCGATCTCTTTTTCTTTATTTGTTAAAGTTGTCTCATTAGCAAGAAATTGGTATAGTGAACCTAATGAAACCCAAATCATTGATTTTCTAACATTAGTACTGTAAAATAAGTCATTTTATTTTTATAGTTGACTTTGACAAATGAGTAAGGAAATATATAAAAACAAGAAATAAAAGCAAAAGGCTTAATTGAAAAGTGTCCTTTGCTTTCTTTATATCACACCACTTACTATGGATGTTTCCAAACTCTATATTACTATGTCTTCCCTTTAAAAACTATCTAAACTCTGGCATTTCCCCTTTGATATCAAACAATTTTTTTAAAATAGATATCCAATTTAAAGAAAAATATTTGTATCAAGGTTAGAGTGAGATAGGTAGATAAATTTTAATGTAATATCAAAACTTATTTATGTATGCCATTTTGTGAAAATTTAATTTTTCTGAGGCTTTTTATGTCTTTCTTTGTTACTATACATGAACATCCAGGGAGGCACATCTTCCAGTTTGCAAACGGCTGGCATATTGTAACTTCAGCCAATCTGTATTTTTTAAGTATATGAAACTAAAAATGAAATGTAATCAGATTTAATCAAGTAATTGTACTTTGTTTTATCTCTAATTTAAAAATGTGATATTGTTTAATATATTTGCAGGAATTTATCTTTCAGTATCTTTTATTTGAATTAAATCAACTGAATACCATATCCCTAAAATTAGTTTTTCTTTCAAATTTAAAAAAATTCATTTCTCTTTAATTGGTTTATAAATTTTTTCTTTCATTTTATTTAATGATTTAAAAGAGACTGATATGATTTAAATATAAAATATTTTTAATAATCATGTAAAAATTTTTTGAATATTAACTAATAATCTAGAATATAGTAATA
Organism: Trichonephila inaurata madagascariensis; assembly: GCA_019973955.1. NCBI lineage: Eukaryota > Metazoa > Arthropoda > Arachnida > Araneae > Nephilidae > Trichonephila > Trichonephila inaurata. Next base: position 193,820 of record BMAV01018558.1, on the reverse strand, counting down.
TATTTTATATTTTGGCTAAAAATATCTTGTTTTCTATATCAACCATTTAGTTACAGGGAAATAATTTGAAAAAAAAAAAAATTCCAGCTTCATGTTTTTAAAGTAATTTATCTTGTCAGTTAAAACACTTCCTTCCACTTAAATTGAAGCTTCTCTTTTCATTTCTGCTGAAAATATATTTCCTTCTGTGCTTACTTACAGGTTTAGTTCAATACTAATTCATAGTGTGTTGTTTTAATCATGTATTTTAAACTTTTCTCATTTTATTAGATGCTTTTTCTTCTAAAAATCTCAGTTTTTCCACTGTTGAGTTACATTTCTAATTTTGTTTCATTTTTCATAGCGATAAGTTTTTAATAATAAATCTAGATTAGTTATGGTTTTCAATCACCCCTTTAAAAGGAAAATTTTAATTTTGGCAATTTATACCACTTCAAATTAAGGTTGTGTTTAATTTTGTAATTAGCTCTAAATTTAATAGATTTTCTAGTTGTAAAGAGGAGGTATATTCTTAGAATTTTATATTGGAATCCTAACCATTAATATGGGATTTTTTTTCTTACCATCGTAAAAAAATTAATTTATTACTTGTCAGCTAGAAAGTTTGGCAGAGGAAAACTAAACTTGTTTTGTTTCTTCTGGTTCTTTCCATTTAGATTGTTTTTTACAGAAAAAAATATTATGGTAAAAAACCATTTTGCTTAAAAAATTGTTGTGGGTTAGATTTATGTATGTTTTATATTGCCAGAGCTTTATTGATTGTTTGTTAAACTATTAGAATGTGATATATTATTTAAAAGAGTAAAAAGAGGAATTAAATATTTGCCACTTTTTCCCAGCACTCCTATGGAGATACTTGTCATTTGTTATTTTTCTCGTTTTTTGAATACTTTTTCAAATAGTTAAATCCATGTTACATTTTTTCTTCCTTTCTATATTGCTACAAATTTTGTAAGCTTCCAGCTATGCTTAAAAGTACAAAATGTTAGATATAGGAAAATATTTAATGTAGATAATGCATATGGCTTAATGGAATGTCATGTTTTATTATAAGTTCCTATGGGAAAACTTTCCAGATTGATGCAATATTATGTGATTAACACTATTGTAACAATGTTTTGTCTAGATAGCTATTATTTGGTTACAATTTTGTAATATTTGATTTGGAGAAAGTTTGAGACTAATTCTGTCTTAACATTTCTGGAGCTTGAGATTTTTTTATGCCTGGTGACTGAAAATTTCATAAGGTGTGTAGTTTGTTTCAGGAGACTCAGAGAGAAGTTCAGTCAGAGCTTTCTCAGAGAGTTTAGTTTCTGAACAAATGAGCTGCAAGTAGCTTGGAGATTTCCATTAAATTGCTCACCAGTTCAAAATGTACTTTTACTTCTGGAACAGGTTTTCGTAAATAGCAGATTGGGCTACTGGAAATTCCTGTTGTTTTTTAAATAAATTTTTTTGATTAAATTTTTAGTTCACCCTACATGAATACTACACACAGAATAAGTGTAATTATTAGGAAAATGGTTGCAAAATTTAAAGAAATACTGTTTACAGGAGAAGAAAGAAAAGTCATGAGAGATGTAGGAAAGACAGGAGGTAAAAAATAAAATGAAGAAAAATTTGAAGAACTAGAAGAGTCAGAAAAAGATAAATTGAAATAAAAAAAAGTTAAGGAATGAAGAAATAACTGAGACAACTTTTTGGATGGAAAATGTTCCACAATAAAAAGCAAAATATATTTTTAAAATGTAATAAAAATATTGAAGAACCTTTCAAATTTAAAAATCAAGACTAAGTTCTTGAAAAAGTGAAAGCTCAAACTAATTCTAGTTTAAAACCTTCTAAAAACCAGAGTACCAGTTTAAGTGTCATCCTTGTCATTTCACTGTGTTTCAAAATTATGAGGTCTGTTACTAATAGCCCTTATAATGCTTCAGAGTGTAGTGTTAATAAGCAATCTATCAATCAGAAAAAACTGAAATGGTAAAACAAGAATCTTAAACTAAAGTACAAAAGAAGTCTGGCTTCAAATAAAAAGGCAAACAATGTGGCACCATTGGGAAAGGGGAGGAGGGTATTGGTGAGGCTTTTGTCAAAGAATCAAGAGAAGTTGAAAAAACCAAAGAAAGAAATGAGAGTGAGGATGAAGCTTTTAAGGATATTAGTCCAAAGACGGTCGGAATTGATGTACCAGAAGTGCACCAAGAAATGCACAGTGGTTCTGTAGATCATTTCGAAGCAAGCAATGAAGACCTTTCAGAAAGTTCCATATTGTTTAGAAACAAAGTGTTAGTTTTGTGACACTTCTACAACTCATAAAGAACTAAAGAGACAGATGAGGGAAATCAAATTTTTATGATGTAATTGCCTTTGAAATTTATTTCTTTGAATTCAGTCTTTTGCTCTGAACTGCTTTGATAGATGATCCAAAACCCAATATGTAAGTATTAAAGGCTCTAATAGGTTAACTGTCGACTTCTTGTTAGAGACAAAACCCAGATTGCATCTGTATACTGGCTAGCTGGTTTTAAAGTGGCAGTTAACTGAAATAACTATTTTTAAATGTTGTTTTAAAAACTTTTATTCTGCATATGATAATTCAAACTTAAAGTAAAAAAAAATTTTTTAAAGCTTTCAATGGAAATTGCAGATTATTTTACATTTGCAAAGATAAAAAAACTCTAGATAAATTAGTTCATATCAAAAACACACACAAATATCTAAACCGTGTGTTCTTATGGAGATTCCATGTATGGATATATGATATTTATATTTGAATTTTCATTTATGTGGTATTTAAAATTATTTATATTTCAGAAAATAAAGAAAAGAAAGATTCTGTTCTTTTGCTCATTGGTAGCAAAAAAGGGGTAAGTGCTCTGAATTTTTTTTCCTTCTTTAAGTATGTTAACATAAATGTTTGGACTGAATGATTGAAACTTGATTTGTATTTTATTATATTTAAACGATTAGTTATTTTAAATTTTCAAAAATTATTTGATTTTATATTTTTTTACCTGTATCTGATTATTTTTAAGTCACTTGAATCAAATATCTAATGATTTTTTATTTGCATTATTTAAATACAACTAGTATAAGAAAAAAATAAATATTGTGATACTTGTTTTGTTTGAAAAGTTTTCATAATATTCTTCATTTTATAGGGTAAATCATCAATTTGTTACAAATTTTTAGAAAGAACAGAAACACCAAAGGGTACATTGGCCTTAGAATATTTATTTGGTCGCAGAAATAAAGGCATTGAATCTGTAAGTACATAATGTGTGCTACATGTAAATATTTCATGATTTAATAAAATATATTTAATGTTTGTAATCAATTTTATTATTTGTCATACAAAAATATGAAAATCTAATCTTTAAATTAAAAAGATTATAAAAATAATACTTTTGTAAAAAAGTTTGTTACTTAACTATGTTATTTTAAATTCAAACTATGTAATAGATATTTTCAAGGGATAGTTATTATATGAATTATCATCCTTAAACAATTAAAATTTGGTTATTAATTTCTTATTTCAAAGAATTAAAACTTAGTTGTATTAAAACAGTCTTGAACCAAAGCTACTCCCTCATAATTTTGGTTTAAGGTCTGAATACTAAAAGTAGCTCATACTCTAAATAATGTTGAAAAATCATGCTTGTACATGCATGCATTTAAAAAAATAAATGCTTTCAAAATGACTTCGATACATTAAGATTTATTTTATTGTAAGGTTTTTAATTGATGGAAAGACAAAATTCTACATTTTTTCTAAAAACAGTGAATGTTATTAATTAATTTCAAGTGTTTTTTGTTATAACTAATTGTAAAATAGCATTATTTTATTACTAATTTGTGAAAATTTTAATTCTAAATAATTTTATATTGCTCTGTTAACAATGAAATTATCATGTCACCTCTGAATTACATATGTATTCTGTTATTCTTATGATTATAATTAATGTTTGATAAAAAAAATTGTAGGGCAAAGAAATCTGTCATATTTGGGAATTAGGTGGAGGTACTCTTTTTATGGATCTCTTAGAAATCCCTGTTACTCCTGAAAATCTATGGTATTACTTTATAACTTTCTACATTAAAAATTATATTAAAGTGGCTAAAATTTTCAGTTAATGGTTTTTTGTAATTTTAACTTTAATTTAGATTGCCATAATTTTTTAATTAAAATTTCATGAAGGTGTTTATTGCAACTTCCTTGTGATTACTGGATATTATTATGCTTTTAATTCTCTGAATTTAACTATTCATTTGCTCAAAATAAAATTTTACCAAGTTTAATGTATCTTTTCTTCTAGGAATTTATCTGTCATTCTTGTCTTGGATCTTTCAAGAGCAGAAGAACTGTGGTACACAATGCAAACTCTGCTAGACACACTTAAAAAACATATTCACCGAGCACTGGAATTATCACAAGATTCAACTATGAGGAAAAAATTATATGAAAATGCTAAAAAGAGAATACCCACTGGGCATGAGGTAATAAAAAAAATTATGTGATTTTTTTGCATTATTGATGGTTTTAATTTGATTATTTTGATAGAATCTTTTATTGTAATGATGGTTAAATTTTCTGATATTGCATATGTTGCTGAGAATTTTTTTATTATTAAATATTTTTCATATAAAATATATTAGTTATAAATTATCAGTTGTGGAAACTGATGTATTTACTTTGTAATTTATAATAGAGCATATCATTTATTAGCAGTGGCACACACAAGGATGGAGTCCTAGGGGTCTAAACCGCCCCCCCCCCAAAACCCTTGATTTTTTTTTCGATTGATTATAATTCTAAGTATATAGTACGTAAAATTTAATTAAGTATTTGTTATTAATGATTAATTTTATTAATTAAAGCTAATTATGTATTCAGTAATTAGTTTTTTACTGTTTTTTGTTCCCAAAGGAGCATGATACAAGAATGGTGGACTTTCGACCCTGGACCCCCCTTCCCCCCTTTGAAAAATTCCTGTGTGTGCTACTGTTTATTAATATACATTATGATTTTATTACACATATGTGGATCAAAAAGTACAATTTTTAAAATAACTAGTATAATTTTTATTATTTTGTTTAACAATTGTGTTATAAGTTTATCTTTTTGTATCTTTATTGTGGAATGTTTTGTTTTTATATGAGTAAAAAGTTGTGGAGGAAATTGCCATAGTAAAATTAAATTGATACAGAAATTTCTCTTTTTCTTATTTTTTTTTTATTGCTTCTTTCAGTCAAATTCTTTATTGTTCTTTTAATGTTTCATACATAGTGACAATAGCTATCTATGGAATAGAAATAACTGAGATTTACATAAAATATCTTTAAATTTTTTAATAAAATGATGCATTGTTGGTTAATTTTTCTTCTACTGACACAACAGCCATGGGTGGGCCAAGGCTTTCCCAAGAACCCTCTTCCATTCCGACCTGTGCTTGGCAACAGTTCTCCTATTAGTTACTTTTAAAACTTTAAAATCTTCCTTTACACTATCAGTCCATCTCAATTTTGGCCTACTGCTAGTTGTAGTTCCAATAGGTTTGTAATTGAGAGTTCTAAACGTCAAAGATGAGGGGTCCATATGGCAAATGTGGCCCATGAACCTCAAATGATCAATCTTGATGTATTTAATAACATCTACTTCTTTAAATGGCTTTTATAATTCAAAATTATGTCATTGTCTTCACAATCTATTCTCATTCATAGCACCAAAGATATATCTAAAAACTTTACACTCAAAGATAGCTAGCTGTTCAGTTTGTGACTTAGTCAAAGTCAAAGTTTCTGAACCATAGGTTTGTATGGTTCTGATGATTGTTTCATACACCATAATTTTTGTATGTTAACTAATTTTGACTTTAAGAGAAAACTTAGACTATGAAGACAGCTGATTAGCAGCAATAATGCATCTTTTAATTTCAGCACCAATATCGTTTAGAATATTTATGTTTTGAGCCCAAATAGTTCAAATGACCAACCACTTCAAGTTTGTAATTTTCAGTCTGCAGATATTTAAAATCTACTGGGGTTTTTGTAATTGACATGTATTTTTAGTTTTCTCTTCAGTAATAATTAAATTCTGCTTTTCAGCTGACTCTTCTTAAGGACTAGATATACCTCTGACAAAGCATTTTTTTGTCCAAGCAATGATTACTTTTTCATCAGCATAAGCAAGGAGTTTTATTGTCTTGGTGAAAATGTTAGTGTTAGTTAATTATTTATATATTAATTTTTTTTCTTACACACAGCGTATCCAATACTTAAACTCAAACTCAGTGGCGCAACAGCCCATAAGGACTAAGGCCTACTGTACCCATCTCAGTATACATGACCTTTGGGCGCTGAGGTGCATGAGCAGATGTCCCAATCAGGTGATCGGTCTGAAGCGAAACCCCCGTGTTTTAGTCCCCAAACAAGCTCGGTACTCATTTAATGACCCACTGAAGGTATGAAAGACTGAGTCAACCTTGCCCAGCCCAATGATTGAACCCTGGACCTGTGGTGTAGAAGCGCATCCAATGCTTACTACCAAATATTACTGAGAAAAATTGATTGACCAAATATTACTGACAAAAACTGATTGGAAAGAATATAATTTATTATACATACAAAAGTTTTCTTTTGGTTTCTATTCTGTTTATATATCTTTTATCTGCTCTCTTTTTTATAATTTTTTTTTTAAATTTAGTGTCATAATTTTTTATTGGTGCAAAAACTCTTAAATTTTGTCTTATTTTATAACATTTGTTTTATTATTTTTGTAGGATTCAGAATCTATTGATCCATTTCCAGTTCCACTTTTAATTATTGGATCAAAATATGATATATTTCAGGTAAACACTAATTTTTTTTGTGTATGTTGTCTTATGGTACTTTTTGTAAAAATAAATTTTTATCATTATTTTAAAAATATTTTTGGAAATGTTTCATTGCTTAAAAAGTATCATTGTTATGTATTGAAAAATATCAAACCTAATATTCATTTATTTAAAATTCGTGTATACCTAAAAGTGTTTAACATTAGTTTATTATTGTAACTGTGTGGATGGAAGTCTCTAATGGTACAAATTATGACAAATTATGGTAACATATTACCATATTTCATGGCAATTTCATCCATGATTTCAAGATTTGCTTTAAAAAAACAGATATTTCATCAAAAATAATTTTTATTAAAACTTTTTTTTTTGCATTATGAGAAAATAAAAAAATGTAAATTTTAAATGAATTTATAAGAGAGAGGGAAAGGATTATAATTCATTCTGACTGTTGGGTTGCTAACATAAAGATAGAACCTTACAAATCTCACCTTGAGCTACCATTTGTTAAACACACGTGTAAATCTTCTGATGTTCATAAACTGTATGTCAAAAGAATGTGGAAGTCAGCAAAATGTTTAATAAAAAGTACAATTAATCTTAAACTGTAACAGACAACATTTATATTGCATCAAAATTTAGAAATCAAAGAAAACAGTTGCTTGTAATCTATTTTAAATCTATTGTAACATGTCATTAAAAAAATTTTAAAATGACTAAAATTTAAATTGTTTTGTACAAACAAATTTACAAAAAAATTAGCATTTTTCACCCTATAAAAAAGTTGATTTAACTTTACTAAATTATTCCAATAATCAAATTTTTCAAGCAAAATCAATAATTTTTGTTCTTAATTATATTTTATTATCTATGGTACCATATATTAAAATTTTTCAAAGTGGCTTAAAAATCTAAATAGCTCTGCATAGAATAGAATAACAGTATGTCTACACACTGGCCATTGAATTAGAAACCTTTGAGATTTGCATTTGAATGCGGGCTATGGAGG